>OZ025250.1:59289140-59498098 GCA_964019135.1 Arenicola marina
GATGTAACAACCCCGGGTTACATATAACTAGACACCCTGTGGTGTAACAACCCGTGGTTTTAAATAACTAGACACCCTGTGATGTAACAACCACGGGTTACATATAGCTAGACACCCTGTGATGTAACAACCCCGGGTTACATATAACTAGACACCCTGTGATGTAACAACCCCGGGTTACATATAACTAGACACCCTGTGATGTAACAACCCCGGGTTATAAATAATTAGACGCCTTGTGGTGTAACAACCCCGGATTATAAATAACTAGACGCCTTGTGATGTAACAACCCCGGGTTATAAATAACTAGACACCCTGTTATGTAACAACCCCGGGTAATAAATAATTAGACGCGTTGTGATGTACCAACCCCGGGTTATAAATAACTAGACATCTTGTGATGTAACAACCCCGGGTTATAAATAATTAGACGCCTTGTGATGTAACAACCCCGGGTTATAAATAACTAGACACCCTGTGATGTAACAACCCCGGGTTATAAATAACTAGACATCTTGTGGTGTAACAACCCCGGCTTATAAATAACTAGACACCCTGTGATGTAACAACCCCGGGTTATAAATAACTAGACACCCTGTGATGTAACAACCCCGGGTTATAAATAACTTGACACCTTGTGATGTAACAACCCCGGGTTATAAATATCTAGACATCTTGTGATGTAACAACCTCGGGTTATAAATAACTAGACACCCTGTGATGTAACAACCCCGGGTTATAAATAACTAGACACCCTGTGATGTAACAACCCCGTGTTATAAATAACTAGACGCCTTGTGATGTAACAACCACGGGTTATAAATAACTAGGCACCCTGTGATGTAACAACCCCGGGTTATAAATAATTAGACGCCTTGTGATGTAACAACCCCGGGTTATAAATAACTAGACATCTTGTGATGTAACAACCCCGGGTTATAAATAATTAGACGCCTTGTGATGTAACAACCCCGGGTTATAAATAACTAGGCACCCTGTGATGTAACAACCCCGGGTTATAAATAACTAGACACCCTGTTATGTAACAACCCCGGGTTATAAATAACTAGGCACCCTGTGATGTAACAACCCCGGGTTATAAATAACTAGACAACCTGTGATGTAACAACCCCGGGTTATAAATAATTAGACGCCTTGTGGTGTAACAACCCCGGATTATAAATAACTAGACGCCTTGTGATGTAACAACCCCGGGTTATAAATAACTAGACACCCTGTGATGTAACAACCCCGGGTTATAAATAACTAGACACCCTGTTATGTAACAACCCCGGGTTATAAATAATTAGACGCCTTGTGATGTAACAACCCCGGGTTATAAATAATTAGACGCCTTGTGATGTAACAACCCCGGGTTATAAATAACTAACCACCCTGTGATGTAACAACCCCGGGTTATAAATAACTAGACATCTTGTGGTGTAACAACCCCGGCTTATAAATAACTAGACACCCTGTGATGTAACAACCCCGGGTTATAAATAACTAGACACCTTGTGATGTAACAACCTCGGGTTATAAATAACTAGACACCCTGTGATGTAACAACCCCGTGTTATAAATAACTAGACGCCTTGTGATGTAACAACCACGGGTTATAAATAACTAGGCACCCTGTGATGTAACAACCCCGGGTTATAAATAACTAGACACCCTGTGATGTAACAACCCCGGGTTATAAATAATTAGACGCCTTGTGGTGTAACAACCCCGGCTTATAAATAACTAGACATCTTGTGATGTAACAACACCGGGTTATAAATAACTAGACATCTTGTGATGTAACAACCCCGACTTATAAATAACTAGACACCCTGTGGTGTAACAACCCGTGGTTTTAAATAACTAGACACCCTGTGATGTAACAACCCCGGGTTACATATAGCTAGACACCCTGTGATGTAACAACCCCGGGTTACATATAGCTAGACACCCTGTGATGTAACAACCCCGGGTTACATATAACTAGACACCCTGTGATGTAACAACCCCGGGTTACATATAACTAGACACCCTGTGGTGTAACAACCCGTGGTTATAAATAACTAGACACCCTGTGATCTAACAAGCCCGTGGTTTTAAATAACTAGACACCCTGTGATGTAACAACCCCGGGTTACATATAGCTAGACACCCTGTGATGTAACAACCCCGGGTTACATATAGCTAGACACCCTGTGATGTAACAACCCCGGGTTACATATAGCTAGACACCCTGTGATGTAACAACCCCGGGTTACATATAACTAGACACCCTGTGATGTAACAACCCCGGGTTACATATAACTAGACACCCTGTGGTGTAACAACCCGTGGTTTTAAATAACTAGACACCCTGTGATGTAACAACCACGGGTTACATATAGCTAGACACCCTGTGATGTAACAACCCCGGGTTACATATAACTAGACACCCTGTGATGTAACAACCCCGGGTTACATATAACTAGACACCCTGTGGTGTAACAACCCGTGGTTTTAAATAACTAGACACCCTGTGATGTAACAACCACGTGCTGTATGTGACGTCACGCTGTGCTTATTGAGATGGCAGACCGCACGACACAAGTATTAGCGATCGTTTAACCAATAATCAAACGTACTTTCTTTATTTATCTGCGTGTCCGGCTCCCTCAGTGAAACATCGACGCACATTTAGGAGGTACTCATGCAACCGAATTATTGATTTGCTCGAGTGCTTTCAACGTATTCTCCACCCTGTCTCTCACCCCCTCCCCCCCGGCCCTCACTCTCCACCCTGTCTCTCACCCCCTCCCCGCCGGCCCTCACGCTCCACCCTGTCTCTCACCCCCTCCCCCCCGGCCCTCACTCTCCACCCTGTCTCTCACCCCCTCCCCGCCGGCCCTCACTCTACACCCTGTCTCTCACCCCCTCCCCCCCGGCCCTCACTCTCCACCCTGTCTCTCACCCCCTCCCCGCCGGCCCTCACTCTCCACCCTGTCTCTCGACTCCTATCTGACCCAGAAACGTCGCTCTTCTCCGGGAAGTTTTTTCGCTCAGCGGTGCGGCGGCACCTAAAGGCTGGCTTAATGTTCATATTTACACAGCGTCCTGAGGGCGGAGAGTGGGTGGGGGGTGGAGTGAGGGGGGGGGGGGCGGCACCAGGGGGAGCCAGTGGGTCACGTCTCGTCTTACATCTGGGGCGAGACGGGTTCGGCATTTTAGGCCAGTTTGGTGCGCGTCGAGGTTAGATAAACAATGGAGGCTTCCCGGGAGAGCGCGGGGACTAGTGGAGGAAACAAAGCTAGGAGGCACTGTCGAGATCGTTTGGGAAGAGGCACTGTTAAGGTCGAGGTCTTTTGGGAAGAGGCACTGTTAAAGTCAAGATCGTTTGGGAATAGGCACTGTTAAAGTCGAGATCGTTTAGGAAGAGGCACTGTTAAAGTCGAGATCTTTTGGGAAGAGGACTGTTAAAGTCGAGATCGTTTGGGAAGAGCCACTGTTAAAATCGATCGTTTGGGAAGAGGCACTGTTAAAGTAGAGATCTTTTGGGAAGAGGACTGTTAAAGTCGAGATCGTTTGGGAAGAGCCACTGTTCAAATCGATCGTTTGGGAAGAGCTAGGAGGCACTGTCGAGATCGTTTGGGAAGAGGCACTGTTAAGGTCGAGATCTTTTGGGAAGAGGCACTGTTAAAGTCGAGATCGTTTGGGAATAGGCACTGTTAAAGTCGAGATCGTTTAGGAAGAGGCACTGTTAAAGTCGAGATCTTTTGGGAAGAGGCACTGTTAAAGTCGAGATCTTTTGGGAAGAGGCACTGTTAAAATCGAGATCTTTTGGGAGGAGGACTGTTAAAGTCGAGATCGTTTGGGAAGAGCCACTGTTCAAGTCGATCGTTTGGGAAGAGGACTGTTAAAGTCGAGATCGTTTGGGAAGAGGCACTGTTAAAGTCAAGATCGCTTGGGAAGAGGCACTGTTAAAGTCGAGATTGTTTGGGAAGAGGCACTGTTAAAGTCGAGATCTTTTGGGAAGAGGCACTGTTAAAGTCAAGATCGCTTGGGAAGAGGCACTGTTAAAGTCGAGATCTTTTGGGAAGAGGCACTGTTAAAGTCGAGATCGTTTGGGAAGAGGCACTTTTAAAGTCGAGATCGTTTGGGAAGAGGCACTGTTAAAGTCGAGATCTTTTGGGAAGAGGCACTGTTAAAGTCGAGATCTTTTGGGAAGAGGACTGTTAAAGTCGAGATCGTTTGGGAAGAGCCACTATTCAAGTCGATCGTTTGGGAAGAGCCACTGTTAAAGTCGATCGTTTGGGAAGAGGCACTGTTAAAGTCGAGATCTTCTGGGAAGAGGACTGTTAAAGTCGAGATCGTTTGGGAAGAGGCACTGTTAAAGTCGAGATCTTTTGGGAAGAGGCACTGTTAAAGTCGAGATCGTTTGGGAAGAGGCACTGTTAAAGTCAAGATCTTTTGGGAAGAGGCACTGTTAAAGTCGAGATCGTTTGGGAAGAGGCACTTTTAAAGTCGAGATCGTTTGGGAAGAGGCACTGTTAAAGTCGAGATCTTTTGGGAAGAGGCACTGTTAAAGTCGAGATCTTTTGGGAAGAGGACTGTTAAAGTCGAGATCATTTGGGAAGAGCCACTGTCAAAGTCGAGATCGTTTGGGAAGAGGACTGTTAAAGTCGAGATCGTTTGGGAAGAGGACTGTTAAAGTCGAGATCGTTTGGGAAGAGGCACTGTTAAAGTCGAGATCTTTTGGGAAGAGGCACTGTTAAAGTCGAGATCGTTTGGGAAGAGGCACTGTTAAAGTCGAGATCTTTTTGGAAGAGGCACTGTTAAAGTCGAGATCGTTTGGGAAGAGGCACTGTTAAAGTCGAGATCTTTTGGGAAGAGGCACTGTTAAAGTCGAGATCGTTTGGGAAGAGGCACTTTTAAAGTCGAGATCGTTTGGGAAGAGGCACTGTTAAAGTCGAGATCTTTTGGGAAGAGGCACTGTTAAAGTCGAGATCGTTTGGGAAGTAGCACTGTTAAAGTCGAGATCTTTTGGGAAGAGGCACTGTTAAAGTCGAGATCGTTTGGGAAGTAGCACTGTTAAAGTCGAGATCTTTTAGGAAGAGGCTCTGTTAAAGTCAAGATCGTTTGGGAAGAGGCACTGTTAAAGTCGAGATCGTTTGCGGAGAGGCACTGTTAAAGTCGAGATCGTTTGCGGAGAGGCACTGTTACAGTCAAGATCGTTTGCGAAGATGCGCTGTTAAAGTCGATATTCGTTCGAAAGATGCTCTTGATATGTCGAAATCATTTGGAAAATTTCCTCTGAACGCCGCCGCTGCAGTGTGGTTGCCTTCTTAATAGAGACACCAAAACGTTCAACACATAGCCTCAGGCACAAAACGTTTATTAGGGAAGTGTCAATAGTCGGCCAATGAGGCCTTTCTGGTTAGCGGATGTCGCTTCCGGCGCTGATACATAACCAGACATCCCTCATCCGGGTACTGTACTATATTGCCAGTTGCTCTCCTGCATATATTAACCTACATCTGACGTCAAAAACACCACCAAGGCGAAGGTTATCATAGTGTTTTCATAGCGCAACACTTTTAGATGACGGCGTACTCAAACTGGACGCTCGTAATTATTTTGTACATCTCTTTGCATATTTTGTCGGCGTTCGACTTCCACCTGGAACAGGTTTGCCTCCAGTAGACAACAGGTGTGCCTGTCATGCTGTACATCGAGATGGAAGGTTACCTAACCCTACCGGTAGCTCAGTGGGTTAGGGCGCTCGCCTTGACTGTTCTGGCCACCTGAGAGCCTAACGGCACGTGGGTTGGTGGTTCGCGCCCCGCTGTGGCCATGTCTGTTTGGTCGCAGGATAAAGATCCCATGTCCTTTTTCGCGAAGGGCAGGGGGTTACCCCCGGGGACATGGCTCCATTCTCCCTTCCTACTCCCATTGACGCGATATGAACCAAAGTGGTTAAAGCGGCGTGAATATACAACCAACCTAACCCTACCATAACTGACAACCAACCTAACCCTACCATAACTGACAACCAACCTAACCCTACCATAACTGGCAACCAACCTAACCCTACCATAACTGACCACCAACCTAACCCTACCATAACTGACCACCAACCTAACCCTACCATAACTGACCACCAACCTAACCCTACCATAACTGACAACCAACCTAACCCTACCATAACTGACCACCAACCTAACCCTACCATAACTGACAGCCAACCTAACCCTACCATAACTGACAACCAACCTAACCCTACCATAACTGACCACCAACCTAACCCTACCATAACTGGCAACCAACCTAACCCTACCATAACTGACCACCAACCTAACCCTACCATAACTGACAGCCAACCTAACCCTACCATAACTGACAACCAACCTAACCCTACCATAACTGACCACCAACCTAACCCTACCATAACTGACCACCAACCTAACCCTACCATAACTGACCACCAACCTAACCCTACCATAACTGACCACCAACCTAACCCTACCATAACTGACAACCAACCTAACCCTACCATAACTGACCACCAACCTAACCCTACCATAACTGACCACCAACCTAACCCTAACATAACTGACCACCAACCTAACCCTACCATAACTGACCACCAACCTAACCCTAACATAACTGACCACCAACCTAACCCTAACATAACTGACCACCAACCTAACCCTACCATAACTGACCACCAACCTAACCCTAACATAACTGACCACCAACCTAACCCTACCATAACTGACCACCAACCTAACCCTACCATAACTGACAACCAACCTAACCCTACCATAACTGACCACCAACCTAACCCTACCATAACTGACCACCAACCTAACCCTACCATAACTGACCACCAACCTAACCCTGCCATAACTGACAACCAACCTAACCCTACCATAACTGACCACCAACCTAACCCTACCATAACTGACCACCAACCTAACCCTACCATAACTGACCACCAACCTAACCCTAACATAACTGACCACCAACCTAACCCTACCATAACTGACCACCAACCTAACCCTACCATAACTGACCACCAACCTAACCCTACCATAACTGACCACCAACCTAACCCTGCCATAACTGACAACCAACCTAACCCTACCATAACTGACCACCAACCTAACCCTACCATAACTGACCACCAACCTAACCCTACCATAACTGACCACCAACCTAACCCTAACATAACTGACCACCAACCTAACCCTACCATAACTGACCACCAACCTAACCCTAACATAACTGACCACCAACCTAACCCTACCATAACTGACAACCAACCTAACCCTACCATAACTGACCACCAACCTAACCCTAACATAACTGACCACCAACCTAACCCTACCATAACTGACCACCAACCTAACCCTACCATAACTGACCACCAACCTAACCCTAACATAACTGACCACCAACCTAACCCTACCATAACTGACCACCAACCTAACCCTAACATAACTGACCACCAACCTAACCCTACCATAACTGACAACCAACCTAACCCTAACATAACTGACCACCAACCTAACCCTACCATAACTGACCACCAACCTAACCCTAACATAACTGACCACCAACCTAACCCTAACATAACTGACCACCAACCTAACCCTACCATAACTGACCACCAACCTAACCCTACCATAACTGACCACCAACCTAACCCTACCATAACTGACAACCAACCTAACCCTACCATAACTGACCACCAACCTAACCCTACCATAACTGACCACCAACCTAACCCTACCATAACTGACCACCAACCTAACCCTAACATAACTGACCACCAACCTAACCCTACCATAACTGACCACCAACCTAACCCTAACATAACTGACCACCAACCTAACCCTAACATAACTGACCACCAACCTAACCCTACCATAACTGACCACCAACCTAACCCTGCCATAACTGACAACCAACCTAACCCTACCATAACTGACCACCAACCTAACCCTACCATAACTGACCACCAACCTAACCCTACCATAACTGACCACCAACCTAACCCTAACATAACTGACCACCAACCTAACCCTACCATAACTGACCACCAACCTAACCCTACCATAACTGACCACCAACCTAACCCTAACATAACTGACCACCAACCTAACCCTACCATAACTGACCACCAACCTAACCCTAACATAACTGACCACCAACCTAACCCTAACATAACTGACCACCAACCTAACCCTACCATAACTGACCACCAACCTAACCCTAACATAACTGACCACCAACCTAACCCTACCATAACTGACGTGGTATGAGTGTAAACCTTCAACATGGCGTCCTGTGTATAGGTCGGGTGTTCGAGGGTTGGTGACGTGACACCTGCCAGTGCCCGCCGAGCGTCATAAGTGCCACTCTCTGCTTTCGACGCACTCCGCTAGGGCTCCATTACATCTCTGTTGTCGCCTACTTCCTCAATGCATTTTTACACTCGCTCGCCAGGGCGGCGCTGCGCAAATTGATAAAAAAAATGCGCCGCGCATTTCTACAAGTGACCGCCAGGGACCCAGCCTAAGCCTCATAACACACGGTACCAGGTGATGACAAGAAAGAGGTCACTCTCATTTAGAATTTGGTAACCAAAATGGTACAAGAAGTATTTGCCTTATTAAATACACAAAGTTATTTTTATGTTTCAGTCTTGAAAATTATAATGTTGCAAGCAATTACAGCTGAATTGACCGTTTTTCAAGAATCTTGAAATTTGCCCCCGGCCGACAGCATCCGTAGCGCCACCGTGCGGGGAGCTTGCGTAAGTGCGGGGAGCTGGGGCTACCCAATGCTGTGGGGCGTCCACCGCTAGGGAGCGCTGGTGACCATGCGAGTGATCACTTCCTCTGATTAATCTCTGCCTTCGACCCACGCCGCTATGGGGTTACATTATAGCTGAATACATTCGCAATCTCGGCCGCCTAGGCGGCGCTATGCATATCAAAGGGACAAGATGTGCCGTGGACTGATACAAATGGAATCCGGAGACCCACAATGCACTGCGTGAGGTGAACGAAGAAAAGATCTCGGCTATGAGTCTTCTTTAAACATTTCAACTCGGTAGTGGCCATCATAATTACGCAAGGCTTGTTTTTTTTAGGCATGCTGAATTCTACAAAATGATGATATGGAGAAAAACTGTAATCGATTTAACGTATTTGAAGAAAATCTTGAAATTTGTCCCCGGCCGACAGCAGCTATTCGTGCCCGTGGCTTGGAGGCTTGCCGGGAGAGTGCGGGGACAGCAGCTATTCGTGCCCGTGGCTTGGAGGCTTGCCGGGAGAGTGCGGGGACAGCAGCTATTCGTGCCCGTGGCTTGGAGGCTTGCCGGGAGAGTGCGGGGACAGCAGCTATTCGTGCCCGTGGCTTGGAGGCTTGCCGGGAGAGTGCGGGGACAGCAGCTATTCGTGCCCGTGGCTTGGAGGCTTGCCGGGAGAGTGCGGGGACAGCAGCTATTCGTGCCCGTGGCTTGGAGGCTTGCCGGGAGAGTGCGGGGACAGCAGCTATTCGTGCCCGTGGCTTGGAGGCTTGCCGGGAGAGTGCGGGGACAGCAGCTATTCGTGCCCGTAAGTTCGCAGCCTGGTTTCGCGGACCCTACTTCACTCGCTTGCTTCTATGAGTATGAGCGGCGGTACCAGCGTAGCAAGTTCGAAATGGCCGAGACCGGAATATTTTCTGCTTTGGGTCGTTTTAAATTTACGGGCCCAGCAGCTGAGCGAAATAACGGAGCGCCACCTAGCTGAGGAACCGAGCGCCACCTAGCGAAGAAACGGAAGGCCACCTAGCGAAGGAACGGAGCACCTCCTAGCGAAGGAACGGAACGCCACCTAGCGATGGAACGGAGCACCTCCTAGCGAAGGAACGGAACGCCACCTAGCGATGAAACGGAGCGCCTCGTAGCGAAAAAACAGAGCGCCACCTAGCGATGAAACGGAGCGCCTCGTAGCGAAAAAACAGAGCGCCACCTAGCGATGAAACGGAGCGCCTCGTAGCGAAAAAACAGAGCGCCACCTAGCGGAGGAACAGAGCGCCATCTGGCGATGAAACGGAGCGCCCCCTAGCGAAGGAACTGAGGGCCACCTAGCAAAGTGGGGCTTGAAACTATGCCGCCATGTTGTAGCGTTTGCTGCGGGCTTTCTGTGCCGTTGTCATGGCGCCCACGGCCGTCCGATCAATGAAAAGCGACCCTTCCGCGATCAGTTTTGCCACACCAAAAACCCTATTCACACATAGCGCCTTTAACCGTGTTCGTCCCGCCCACGGCTGCGAGAGCCCCTCTCTTTGTACCTGGCTCAGGGCGGCCCGCCCACGGCTGCGAGAGCCCCTCTCTTTGTACCTGGCTCAGGGCGGCCCGCCCACGGCTGCGAGAGCCCCTCTCTTTGTACCTGGCTCAGGGCGGCCTGCCCAACGGCTGCGCCATTCACCATAAACAACAGGGGGAGGCGTTCGATGGTAAAAAACCTGGGCCATATGAACTGGACTACGCGTGTAGAATGTTAATGCTGTTAGATCTGCGAGATGAGAGCTGGTGTGGGGTGAGATGAGAGCTGGTGTGGGGTGAGATGAGAGCTGGTGTGGGGTGAGATGAGAGCTGGTGTGGGGTGAGATGAGAGCTGGTGTGGGGTGAGATGAGAGCTGGTGTGGGGTGAGATGAGAGCTGGTGTGGGGTGAGATGAGAGCTGATGTGGGGCGAGATGAGAGCTGGTGTGGGTTCACTTAGTCCGCGAGCAGGAATTATGTCAATGGTTGGGTTTGATATGCAAGGAACGTTCAGTCTTTAGGTTATGATATCCCAAGAGCATATGAAGTGAGTTACACTCTCCCGGTAGGTGGCTCTCAGGTGTGTCTTTCATAATATCGAAAGGGCAAATTTTATTTGCTGACTTGAAGATGACAAATTTACGACTCTAGCAATCAGTCACGTGATGACTTCTCGTGCCGCGTGATTCATGGTCAATCCGCGGATTTAGACGCTTCATTCGCCATCGGGCTGTGGCCTTTCTGACGGCCCCTCGTTAGTCACGGCGGCAGTCTCGTCGTTAGTCTGGGCGGTTGTCTCGGCAGTAGTTTCGTCGGTAGTCTCGGCGGTAGTCTCGGCGGTTGTCTCGGCAGTAGTTTCGTCGGTAGTCTCGGCGGCAGTCTCGGCGATAGTCTCGGCGAGAGTTTAGGCGATTGTCTCAGCGGTTGTCTCGTCTGTGGACTCGTCGGTAGTCTCGTCTGTAGTCTCATCGGTAGTCTCGTCGGTAGTCTTGTCTGTAGTCTCGTCGATAGTCTCGGCGGTAGTTTCAGCGGTTGTCTCGTCTGTAGACTCGTCGGTAGTCTCGTCTGTAGTCTCATCGGTAGTCTCGTCGGTAGTCTCGGCTGTAGTATCGGTATTCTCGGCGGTAGTCTCCGCGATAGCACGTGTTCATTCTGTGCCAATGAGGATTAAGAGGCTATTGGGTGCGTGCATGAAGCGTGGCGGCTTCTTCACACCCAGTCATTATCGAACCGGCTATGAACCGAACGAATGAATCGAACCGAATGGGAGAAGGAAGGAAGAGTGGAGCCATGTCCTCGGGGGTAACCCCCTACTCTTTACGAAGAAAGACATGGGATCTTTATCCTGCGACCACACAGACATGGCCACAGCGGGGCTCGAACCATCGATCCACGCGCCGTTAGGCTCTCAGGTATGAGGGGCCATTTGGGTCACATTGAAATTTTCAACTCGTTCAATATTGAACGCGTGATAGCCAGCTTACGCGCGTGAGTGACTGTGTCATGCTCTGGTCCTTGACTGGGTTACGCGCGTAAGTGGCTGGGTTAGCGCGTAAGTGGCTGGGTTAGCGCGTAAGTGACTGGGTTACGCGCGTAAGTGGCTGGGTTAGCGCGTAAGTGACTGGGTTACGCGTGTAAGTGACTGGGTTACCCGTGTAAGTGACTGGGTTACGCGCGTAAGTGACTGGGTTACGCGTGTAAGTGACTGGGTTACCCGTGTAAGTGACTGGGTTACGCGCGTAAGTGACTGGGTTACGCGTGTAAGTGACTGGGTTACCCGTGTAAGTGACTTGGTTACGCGTGTAAGTGACTGGGTTACCCGTGTAAGTGACTTGGTTACGCGTGTAAGTGACTGGGTTACGCGCGTAAGTGACTGGGTTACGCGCGTAAGTGACTGGGTTACGCGTGTAAGTGACTGGGTTACGCGCGTAAGTGACTGGGTTACGCGTGTAAGTGACTGGGTTACCCGTGTAAGTGACTTGGTTACGCGTGTAAGTGACTGGGTTACCCGTGTAAGTGGCTGGGTTAGCGCGTAAGTGACTGGGTTACGCGTGTAAGTGACTGGGTTACCCGTGTAAGTGACTGGGTTACGCGCGTAAGTGACTGGGTTACGCGCGTAAGTGACTGGGTTACGCGCGTAACCTGTTGACCAATCAAGACCTTCCTTACATCGCGGTCGTTCGTCGTGGTTTTTTTATTTTTCAAAGGACATTTGAAAGGACAAAACAAATACCCTGGTCTTCAGTGATGTGGAAACCAACTTGATGTGACTGGGTTACCCGTATAAGTGACTGGGTTACGCCAGTGGGGATAGGGTTTGGGCTAGGTAAGATTAGGGATAGGGCCAAGGTTATATTTAGGATATATACATGCTAGGGTTAGGGTTATCTATAGGACATAGGCTAGCGTTGGGCTATATATAGGACAGACAGGCTATGACGGGGTTCGGCTATACAGGACACAGACAAGCTACGAGGGGCAATCGAAGACAGCAAAGCACCTGCATACATTGCACTTCTCCGTCCGCCAGGGCGCGCGGCGAGCAAGGGAATAAAACCGCGCTCTGTTTGTTGAACATAAAAAGCGAGGGATTGACCTTATAAAGACATTCGCTGAGCTGGGCGGCCAGGGCCGGCGCTAAAGCACCGCGTGTTTGGCACCCTCCTGAATCTGTACCGACCGGACCACTGCCGACAGCCCTTGACTAAGGACCGCCACCTTGTCTCTGTACCGACTGGACCACTGCCGACAGCCCTTGACTAAGGACCGCCACCCTGTCTCTGTACCGACTGGACCACTGCCGACAGCCCTTGACTAAGGACCGCCACCCTGTCTCTGTACCGACCGGACCACTGCCGACAGCCCTTGACTAAGGACCGCCACCCTGTCTCTGTACCGACTGGACCACTGCCGACAGCCCTTGACTAAGGACCGCCACCCTGTCTCTGTACCGACTGGACCACTGCCGACAGCCCTTGACTAAGGACCGCCACCCTGTCTCTGTACCGACCGGACCACTGCCGACAGCCCTTGACTAAGGACCGCCACCCTGTCTCTGTACCGACCGGACCACTGCCGACAGCCCTTGACTAAGGACCGCCACCCTGTCTCTGTACCGACCGGACCACTGCCGACAGCCCTTGACTAAGGACCGCCACCCTGTCTCTGTACCGACTGGACCACTGCCGACAGCCCTTGACTAAGGACCGCCACCCTGTCTCTGTACCGACTGGACCACTGCCGACAGCCCTTGACTAAGGACCGCCACCCTGTCTCTGTACCGACCGGACCACTGCCGACAGCCCTTGACTAAGGACCGCCACCCTGTCTCTGTACCGACTGGACCACTGCCGACAGCCCTTGACTAAGGACCGCCACCCTGTCTCTGTACCGACTGGACCACTGCCGACAGCCCTTGACTAAGGACCGCCACCCTGTCTCTGTACCGACCGGACCACTGCCGACAGCCCTTGACTAAGGACCGCCACCCTGTCTCTGTACCGACCGGACCACTGCCGACAGCCCTTGACTAAGGACCGCCACCCTGTCTCTGTACCGACTGGACCACTGCCGACAGCCCTTGACTAAGGACCGCCACCCTGTCTCTGTACCGACTGGACCACTGCCGACAGCCCTTGACTAAGGACCGCCACCCTGTCTCTGTACCGACTGGACCACTGCCGACAGCCCTTGACTAAGGACCGCCACCCTATCTCTGTACCGACTGGACCACTGCCGACAGCCCTTGACTAAGGACCGCCACCCTGTCTCTGTACCGACTGGACCACTGCCGACAGCCCTTGACTAAGGACCCCCACCCTGTCTCTGTACCGACTGGACCATTGCCGACAGCCCTTGACTAAAAAACGCCACCCTGTCTCTGTACCGACTGGACCATTGCCGACAGCCCTTGACTAAGGAACGCCACCCTGTCTCTGTACCGACTGGACCATTGCCGACAGCCCTTGACTAAGGACCGCCACCCTGTCTCTGTACCGACTGGACCACTGCCGACAGCCCTTGACTAAGGACCGCCACCCTGTCTCTGTACCGACTGGACCACTGCCGACAGCCCTTGACTAAGGACCCCCACCCTCTCTCTGTACCGACTGGACCACTGCCGACAGCCCTTGACTAAGGACCGCCACCCTGTCTCTGTACCGACTGGACCACTGCCGACAGCCCTTGACTAAGGACCGCCACCCTGTCTCTGTACCGACTGGACCACTGCCGACAGCCCTTGACTAAGGACCGCCACCCTGTCTCTGTACCGACTGGACCATTGCCGACAGCCCTTGACTAAGGACCGCCACCCTGTCTCTGTACCGACTGGACCACTGCCGACAGCCCTTGACTAAGGACCGCCACCCTGTCTCTGTACCGACCGGACCACTGCCGACAGCCCTTGACTAAGGAACGCCACCCTGTCTCTGTACCGACTGGACCATTGCCGACAGCCCTTGACTAAGGACCGCCACCCTGTCTCTGTACCGACTGGACCACTGCCGACAGCCCTTGACTAAGGACCGCCACCCTGTCTCTGTACCGACTGGACCACTGCCGACAGCCCTTGACTAAGGACCGCCACCCTGTCTCTGTACCGACTGGACCACTGCCGACAGCCCTTGACTAAGGACCGCCACCCTGTCTCTGTACCGACCGGACCACTGCCGACAGCCCTTGACTAAGGACCGCCACCCTGTCTCTGTACCGACTGGACCATTGCCGACAGCCCTTGACTAAGGACCGCCACCCTGTCTCTGTACCGACTGGACCACTGCCGACAGCCCTTGACTAAGGACCGCCACCCTGTCTCTGTACCGACCGGACCACTGCCGACAGCCCTTGACTAAGGACCGCCACCCTGTCTCTGTACCGACTGGACCACTGCCGACAGCCCTTGACTAAGGACCGCCACCCTGTCTCTGTACCGACTGGACCACTGCCGACAGCCCTTGACTAAGGACCGCCACCCTGTCTCTGTACCGACTGGACCACTGCCGACAGCCCTTGACTAAGGACCGCCACCCTGTCTCTGTACCGACCGGACCACTGCCGACAGCCCTTGACTAAGGACCGCCACCCTGTCTCTGTACCGACTGGACCACTGCCGACAGCCCTTGACTAAGGACCGCCACCCTGTCTCTGTACCGACCGGACCACTGCCGACAGCCCTTGACTAAGGACCGCCACCCTGTCTCTGTACCGACTGGACCATTGCCGACAGCCCTTGACTAAGGACCGCCACCCTGTCTCTGTACCGACTGGACCACTGCCGACAGCCCTTGACTAAGGACCGCCACCCTGTCTCTGTACCGACCGGACCACTGCCGACAGCCCTTGACTAAGGACCGCCACCCTGTCTCTGTACCGACTGGACCACTGCCGACAGCCCTTGACTAAGGACCGCCACCCTGTCTCTGTACCGACCGGACCACTGCCGACAGCCCTTGACTAAGGACCGCCACCCTGTCTCTGTACCGACTGGACCATTGCCGAGAGCCCTTGACTAAGGACCGCCACCCTGTCTCTGTACCGACTGGACCATTGCCGACAGCCCTTGACTAAGGACCGCCACCCTGTCTCTGTACCGACTGGACCACTGCCGACAGCCCTTGACTAAGGACCGCCACCCTGTCTCTGTACCGACCGGACCACTGCCGACAGCCCTTGACTAAGGACCGCCACCCTGTCTCTGTACCGACTGGACCACTGCCGACAGCCCTTGACTAAGGACCGCCACCCTGTCTCTGTACCGACTGGACCATTGCCGACAGCCCTTGACTAAAAAACGCCACCCTGTCTCTGTACCGACTGGACCACTGCCGACAGCCCTTGACTAAGGACCGCCACCCTGTCTCTGTACCGACTGGACCACTGCCGACAGCCCTTGACTAAGGACCGCCACCCTGTCTCTGTACCGACTGGACCACTGCCGACAGCCCTTGACTAAGGACCGCCACCCTGTCTCTGTACCGACTGGAACATTGCCGACAGCCCTTGACTAAAAAACGCCACCCTGTCTCTGTACCGACTGGACCACTGCCGACAGCCCTTGACTAAGGACCGCCACCCTGTCTCTGTACCGACTGGACCACTGCCGACAGCCCTTGACTAAGGACCGCCACCCTGTCTCTGTACCGACCGGACCACTGCCGACAGCCCTTGACTAAGGACCGCCACCCTGTCTCTGTACCGACTGGACCACTGCCGACAGCCCTTGACTAAGGACCGCCACCCTGTCTCTGTACCGACTGGACCACTGCCGACAGCCCTTGACTAAGGACCGCCACCCTGTCTCTGTACCGACTGGACCACTGCCGACAGCCCTTGACTAAGGACCGCCACCCTGTCTCTGTACCGACTGGACCATTGCCGACAGCCCTTGACTAAAAACCGCCACCCTGTCTCTGTACCGACCGGACCACTGCCGACAGCCCTTGACTAAGGCCCGCCACCCTGTCTCTGTACCGACTGGACCACTGCCGACAGCCCTTGACTAAGGACCGCCACCCTGTCTCTGTACCGACTGGACCATTGCCGACAGCCCTTGACTGAGGACCGCCACCCTGTCTCTGTACCGACTGGACCATTGCCGACAGCCCTTGACTAAGGACCGCCACCCTGTCTCTGTACCGACTGGACCATTGCCGACAGCCCTTGACTAAGGACCGCCACCCTGTCTCTGTACCGACTGGACCATTGCCGACAGCCCTTGACTAAAAACCGCCACCCTGTCTCTGTACCGACCGGACCACTGCCGACAGCCCTTGACTAAGGCCCGCCACCCTGTCTCTGTACCGACTGGACCACTGCCGACAGCCCTTGACTAAGGACCGCCACCCTGTCTCTGTACCGACTGGACCATTGCCGACAGCCCTTGACTGAGGACCGCCACCCTGTCTCTGTACCGACTGGACCACTGCCGACAGCCCTTGACTAAGGACCGCCACCCTGTCTCTGTACCGACTGGACCACTGCCGACAGCCCTTGACTAAGGACCGCCACCCTGTCTCTGTACCGACTGGACCACTGCCGACAGCCCTTGACTAAGGACCGCCACCCTGTCTCTGTACCGACTGGACCACTGCCGAGATCCCTTGACTAAGGACCGCCACCCTGTCTCTGTACCGACTGGACCACTGCCGACAGCCCTTGACTAAGGACCGCCACCCTGTCTCTGTACCGACTGGACCACTGCCGACAGCCCTTGACTAAGGACCGCCACCCTGTCTCTGTACCGACTGGACCACTGCCGACAGCCCTTGACTAAGGACCGCCACCCTGTCTCTGTACCGACTGGACCACTGCCGACAGCCCTTGACTAAGGACCGCCACCCTGTCTCTGTACCGACTGGACCACTGCCGACAGCCCTTGACTAAGGACCGCCACCCTGTCTCTGTACCGACTGGACCACTGCCGACAGCCCTTGACTAAGGACCGCCACCCTGTCTCTGTACCGACTGGACCACTGCCGACAGCCCTTGACTAAGGACCGCCACCCTGTCTCTGTACCGACTGGACCATTGCCGACAGCCCTTGGCTAAGGACCGCCACCCTGTCTCTGTACCGACTGGACCATTGCCGACAGCCCTTGACTGAGGACCGCCACCCTGTCTCTGTACCGACTGGACCACTGCCGACAGCCCTTGACTAAGGACCGCCACCCTGTCTCTGTACCGACTGGACCACTGCCGACAGCCCTTGACTAAGGACCGCCACCCTGTCTCTGTACCGACTGGACCACTGCCGACAGCCCTTGACTAAGGACCGCCACCCTATCTCTGTACCGACTGGACCACTGCCGACAGCCCTTGGCTAAGGACCGCCACCCTGTCTCTGTACCGACTGGACCACTGCCGACAGCCCTTGACTAAGGACCGCCACCCTGTCTCTGTACCGACTGGACCACTGCCGACAGCCCTTGACTAAGGACCGCCACCCTATCTCTGTACCGACTGGACCACTGCCGACAGCCCTTGACTAAGGACCGCCACCCTGTCTCTGTACCGACCGGACCACTGCCGACAGCCCTTGACTAAGGACCGCCACCCTGTCTCTGTACCGACTGGACCATTGCCGACAGCCCTTGACTAAGGACCGCCACCCTGTCTCTGTACAGACCGGACCACTGCCGACAGCCCTTGACTAAGGACCGCCACCCTGTCTCTGTACCGACTGGACCACTGCCGACAGCCCTTGACTAAGGACCGCCACCCTGTCTCTGTACCGACTGGACCACTGCCGACAGCCCTTGACTAAGGACCGCCACCCTGTCTCTGTACCGACTGGACCACTGCCGACAGCCCTTGACTAAGGACCGCCACCCTGTCTCTGTACCGACTGGACCACTGCCGACAGCCCTTGACTAAGGACCGCCACCCTATCTCTGTACCGACTGGACCACTGCCGACAGCCCTTGACTAAGGACCGCCACCCTGTCTCTGTACCGACTGGACCATTGCCGACAGCCCTTGACTAAGGACCGCCACCCTGTCTCTGTACCGACTGGACCACTGCCGACAGCCCTTGACTAAGGACCGCCACCCTGTCTCTGTACCGACCGGACCACTGCCGACAGCCCTTGACTAAGGACCGCCACCCTGTCTCTGTACCGACTGGACCATTGCCGACAGCCCTTGACTAAGGACCGCCACCCTGTCTCTGTACCGACTGGACCACTGCTGACAGCCCTTGACTAAGGACCGCCACCCTGTCTCTGTACCGACTGGACCACTGCCGACAGCCCTTGACTAAGGACCGCCACCCTGTCTCTGTACCGACTGGACCACCGCCGACAGCCCTTGGCTAAGGACCGCCACCCTGTCTCTGTACCGACTGGACCACTGCCGACAGCCCTTGACTAAGGACCGCCACCCTGTCTCTGTACCGACTGGACCACTGCCGACAGCCCTTGACTAAGGACCGCCACCCTGTCTCTGTACCGACCGGACCACCGCCGACAGCCCTTGACTAAGGACCGCCACCCTGTCTCTGTACCGACTGGACCACTGCCGACAGCCCTTGACTAAGGACCGCCACCCTGTCTCTGTACCGACTGGACCATTGCCGACAGCCCTTGACTAAGGACCGCCACCCTGTCTCTGTACCGACTGGACCACTGCCGACAGCCCTTGACTAAGGACCGCCACCCTGTCTCTGTACCGACTGGACCACTGCCGACAGCCCTTGACTAAGGACCGCCACCCTGTCTCTGTACCGACTGGACCACTGCCGACAGCCCTTGACTAAGGACCGCCACCCTGTCTCTGTACCGACTGGACCACTGCCGACAGCCCTTGACTAAGGACCGCCACCCTGTCTCTGTACCGACTGGACCACTGCCGACAGCCCTTGACTAAGGACCGCCACCCTGTCTCTGTACCGACTGGACCACTGCCGACAGCCCTTGACTAAGGACCGCCACCCTGTCTCTGTACCGACTGGACCACTGCCGACAGCCCTTGACTAAGGACCGCCACCCTGTCTCTGTACCGACTGGACCACTGCCGAGAGCCCTTGACTAAGGACCGCCACCCTGTCTCTGTACCGACCGGACCACTGCCGACAGCCCTTGACTAAGGACCGCCACCCTGTCTCTGTACCGACTGGACCATTGCCGACAGCCCTTGACTAAGGACCGCCACCCTGTCTCTGTACCGACTGGACCACTGCCGACAGCCCTTGACTAAGACCGCCACCCTGTCTCTGTACCGACTGGACCACCGCCGACAGCCCTTGACTAAGGACCGCCACCCTGTCTCTGTACCGACTGGACCACCGCCGACAGCCCTTGACTGAGGACCGCCACCCTGTCTCTGTACCGACTGGACCACTGCCGACAGCCCTTGACTAAGGACCCCCACCCTGTCTCTGTACCGACTGGACCACTGCTGACAGCCCTTGACTAAGGACCGCCACCCTGTCTCTGTACCGACTGGACCACTGCCGACAGCCCCTGACTAAGGACCGCCACCCTGTCTCTGTACCGACCGGACCACTGCCGACAGCCCTTGACTAAGGACCGCCACCTTGTCTCTGTACCGACTGGACCACTGCTGACAGCCCTTGACTAAGGACCGCCACCCTGTCTCTGTACCGACTGGACCACTGCCGACAGCCCTTGACTGAGGACCGCCACCCTGTCTCTGTACCGACTGGACCACTGCCGACAGCCCTTGACTAAGGACCGCCACCCTGTCTCTGTACCGACTGGACCATTGCCGACAGCCCTTGGCTAAGGACCGCCACCCTGTCTCTGTACCGACTGGACCACTGCCGACAGCCCCTGACTAAGGACCGCCACCCTGTCTCTGTACCGACCGGACCACTGCCGACAGCCCTTGACTAAGGACCGCCACCCTGTCTCTGTACCGACTGGACCATTGCCGACAGCCCTTGACTAAGGACCGCCACCCTGTCTCTGTACCGACTGGACCACTGCCGACAGCCCTTGACTGAGGACCGCCACCCTGTCTCTGTACCGATTGGACCACTGCCGACAGCCCTTGACTAAGGACCGCCACCCTGTCTCTGTACCGACTGGACCACTGCCGACAGCCCTTGGTTAGGACCGCCACCCTGTCTCTGTACCGACTGGACCACTGCCGACAGCCCTTGACTAAAAACCGCCACCCTGTCTCTGTACCGACTGGACCACTGCCGACAGCCCTTGACTAAAAACCGCCACCCTGTCTCTGTACCGACTGGACCATTGCCGACAGCCCTTGACTAAAAACCGCCACCCTGTCTCTGTACCGACTGGACCATTGCCGACAGCCCTTGACTAAGGACCGCCACCCTGTCTCTGTACCGACTGGACCACCGCCGACAGCCCTTGACTAAGGACCGCCACCCTGTCTCTGACCGACTGGACCATTGCCGACAGCCCTTGACTAAGGACCGCCACCCTGTCTCTGTACCGACTGGACCACCGCCGACAGCCCTTGACTAAGGACCGCCACCCTGTCTCTGTACCGACTGGACCACTGCCGACAGCCCTTGACTAAGGACCGCCACCCTGTCTCTGTACCGACTGGACCACTGCCGACAGCCCTTGACTAAGGACCGCCACCCTGTCTCTGTACCGACTGGACCATTGCCGACAGCCCTTGACTAAGGACCGCCACCCTGTCTCTGTACCGACTGGACCACTGCCGACAGCCCTTGACTAAGGACCCCCACCCTGTCTCTGTACCGACTGGACCACTGCCGACAGCCCTCGACTAAGGACCGCCACCCTGTCTCTGTACCGACTGGACCACCGCCGACAGCCCTTGACTAAGGACCGCCAACCCATGGTCCTTGCTGTGTGAGCGTTCGGATAAATGAGGGAGGCGTGTGGGGGAGAAGGGGAGAGGGGGAGAGGGAGAGCGGCACTCTGTCAACGCCGACTTCCTTAGAGACCTGTGACACTGGGCCTCTGTCGGTGATGAGGGTGAGTGTCGTTGGTTGGAAGATGGGGAGGGCGAGGGGGGCGTGGGGTGAATGAGTATTTGACGTCGCTATGGTAATTGTGGCCTCACTTCGATCTCAATTTAGCGCGTCCCCTGGCGGCTGGTCGGTGCGTTGGGCGGTGGATCGGGTGTTACCAGCGGACCGCGTCTGTGTGTCTGGATACAGACAGGGCTGCTTCCTGCTGCGCCAACCCCGCCAGATAATATATATATGTGTATATATGTGTATATATATATATTGTGTGTGTCATGGATGAGGACGAGGTGGGCAGAACAGTTGACTGAGAAATTGACTTTACAGTATGATAAAACCATATATGTCACACCGTGTGATAACCTGCTCAATGTCATAAGACAATTGTTGTGATAACCACATGTCGTTGAGATAAGACAATTTTGGTGTTAAACACAGGCCAGTGTGATAAGACAATTGTTGTTTTAACCACAATTCGGTGTGATAAGACAACTGGTGAGCGGGCTGAACTACGGTCCAACCAGTCACGGGTTCGAACCCTGACACCTGCCCCTGACACCTGCCCCTGACACCTGCCCCTGACACCTGGGTCTGGACCATTACAATTTGTTTGGGTTCCAATTGGTTGGTTGTATATTCAGAACGCTTTAACCACTTTTGGTCATACGGCGCCAATGGGAGAAGGGAGGGCGAGTGGAGCCATGTCGCCGCGGGTAACCCCCTACTCTTTGCGAAGAAGAACATGGGATCTTTATACTGCGACCACACAGACATGGCCACAGCGGAACGCGAACCACCGATCCACGTGCCGTTAGGCTTTAAGGTGGTCAGAGCACTCAAGGCGAGCGCTCTGACCCACTGAGCTATCGGGGCGGCCCTTCTACCATTCGAGGCTCATACGCATGTAAATGGTCACACCGTGTTAATATTTTTCATGTATGATTGTTATATTCCGTAGTGTGGATTGTACTTCGCCCGGAGTGGCCCCTTCGAAACCCGGTCATTGACGTCACAAGTGCACACATTGTGGTGACGTCACAAGTGCACACATTGTGGTGACGTCACAAGTGCACACATTGTGGTGACGTCACGGGCTGACGACGGTTTCCGCCAGGTCCTGCCCTCTGTACTCAATGTCCTTGCTCGGTCCGGCCTGTGTGTGCGCAAAAATGGCTTAAAACACCAAACCATCCATCTCTTAAATGACCGGAAGTGACCCCTTAGCCACAAGGACCAGACTTGGAATAAAGCTGCGTGAGCCATTGAGGCGAGGTCTGGCCTTAATAGAGACGCAGCGCGTGTTTCTTTTACAGAGAAAACACACGTAGCTACAGAAGTGCAATAAAAACCCAAACCGAGCATTGCCGGAGGCCATTAGGCCCTGTAGGAGCCTACCGCGGGAGGCAGCCAGCCAATCAACAGGCATTCACTAAAAACCGGATTCACGAGATGCGCTGATACCATGACCAGTTTACGAGGCAGACACTAAAAGGCGGATAAGACATTGTGGTTTAGTTTCTTCCGGTTTGTGTTTTCGTCTGTAGCTCAGAGGGTAGGACCCTGAGTTCAGACCTCGGGTTAAGTATGTCAAGTATCGATTATGTTCAGCGTTAGTTCTGACACCAAACCCTTTACACAGATACATCTGTGGTGTTGACATGATACATCTGTGTTGTCTGTGACGCTGATGTTGACATGATACATCTGTGTTGTCTGTGACGCTGATGTTGACCTGATACATCTGTGTTGTCTGTGACGCTGATGTTGACCTGATACATCTGTGTTGTCTGTGACGCTGATGACATAATACATCTGTGTTGTCTGTGACGCTGATGTTGACATGATACATCTGTGTTGTCTGTGACGCTGATGTTGACCTGATACATCTGTTTTGTCTGTGACGCTGATGTTGACCTGGTACATCTGTGTTGTCTGTGACGCTGGTGTTCTGCCCTGCCTACTCGGGGCACATACGCTTGCTGTTGAAAGGTGATCATCGGGAAGACGTCTAACAACACTGTCACCGCGCATAACAAGCGCTGTAACCATGGCGACTATATGATGCTAAACAGCAGGGTTACTTACATATAATAGGGCGGTGCTATGAACAGACTATGTCGTCCTTTTCCCTCCATTACCTGTCTATGGGTTAGGCTGTTTGTTTCCCTCCATTACCTGTCTATGGGTTAGGCTGTTTGTTTCGCTCGCCCTGGCCTTAACTTTGTGATTTGTCTCCTGGTTCTGATGTTCATATCGCTACTGATACCAATCATTTGTTGCTAGGTAACGACATCAGCTGCCGTGTGCATATCGAAGCAGTAACCATGGCAACGGAGCGACGGCTGCGGCGAGTTTCCTCATCTTAATCTCCGGGTAGCCGAAGACCTATACCACCCCCACCGCGGGACCCATACCACCCCCACCGCGGGACTGGGCACAGGGACCCGGCGTGAGACAGTTATATAGAGTGTGATGATTCGTGACGTCATGAGGTGCCTGTGATTGGCCCATTCCACGGAGACGTTTACCAGAGACACCCTCCTGTTAACTACAGCCGCGTGGCTATGTCACGGCACAGTGACGTAACCTCCAGACACATAGACGCCACCTCCTGGCATAGTGACGTCACCTCCCGCCATATTGACGTCACATCCCGCCATAGTGACGTCACCTCCCGGCAGAGTGACGTCACCTCCCGGCATAGTGACGTCACGCACAGCGACATGACGTCTGCTCACAGTCGCGTGTCAGCTATGTCTGGCGCGCATAGTGACGTCATAGGTACGCATAGCGACGTCATAGGCGCGCATACTGACGTCATGGACGAACACGATGACGTCACGGGTACGTCGCAGTTGGATTACCAGACAGGAAGTCTGGAGGATTCTCTGAGAGGGAGCTCCTCGTCGTCACCGGAAGCGTCGTCACAAGTCTACGAGTACCAGTCAAACAATGTAAGTACGCCACTGTACACCGCCGTCCTAATGAATATGCATAGTGGACCGTCCAAATGAATATGTATAGTGGATCGTCCTAATTGATATGCAGAGTGGACCGTCTTAATTAATATGCATAGTGAACCGTCTTAATTAATATGCATAGTGGACCGCCTTAATTAATAGCAAGCGCAAGCGAGCTCTTAAGGTAACATGCATGCATATGCAGAGTCCATTTCAAGCATAGGCTTAGGACTTTCATTTCGCGTAACAACCCCCGTGAGACGTTTTCGGATTCGGAGTAAATATCAGCTGTACATAAATATATTCAAGCGAAGAGAGGTCGAAACCTATTATGTCATGTCTTTAATAAATAAATAAGCTGCCCCACAAAATGAACGAATAAATTATTCAATGTTAACACTGGATGTATACTTCAAATTAAATTTATAAGCGACGGGCTAAATGTCTGTTGCCAAGCAGAGCGCTCTTGGTGACCGCCCATCGGCTGCTGTCATAGTGAGTAGTTGTGACGTCAAAAAGAAGGACGTCACAATAGGAGTTCCTAAGCAATCGAATGATATGCCTTATTTATCTAGATGTATCCCCTCGGAATATCTGAATTAATAAATATACGCTCGCATTTTTTAGGTAGGACCTATCCATATTATGCATAATGGACCGCCTTAATTAATATGCATAATGGACCGTCTTAATTAATATGCATAGTGGACCGCCTTAATTAATATGCATAGTGGACCGTCTTCATTAATATACATAATGGACCGCCCTAATGAATATGCATATTGGACCGTTCTAATTAATATGCATAGCAGACCGCCTTAATTAATATGCATAATGAACCGTCTTATTTAATATGCATAGTGGACCGCCTTAATTAATATGCATAGTGGACCGCCTTAATTAATATGCATAGCAGGCCGTTATAATTAATATGCATAGTGGACCGTTTTAATTAATATGCATAGCAGACCGTTATAATTAATATGCATAGTGGACCGTTTTAATTAATATGCATAGCAGACCGTTATAATTGATATGCATAGTGGACCGTTTTAATGTACATGCATAATGGCCGGCTCCCCTGCCGGTGACGGGCCAGGCCAGGGATCAATGGTCCGACTCACATATGTTGTTTGCTAACGCGACATTTGTGGTTTTGGTATTGATTCGGATCGCTCGGGAGTGGTGGGGTGCGTATCTCCTTGACGACGCAATACCGGGGTCATACAGCTGTAGTCAGACTACACAGCAGGGCACGTGATCACGTCAGTATGTCACAGTCACAGCTGGTTTGCTCAGCCATAAACGCCAAGTTTGTCGCCAGATGGATGGGAAGGTTTAAAGACTAGCTCCTTGGTCCAACGGGACGACCAATATATTAATCCCAATATATTACGTTATCAAAATATGATACCGGTTAATTTTATTCGGGAGTAGTATTAAAATATTGGCCATTATCCCATGCAATGAGTTAAAGCAAGACGTACATTACAGTCAATTAAAGGAAGCCGACAGCCTGGCCCCACGATTTTTTTTTGGGAGGTGTGTCCGCGATTGACCAATCAGGAGGCGATACCCTACTGTTTGAGCCAAACAAGAGATCATCGCGAGTATAAACAGCTGCGGTTCCCTCTCAATTTAATCGGAAACTGCATCTACGCGAAAGTTACAGATTTGGTCGTTCAGATCTGATGCCCGAGTCTGTACGAGTGTCGGGACTAAAACGCGCCACACTCACCAAACTATGAGCCACATAACTTGCACAACTATCCAGATTGCTTACTCTTCTGTGGGTATATTATGTTAGCGAAAGCGAAAGCTGGCCTTTAAAGCTATTCATGCAGCTATTTGTCTGCTTAGAAATATCTGAGATATTTCACATGAATATAAATATAAGATGTACAGTAGTTAAAAGGACATGTTGTTAAAGGCACTTGTTTTGCCATATTGGAGTATCCTAGATCAGATCGTATATATGCAATACATATCGCATGGCATGAAACTGAGTGTATCTTGTATTTATAAGATTACCTCCTTTGACATCCGCCGCCGGCAATACATGATGCCTTATTACAACCAAGTCTGGTTCCACCGAGCAATAATCTGAGGATGATCGTCATATAAATATATATAATATACATCATGACTGTTGACTCAATATTGTAACATTTCCCTGACGCGTGTATGTAACAACGGATAGGCGCCCGTGACATCCGGCCCACAAAACAGTGATGTTGTCAATATAATTTAATAAATTCGAAAACGAATATCTTAATTATGAATTATTAAGTAATTATTAAATATTAATTAAGTAATCAGATCAATAATATTGTTATGTAATAATTTGTTTTTATTGTTGGTTACATTACTTTAGAGTTATATTATGAAGACTTTTATGATATATGTTATGGACGCATGTTACTGACGTTTGTTATTAAGTTTGTCGTTGGCATATTTTATTCAGTGTCATAAACATCATGTTGTTGACGATATGTGGTTGACGTCATGCTATTGACGACATGTGGACGTCATGTTGTTGACGTCAAGCTGTTGACAACATGTTGACGTCATGTTGTTGACGTCATGTTGTAACGTAATTTTGTTGATGTCATATTTTGACGTCATGTTGTTGACGTCATGTTGTAACGTAATTTTGTTGATGTCATGTTTTGACGTCATGTTGATGAAGTCATGTTTTGACGTCATATTGTTGACGTCATGTTTTGACGTCATGTTGTTTACGTCATGTTATTGACGTTTGTTATTGACGCCTGTTGTGGACGTCTATTATTGGTTCGTTGTCGTACAGGTCAACTCGACGGGGTCGGACCTGCTGCCCCAGGGTGGCCGCTTCAAGCCTAAGCCGCTGAAGGACAAGACCTGCCTGGTGTGTGGGGACAAGGCTCTCGGCTATAACTTCAACGCCGTGTCCTGTGAGAGCTGTAAGGCTTTCTTCAGGCGCAATGCTTTCAAGGCAAGTAGGAGACGCCAGCGCCGGCCTGTTTTGCTCATTGATCAATGTCACAGCGGCAAGATAACCACGTCTTGGTTTTCCCTTAGTTTAATCAAGCTAATTTTTTTTAAGAGGAAAGCGTGTTTATGTCTAGATATAAGTAAAGTATTCTGTGAAAATGTTTAACATTATAGTGTTTGCCCAAATTACGTACGCTATACATTTTACTATATATATATATATATATATATATATATCCGGTCCTCTACATGGATGGAAATATAAATGGTGTAGTTTTCTACGTAATATAATAGTCGTATCATTTCATTATGCTACAATGCGATGCTCACTCAGTTTTAGAATGTAATACCGTGTTTGCGTTTTATTTGCACTCCCGTAATACGTTTTACAATGACGCAAAGTGTCGGTGACGCACCAGTAACATATATATCTATTGCAATATGACTGTACAACGCTAGTAATATATTGTAATACCATGTTACAATATTACAGTTGTTGTGTTAATTGTAAAACAG
The DNA here is from genome assembly GCA_964019135.1 of Arenicola marina. NCBI lineage: Eukaryota > Metazoa > Annelida > Polychaeta > Arenicolidae > Arenicola > Arenicola marina. The sequence continues at coordinate 59,317,318 of OZ025250.1, forward strand.
GAGATTCGAGGTCGCTGTGAGGGAAAGTGTGACGTCACGGTCGAGTCTCGGTCCTACTGCAAAAAGTGTCGACTCCGAAAATGTGGAGAGGTCGGCATGAAGCGAGATTTGATCCTAAGTAAGTCTTGCACATATTACAAATGGGGTCTAAGAGAGTGTGATCTATGTTATTTTTGTAACGAAGACATCGACACTGTGATGCATGGTTTTGTTGAATGTGAAGCTGTAAAGACGTTTTGGCAGTCTGTGTATCTTGGTAATAGATTCGGAATGACCGTTTGAGTACAATGTGAATGATATCTTATTTGGTGGTAAAGAAAAAACCGCTGATTTCATCTTGTAGTTGGGAAAACAGTATCTATATTCTGGCAAATGTAATTCAAGGTTTCCCGGATTTGTAGACATTCTTCAGTCTCGCAAATGCTAGTTTTGATTTTGATCAAGAGGTTTCGTATTTTGATCATTATATATTGTTACAAATACTTGTTAGCGTAAAGTTTTACACTTAATATTGTTACAATATGACAACTGTAAAACCCGCAGACGACGTTGGGCAGGAGAGCGGCCTAGAACACGGATTTTACCTGTTGCAGATGACCAGCAGCGACAAGTCCGGCGGCTGAAGATCCACGAGAACCGACTGCGGCGGCACGGACTTCCACTTCCGCCCACGTCCGAGTACCTGGCGACCCTGGGTCCGGAAGGTGGCGACAAACCCTCCCCTGGCGGCAAGTCCGCCTCCTCCTCATCCTCCGCCGCCTCCTTGACGACCTCCCCGTCAGGCGGCGCCACCATCACCGCCGGCGACGGCGGCGGCGGCGGCAGCGGCGGCGGCGGGGCCTCCACCTCGACCTCGACCTCCAGCGCCCCCTACGCGGCGGAGAGTGTGGCCGAGGTGGTGAAGAAGGAACCCGGGACTCTGACGCACGTGTTCGCGGCGGAAGTGGACCCAGGTTCCCTGGAGGGCATGTCGGAGGACGCCCGGAAGAAGGTGGAGGAGGTCCTCAAGGCATTCCAGATCTCCTTCGACGGGCCCATGGAGCGCAACCCCACAGCGACACCTACCGGCACGGACTTCCTCAACATGGCCGACACCTCGGTGCGCCGCCTTGTCAAGATGGCCAAACACCTGGAGACCTTCCGCAAGCTCAACCAGGAGGACCAGATCTCGCTGCTGAAGGGCTCCGTGGTCGAGGTGCTCATCCTGCGCTCCGCCAAGATGTTCGACGCCAGCACCATGGGGTGGTTCGTCAATAAGGGCGGCGCCCAGCACGTCGTCTCGGCCGCCGCCCTCCAGTTCGACAACTCCGACTCGACGTCGTTCTTCCAGCAGTACCAGCGGTTCGCCTGCTCCGTGGTGGCCAGCACCAAGAAGGACCCCATCGTCCTCATGCTCATGATTGTCCTCACGGTCCTCTCCCCCGACCGCGCCCGCGACATCTCCGTGGAAACCATCACGCATGCGCAGGAGGAGTACGCGCAGGTGCTGCGCGAGTACGTGGGGGCCAGGTACCCGGATGACGAGCTCATGTTCGCGCGGGTCTTGCAGAAATTGGCGGATATCCGAGATCTGAACGAGACTCACACGAAGATGTTGATGCACATGAACGTGGAGCAGCTCGAACCGCTCATCGTCGAGATCTTCGACATCTCGGCGTGAGCGGCAGTTGGGTCAAGTCACGCGAGATGTTCGACATATCTCGGCCTGTGCGGAAAGTCCATCACATTACGTGAGATCATTGATATCTCGGCCTGAGAAGTAAGTGCGTCAAATCACGCGAGATCTTCGACACTCGGTCTGAGCGGCAGCCAAGTTAAATCACGATCTTCGAGACCGTTTTATACATTGTACGACCAACATTTACCATGACGTTCAGTGTACCATGAAGTGTACAGCGGTGTTTGTTCAGACGTACCTTGCACAATGGCATATGTATACAGGCCATGTGCACTCATTATATGTACACAAGCCGGGCACAATGTGCTTCGTGTACGGAAATGTACAAAAACATGAAAAAACTGTACAACACACATATAAATCAGAGCGCACCTTATAGCACGACCTTGACGCCCCCAGCAGCGGGACATTCAAGCTCCTATCATGTTATTAATGGCGTGACGTCTTTGCTTATTTGTTATCGTCGCCAATGCACGTGAGCAGTGAAGGACTACCTGAGGCACTGCTTGGGACAGCTGTTGGGGCATTGTGTGGGGCCACTGCTGCTGGCAATGCTTGCTGCATAGGTTGAGGAACTGGACTGGCTGGCGGATTAGTTTGTTACTGACTGGGGCACAGGTTGGGGCAATGTCTAGAGCATTGACTGGGGCAATGGCTGGAACATTGACTGGGGCAATGGCTGGAGCATTGACTGGGGCAATGGCTGGGGCATTGACTGGGGCAATGGCTGGAGCATTGACTGGGCCAATGGCCGGAGCATTGACTGGGGCAATGGCTGGAGCATTGACTGGGGCAATGGCTGGAGCATTGACTGGGGCAATGGCTGGAGCATTGACTGGGCCAATGGCCGGAGCATTGACTAGAAAAATGGCTGGAGCATTGACTGGGGCAATGGCTGGAACATTGACTGGGGCAATAGCTGGGGCATTGACTGGGGCAATGTTTGGAGCATTGACTGGGGCAATGGCTGATGCACTGACTGAGGCTCTGACCGGTTGAGCTATTGAATGGTACTGGTCTATATGCCATTTGGATTGCTGGATTACAACCTGGGGCACTGCTGGAAGTACCAGTTGAGATATCGTACGTTGAGGCACAGATGGCGATACTGATTGGAATAATCCCTCAGCTAAGACTTAGAGGTACTGTTTGGGGCGCTGGGGCGGCTCTGGCCTAGTGTCTGATTGATGGTTGTACGTCAGGAAATGCTGGTTAGTAGGTCTATTGTGATCAAAGTCTGATTGCTGTTTGAAGATTAATTGAAAGGTATTAATATGCTGACTGGGGTACTGTTTGAGGCACCGATTGAGGTACTGTTTGATAAATTAATTGCAGTATTAAAGAAGGGTTTAATCGGGTTTTGATTGAAGTACTTCATGCGGCATGTAAAGCAAGTGTCCTGCGGGTCGGCCTCAGATCACGTGTTCCGTGCAGCCAGCTAGGTGTATTATTTAAGTGAATGTTGACCACCTGGTGTCTTAACCACGTGTTTTTTTACCACGTGCCATCTTGACCACGTGTTGACCACGTGACGCCCTGGTCACGTGCCATTTTCACGACCACGTGCCATTTTTACCCTGTGGCACCTTGGCCACGTGACATCTTGACCAAGTGCCATTTTTACCGCGTGACATATTGGCTACGTGACATCTTGACCAAGTGCCATTTTTACCGCGTGACATATTGGCTACGTGACATCTTGGCCACGTGCCATTTTTACCGCGTGACGCCTTGGCAACGTGACATCTTGACCAAGTGCCATTTTTACCTGTCGCGCTTGAAAGTACCCCCCGCGTACCTGTCAAACAAAGCTTGACGGCTCAGTGATCGCGCTTGATGACGATGGTTGTAGGGATGCTGCGCTCAATACGGCGTGCGCAGACAGTTCCTCACCAGATGAGAGACTGCTCAAGTCGGTAAACTAGTTGTAGAGGCATATTTTAATAATTCGGCACGCCTGTATTTCCGGGCTCGGGTGCCTAATCTGGGACGTGATTCAACCATTCATCTGTCCTCTTCCCGAGAGCTTCATTGGTCTAGTTTAGCACTTACGTAGATGGCCTCGAAACAGCCATTCATTTCATTTCACATGGATGTCTCGAACAATTTACGCACCCCGTCCCATTACAGTGCGATATGTCCCCGATAATAACGTTATCTACTACTAGTCTGACTGACAGGTCTCGATCCCAGACGTCGTTGGAGTAAGCGCCGGGCTCCCGCAGCCTCGACACGCACCTCGACACGCACCTCGACACGCACCTCGACACGCACCTCGACACGCACCTCGACACGCACCTCGACACGCACCTCGACTGTGGCGACACGGACACCGGGGGCTTGCCGCTATTCTCATTTCGCTGTCCTAATTCCGTACGTCGTGTAGTACAGTCGACTATTGTGGTGACGCTGCCTCGACAGTCGACTATTGTGGTGACGCTGCCTCGACAGTCGACTATTGTGGTGACGCTGCCTCGACAGTCGACTATTGTGGTGATGCTGCCTAGACAGTCGACTATTGTGGTGATGCTGCCTCGACAGTCGACTATTGTGGTGACGCTGCCTCGACAGTCGACTATTGTGGTGATGCTGCCTAGACAGTCGACTATTGTGGTGATGCTGCCTCGACAGTCGACTATTGTGGTGACGCTGCCTGGACAGTCGACTATTGTGGTGATGCTGCCTGGACAGTCGACTATTGTGGTGATGCTGCCTGGACAGTCGACTATTGTGGTGACGCTGCCTCGACAGTCGACTATTGTGGTGACGCTGCCTCGACAGTCGACTATTGTGGTGACGCTGCCTGGACAGTCGACTATTGTGGTGACGCTGCCTGGACAGTCGACTATTGTGGTGACGCTGCCTGGACAGTCGACTATTGTGGTGACGCTGCCTGGACAGTCGACTATTGTGGTGATGCTGCCTGGACAGTCGACTATTGTGGTGACGCTGCCTGGACAGTCGACTATTGTGGTGACGCTGCCTCGACAGTCGACTATTGTGGTGACGCTGCCTCGACAGTCGACTATTGTGGTGACGCTGCCTGGACAGTCAACTATTGTGGTGACGCTGCCTCGACAGTCGACTATTGTGGTGACGCTGCCTGGACAGTCGACTATTGTGGTGACGCTGCCTCGACAGTCGACTATTGTGGTGACGCTGCCTGGACAGTCGACTATTGTGGTGACGCTGCCTCGACAGTCGACTATTGTGGTGACGCTGCCTGGACAGTCGACTATTGTGGTGACGCTGCCTGGACAGTCGACTATTGTGGTGACGCTGCCTGGACAGTCGACTATTGTGGTGACGCTGTCTCGACAGTCGACTATTGTGGTGACGCTGCCTGGACAGTCGACTATTGTGGTGACGCTGCCTGGACAGTCGACTATTGTGGTGACGCTGCCTGGACAGTCGACTATTGTGGTGACGCTGCCTGGACAGTCGACTATTGTGGTGACGCTGCCTCGACAGTCGACTATTGTGGTGATGCTGCCTGGACAGTCGACTATTGTGGTGATGCTGCCTGGACAGTCGACTATTGTGGTGATGCTGCCTGGACAGTCGACTATTGTGGTGACGCTGCCTCGACAGTCGACTATTGTGGTGACGCTGCCTGGACAGTCGACTATTGTGGTGATGCTGCCTCGACAGTCGACTATTGTGGTGACGCTGCCTGGACAGTCGCCTATTGTGGTGATGCTGCCTGGACAGTCGACTATTGTGGTGATGCTGCCTGGACAGTCGACTATTGTGGTGACGCTGCCTGGACAGTCGACTATTGTGGTGACGCTGCCTGGACAGTCAACTATTGTGGTGACGCTGCCTGGACAGTCGACTATTGTGGTGATGCTGCCTCGACAGTCGACTATTGTGGTGATGCTGCCTCGACAGTCGACTATTGTGGTGATGCTGCCTGGACAGTCGACTATTGTGGTGACGCTGCCTGGACAGTCGACTATTGTGGTGATGCTGCCTGGACAGTCGACTATTGTGGTGACGCTGCCTGGACAGTCGACTATTGTGGTGACGCTGCCTGGACAGTCGACTATTGTGGTGATGCTGCCTGGACAGTCGACTATTGTGATGATGCTGCCTCGACAGTCGACTATTGTGATGATGCTGCCTGGACAGTCGACTATTGTGATGATGCTGCCTCGACAGTCGACTATTGTGGTGACGCTGCCTGGACAGTCGACTATTGTGGTGATGCTGCCTGGACAGTCGACTATTGTGATAATGCTGCCTCGACAGTCGACTATTGTGGTGACGCTGCCTGGACAGTCGACTATTGTGGTGACGCCGCCTAGACAGTCGACTATTGTGATGATGCTGCCTGGACAGTCGACTATTGTGATGATGCTGCCTCGACAGTCGACTATTGTGGTGATTCTGCCTCGACAGTCGACTAGTGTGATGATGCTGCCTGGACAGTCGACTATTGTGGTGATGCTGCCTCGACAGTCGACTATTGTGGTGATTCTGCCTGGACAGTCGACTATTGTGGTGACGCCGCCTAGACAGTCGACTATTGTGATGATGCTGCCTGGACAGTCGACTATTGTGGTGATGCTGCCTCGACAGTCGACTATTGTGGTGATTCTGCCTGGACAGTCGACTATTGTGGTGATGCTGCCTGGACAGTCGACTATTGTGGTGATGCTGCCTCGACAGTCGACTAGTGTGATGATGCTGCCTCGACAGTCGACTATTGTGATGATGCTGCCTCGACAGTCGACTATTGTGATGATGCTGCCTCGACAGTCGACTATTGTGGTGATGCTGCCTGGACAGTCGACTTATGTGGTGACGCTGCCTCGACAGTCGACTAGTGTGATGATGCTGCCTCGACAGTCGACTATTGTGATGATGCTGCCTCGACAGTCGACTATTGTGATGATGCTGCCTCGACAGTCGACTATTGTGGTGATGCTGCCTGGACAGTCGACTATTGTGGTGACGCTGCCTGGACAGTCGACTATTGTGGTGACGCTGCCTAGACAGTCGACTATTGTGGTGATGCTGCGTGAACAGTCGACTATTGTGGTGACGCTGCCTGGACAGTCGACTATTGTGGTGATGCCGCCTCGACAGTCGACTATTGTGGTGACGCTGCCTGGACAGTCGACTATTGTGGTGATGCTGCCTGGACAGTCGACTATTGTGGTGATGCTGCCTGGACAGTCGACTATTGTGGTGACGCTGCCTGGACAGTCGACTATTGTGATGATGCTGCCTAGACAGTCGACTATTGTGGTGACGCTGCCTGGACAGTCGACTATTGTGGTGATGCCGCCTCGACAGTCGACTATTGTGGTGATTCTGCCTGGACAGTCGACTATTGTGGTGACGCCGCCTAGACAGTCGACTATTGTGATGATGCTGCCTGGACAGTCGACTATTGTGGTGATGCTGCCTCGACAGTCGACTATTGTGGTGATTCTGCCTGGACAGTCGACTATTGTGGTGATGCTGCCTGGACAGTCGACTATTGTGGTGATGCTGCCTCGACAGTCGACTAGTGTGATGATGCTGCCTCGACAGTCGACTATTGTGATGATGCTGCCTCGACAGTCGACTATTGTGATGATGCTGCCTCGACAGTCGACTATTGTGGTGATGCTGCCTGGACAGTCGACTTATGTGGTGACGCTGCCTCGACAGTCGACTAGTGTGATGATGCTGCCTCGACAGTCGACTATTGTGATGATGCTGCCTCGACAGTCGACTATTGTGATGATGCTGCCTCGACAGTCGACTATTGTGGTGATGCTGCCTGGACAGTCGACTATTGTGGTGACGCTGCCTGGACAGTCGACTATTGTGGTGACGCTGCCTAGACAGTCGACTATTGTGGTGATGCTGCGTGAACAGTCGACTATTGTGGTGACGCTGCCTGGACAGTCGACTATTGTGGTGATGCCGCCTCGACAGTCGACTATTGTGGTGACGCTGCCTGGACAGTCGACTATTGTGGTGATGCTGCCTGGACAGTCGACTATTGTGGTGATGCTGCCTGGACAGTCGACTATTGTGGTGACGCTGCCTGGACAGTCGACTATTGTGATGATGCTGCCTAGACAGTCGACTATTGTGGTGACGCTGCCTGGACAGTCGACTATTGTGGTGATGCCGCCTCGACAGTCGACTATTGTGGTGACGCTGCCTGGACAGTCGACTATTGTGGTGATGCTGCCTGGACAGTCGACTATTGTGGTGATGCTGCCTGGACAGTCGACTATTGTGGTGATGCTGCCTGGACAGTCGACTAGTTCTGATATGAGACTGGTTCTGTGATCAGATTTTCTGCTGCTGTACATTTGCCAGAAAGTGTAAGACGTGACCTTCCGGTGACCTTGTCTGTGACGATCATGTTTAGGTTGCTCGGTAGCTACTTTTCTAACATTGTAGTTGTGACTCGCGGAGTGCATTGTTCGTTTTTCCTACTATTTATTGTCGGTTGACTGACTAATACGCAGGTTCTCATCAGGAATTAATTTTTAATTTATTTTATAAGTTAGCTACAAAAATGTTTTACTAGTACATGTCGCTTTGCTGTATCACAAATTACGGCCTTTCATCATATTTTATGATTGTTGTCTTATGGTGTGAGACGCCGTTTAATTAGTGTTTCATATTCATAATACGGGTTCTCTTCGCCATAAAGTGCTCACTTGTTCTCTTTTTGAAACGTTGAATATTATGACATACAAGAAAACCATGACAACTGTCCCTGTTGATTCCTATCAACGGCTCATATTGAAGTCTCAATGTCAGTGACACGCGCTAGTGGTTTGACACAATGAACACTCGGCCTGGACGTGGAGAGGTGAGAGGTAACCCGATTAGGGTTATCAGAGTACCGCACTTTGACGTTCGCTTATGTTGTAATTCAAAACCGAACGTTTTGTTCTGTCTCGAGTGAGGCGACTGGAAACCCTAAAGGTGATATGCTTCAAAGTGCCGACTTCTAACTTGCCTTAAACGTAAGTCTTGGAGTGATACGTGATGGATGACGACGCAGATGTGTAGCCACACAGATGTGTAGCCACACAGATGTGTAGCCACACTGATGTGTAGCCACACAGATGTGTAGCCACACAGATGTGTAGCCACACAGATGTGTAGCCACACAGATGTGTAGCCACACTGATGTGTAGCCACACAGATGTGTAGCCACACAGATGTGTAGCCACACTGATGTGTAGCCACACTGATGTGTAGCCACACAGATGTGTAGCCACACAGATGTGTAGCCACACAGATGTGTAGCCACACTGATGTGTAGCCACACAGATGTGTAGCCACACAGATGTGTAGCCACACTGATGTGTGGCAATACAGTGGATTTCACTTGAGTGTGTATTTAGGATAATATATCTCGTTGGTAACTCTGGTTGGTAACTTATCACTGTGATAGAGAAAGTGACTGCGAATCCTATAAACTGGACATTGCTTGAGATGAGGCTTAGCGCGAATCACTTGACATGTGGCTCAGCGCAAATAATTTGAAATGTGGCTTAGCACAAATCACTTGACATGTAGCTTAGCATAAATCGCTTGAAATGTGGTTTAGCGCTAATCACTTGAAATGTGTCTAACGCAAGTCAGTTGAAATTTGGCTTAGCACAAATCACTTGCCGAATGTGGCTTAACGTAGAAACTTGACAACATTAGGTCAAAGACCGAACATATCACCGTGTTGTTATCGATATTATTATACCCGTGCCATAATATGTGCTGATATATGAGCGCTGATGCATCTGCTGGCATCCCGCTGTTATATAACCGCTGTTATATCAGTGATGTTGTAACAGCACTTTTATATTAATGTTGTAACATAATCATCATTATATCAGTGACATTAAATCCGTGCTATTATAATAGTGCTATTTTATCAGCGTTGTTATATCAGCGTTGTAATATCAGCGTTGTTATATCAGCGTTGGTATATCAGCGTTGTAATATCAGCGTTGTTATATCAGCGTTGATATATCAGCGTTGTAATATCAGCGTTGTTATATCAGCGTTGTTATATCAGCGTTGTAATATCAGCGTTAATATATCAGCGTTGTTCTATTACCTGCTGAGCATATGTCAAATTCACTTTACTGTTAGTTATGATTCCATTGATTTTCGCGTCAATCAGCATAAGGGCCATATCCCACCTTCACCATGGTAACGACATTAATCAGTATCCATGGTAACGGCCATAGATCACTGTTACCAGTGGAAGACTGGTAACAAGAAGGGCGTGTTCAATTTACCTGAAACCGACGGAAAACCGAAACCGGTTTTAAAACCAGTTTCAACGGTTTGCCCACGTAAAGGCGAACGCATAATTCCATTTACAGTTTTAGCATGTATATTGGCAATGGCCATGTGCTTATGAATTTATGCCAGCATAAATATGCCGTCTGTTTCATTTTCTACCCGCATTTATGATTAACTATGGTCTCTGTGTTTATTGAACTGACAGTTCCGCGGAACCGAAACCGTCAAACCAGCTCTCTCGATAGTTTCACGGTTTCGAGCAAACCGGTTTTGGTTTCATGTAAATCGCAGAACGTACATGCCGATGTTGTCCGGGTGTGGGACAATGAACTTTTTAGTGTACGCATTATTCTGGTGTTATCACAAGATTTCAGCCCATTTCTCATTGCTGTCATACTAATCATGTAGACATTCTGTTTCCCAAATCCACACATGCAAGAGCGTCGGACGCCAAGTTTCGGGAACATTCCGGTACGCATCAGCGTCTGGCGACGGAAACAAAAGTTTCTGGTTTTAAGCGTTTTAAAAGTTTCCGAATCATTTGTAGGTGTGTTCTGGGCTCATCAGACCTTGTAAATCGACAATATATGTCTGCTTATGTATATTTTCACTGATGCATGTTAATCTCCGTAACATCGAGTGTGACGTCACATCGAGTGTGACGTCACACCCGTCGTGACGCAGCTGTTGTGCGCGGTTGTCATGGCAATAGTCAAAGGATGTACTCCATAGAGACTGTTCATGTACCGCCCTATAATATATATATATATGTAAGTTAATATCAGATTGTTTTAGTACTGTTTTGTATATATTTTTATGTAGTGTTCGGTACCAAGAGATATCCATTTGTGTGTATATCAGATTGTTTATTATTGAAAAAAAAACAAATTTGTCGACCTATTAACTTTTTCCACGAATTCCATCTGCGTCAAAGTAGTAGGCAGATCTAATACCACTATAATACCTACCCTGTGGTGATACCATCTAATTGTGACGGGGAACGCGTTTCGACTCTTCGTCACTTGTATGTGACGCTAGTTCCTGTGTTATGGGATAACCTCACTTAGCTGGGGGAACAGAATATATATATATATTTTATATATATCTCTGTAGATAGTGCATTAGCATGATGCAGCCCTCCAGTAGAACCAATGGCTTGATTGACCGACGAACCATTGTTTAATAGGCACCCCGTCATTATATCCATTGTGTCTCGTCGGTTTTGCTTTTTCCTCAGTGAGTTGGCCTGACTGCATGTAATGACAGCAGCGTCATGGTAATTGTTGGCCTGACTGCATGTAATGACAGCAGCGTCATGGTAATTGTTGGCCTGACTGCATGTAATGACAGCAGCGTCATGGTAATTGTTGGCCTGACTGCATGTAATGACAGCAGCGTCATGGTAATTGTTGGACTGTTACAGTAGTAACTTATTATTGAGTCGGCGACTGGTTCCGTGTGGCCTATAACACGCCGTAGTTTATGGCGCATTATTACGGTAGGAATACACATCATGTTATAGGAATACATTGTGTAAGTTTTTGTAACGGTTGTGTATGGTTGGAACTGATATATATTACAGAACCATTGCGAAATCTGTCAAAAACAATCTGCATACAAAATGCCTCTTGGGTCTAGACCAGACTAGACTAGACTATCGGTGTCAAATCAGGGGAGGGAGGGGTAAGGTCAGTGACGAGGGTACCAGACTGAATGTATTGTGTCCGTGTTTTTCTTTGTGGTACAAAGTGTGGTACATGATTATGGTACATAGAATGGCCTCTGGTGGCGGCACTGCTGGGGCAGATGTGACAGGGCGCAGCACTGACATTCAGGCGGTCTCCTAGACCTACACGTAGTTTGGTTGGAATCTAATCTTTAATCTCAGCATTTCAACATGGCGGCTACTTGATCACTTTAATCTTCTTGATGATATGTATCTAGTGCAGGGCTGGGACGGGTAGTGTGAGGCCAGCATGATGTGCATTGGGGTAGGCGGCCACCAATACAGACCACGCCGTCTTTGAGCCTATAGGGGTCTGGCAGGGGGGCGGGAGGAAGAGGGGTGGGGGGCAGTGTCCCTGGTCTATTTAAACAAAAATCAAAATTCAGTCTTCACTGTCGAGTTTTCGAATAAGGTTTTTTTTAGAAATGTTTTTTCTCGAAATTTTAGATAAGAGGCAAGTGGCAACTTGGTAACTCGCTGCCCCATTCTCAGAAGAATTGTAAAGCGGTGTCGATATCGAATGTCGGAATTTTGATGTCTCCATTTACGCCCTCCAGACCCCTTTGTATAGGCTACTGGGAGGGACGGCCTTTTGAAAGGAGTTGTTCTCTCAAACAGTAGTTGGGAGCGTAATTTATATCTATATTCTCGCTTGTAAACGGATTGGTTTCAGTTGTATTGTACCATCGCCACGTGGGTGTGGATCATGCACTGAATCCCTGAATGTCTCTCGCTCCAACGGGACGTTAATCTGTTTACCCTCACGTCTCGCTGAAAGCCGCGCAGTGCAGTGACAAGCGATATATGGAAGAGAGGGGAGGGGGGGGGGATCACGTTGCACTCCCCTTTTCATCGTTGTACATAGTAGATTCAGACAGCGTAATCATTATTATAAATCTGTGTTTGACGCTCAACGGGAGAGTTCTGATATTATAATTCAGTACCATATGTGTTGTGTTGCCCGTCGGTCGTGGGCGGGGCGTGTGCTGTGGCGTAGCGGGGGACGGCGTCAGTGGGGTGTCGATACCGGTAATGTTAACTCGTCAATATATCGGACAACAAAAAGACCGTGAAAGACATGGACGGCTGTTTCTGAGTTGTTATTTACCAACGTCGAACTTTAAACTTTGAGTTTGCTGCCATCGGACAGCGCTGCCCCTCCCCCCCCCCCCCTCTCATCTCGCGGTGGTGAAGGCGGTGCCCCCCACCCCCCCCCCCTCTCATCTCGCGGTGGTGAAGTCGGTGCTGCCATCTCGCGGTGAATCTCGCGGTGAAGGCGGTGCTGCCACCTTGTGGTCTCGTTGCGTCTGTAAAACGACAATTTCGACATAAAAGTTCGCGGACTATTTTATCGGGCGACGACGTCCCAGCGAGCCGCGGTCGACATCACACACAATACCGAACAGCGAACAGGCGCGCAGGGATATAAAGCCGGCCACCAACTTCTGCTCCGGTGAACAAATGTGTTTCTCTCCGGGATAGCCCACGGGTTTTCTGGATTTAAATTCAAGACCGAATATAGGCCTACGTATTAGACATGGAGAGGTTGGTAATGCAAAAAATTACAGAACATATTACTTTAACTAAATGTACACAGGGAGGCTGGTGAGGGAGGAAGGGGGCTGGTGAGGAGTGAGGGAGTAAGCGGGCTGGTGAGGGAGCAGGGAGGCTGGTGAGGGAGGAAGAGGGCTGGTGAGGAGTGAGGGAGTAAGCGGGCTGGTGAGGGAGCAGGGAGGCTGGTGAGGGAGGAAGGGGGCTGGTGAAGGGTGAGGGAGTAAGCGGGTGGAGGGCAGCTGGTGACAGAAGCGGTAAGCTGTTTACTTAGGAGGGTAAAGGGTGAGGGAGGCTGGCGAGGGAGTAGGAAGGCTGGGACTTAGACGGAAGGCTGGTGAGAGAGGAGGGAGGCTGGTGAGGAAGGCGGGAGGCTGGTGAGGGGTGAGGGAGGCTGGTGAGGGAGGAGGGAGGCTGGTGAGAAGGCTGGTGAGGGAGGAGGGGGGCTGGTGAGGGGTGAGGAGGCTGGTGAGGGAGGAGGGAGGCTGGTGAGGGGTGAGGGAGGCTGGTGAGGGGTGAGGAGGCTGGTGAGGAAGGAGGGAGGCTGGTAAAGGGTGAGGGGGGCTGGTGAGGGGGGAGGAGGCTGGTGAGAGGTGAGGAGGCTGGTGAGGGGTGAGCAGGCTGGTGAGAGAGGAGGGAGGCTGGTGAGGGGTAAGGGAGGCTGGGTAGGAGTGAGGAAGCTGGTGAGGGAGGAGGGAGGCTGCTGAGGGAAGCTGGTGCGAGCGGCTGGTGCAATATGATCGATGAACGCTCTCCTGCGGCGAACCAAGTGTAAACAGTGTTTCGGGGCGACATGATCAACGGTAAACAGAACAACAAAACTTACACCAGAGTCCGCGTCTTGTAGCACGAGCAAGGAGCAAAAAGACAATATGCTGCGGTAGAGCATTCAGGAGCCAATCAATGAACGGAGTTGTACAAATCTTTATGCTTTGTTTGTCCATTTTTGCATATGGGTTGGCACTTAGACACCAGAATAGACATGCAAAGATTTAACAAAACGAGGCTGTTTTCACGCCATGTCTCACGTCCTGCAATATTATCTAGGGCACTAATCCTGGTGAAGTCACTTGTTCCACGTCCTGCTATATTGTCCTGTCTCTAGGGCACTAGTCCTCATAAAGTCACTTGTCCCATGTCCTGCTATATTGTCCTGTCTTCAGGGCACTAGTCCTCATAAAGTCACTTGCTCCATGTCCTGCAATATTATCATGTCCCTAGGGCACTAGTCCTCATAAAGTCACTTGTCCCATGTCCTGCTATATTATCATGTCCCTAGGACACTAGTCCTGGTTAAGTCACTTGTACCAGGTCACGCAATATTATTATGTCTCCATGACACTACTCCTCATAAAGTCACTTGTCCAATGTCCTGCAATATTATCATGTCTCTAGGGCACTAGTCCTGGTAAAGTCACTTGTCCCATGTCCTGCTATATTATCATGTCCCTAGGACACTAGTCCTGGTTAAGTCACTTGCACCAGGTCACGCAATATTATTATGTCTCCATGGCACTATTCCTCATCAAGTCACTTGTCCTATGTCCTGCAATATTAGCATTTCCCCAGGGCACTAGTCCTCATAAAGTCATTTGTCCAATGTCCTGCAATACTATCATGTCTCTAGGGCACTAGTCCTCATAATGTCACTTGTTCCATGTCCTGCTATATTATCATGTCTCTAGGGCACTAGTCCTCATAAAGTCACTTGTCCCATGTCCTGCTATATTATCATGTCCCTAGGGCACTAGTCCTCATAAAGTCACTTGTCCTATGTCCTGCAATATTAGCATTTCCCCAGGGCACTAGTCCTCATAAAGTCATTTGTCCAATGTCCTGCAATACTATCATGTCTCTAGGGCACTAGTCCTCATAATGTCACTTGTTCCATGTCCTGCTATATTATCTTGTCCGTAGGGCACTAGTCCTCATAAAGTCACTTGCCCCATGTCCTGCTATATTATCATGTCCCTAGGGCACTAGTCCTCATAAAGTCACTTGTCCCATGTCCTGCAATATTATCATGTCTCTAGGGCACTAGTCCTCATAAAGTCACTTGTCCCATGTCCTGCTATATTATCATGTCTCTAGGGCACTAGTCCTGGTTAACTCACTTGTCCTATGTCCTGCAATATTATCATGTCCCTAGGGCACTAGTCCTGATAAAGTCACTTGTCCAATGTCCTGCTATATTATCATGTCCCTAGGGCACTAGTCCTCATAAAGTCACTTTTCCCATGTCCTGCTATATTATCATGTCTCTAGGGCACTAATCCTGGTTAAGTCAATTGTCCTATGTCCTGCAATATTATCATGTCCCTAGGGCACTAGTCCTGATAAAGTCACTTGTCCAATGTCCTGCTATATTATCATGTCCCTAGGGCACTAGTGCTCATAAAGTCACTTGTCCCATGTCCTGCAATATTATCATTTCCCTATGGCACTAGTCCTCATGAAGTCACTTGTCCAATGTCCTGCAATATTATCATGTCTCTAGGGCACTAGTCCTCATAAAGCCACTTGTCCCATGTCCTGCTATATTATCATGTCTCTAGGGCACTAATCCTGGTTAAGTCAATTGTCCTATGTCCTGCAATATTATCATGTCCCTAGGGCACTAGTCCTGATAAAGTCACTTGTCCAATGTCCTGCTATATTATCATGTCTCTAGGGCACTAGTCCTCATAAAGTCACTTGTCCCATGTCCTGCAATATTATCATTTCCCCAGGGCACTAGTCCTCATGAAGTCACTTGTCCAATGTCCTGCAATATTATCATGTCTCTAGGGCACTAGTTTTCATAAAGTCACTTGTCCCATGTCCTGCTATATTATCATGTCCCTAGGGCACTAGTCCTCATGAAGTCACTTGTTCCATGTCCTGCTATATTATCATGTTTCTAGGGCACTAGTGCTCATAAAGTCACTTGTCCCATGTCCTGCAACATTATCATTTCCCTAGGGCACTAGTCCTCATGAAGTCACTTGTCCAATGTCCTGCAATATTATCATGTCTCTAGGGCACTAGTCCTCATAAAGTCACTTGTCCAATGTCCTGCAATATTGTCATGTCCGTAGGGCACTAGTCCTCATAAAGTCACTTGCCCCATGTCCTGCTATGTTATCATGTCCCTAGGGCACTAGTCCTCATAAAGTCACTTGTCCCATGTCCTGCAATATTATCATGTCTCTAGGGCACTAGTCCTCATAAAGTCACTTGTCCCATGTCCTGCTATATTATCATGTCTCTAGGGCACTAGTCCTGGTTAAGTCACTTGTCCAATGTCCTGCTATATTATCATGTGCCTAGGGCACTAGTCCTCATAAAGTCACTTGTCCCATGTCCTGCTATATTATCATGTCTCTAGGGCACTAGTCCTGGTAAAGTCACTTGTCCCATGTCCTGCAATATTATCATGTCTCTAGGACACTAGTCCCCATCAAGTCACTTGTCCCATGTCTTGCTATATTATCATGTCCCTAGGGCACTAGCCCTGGTTTAGTCACTTGTCCCAGGTCATGCAATATTATCATGTCTCTAGGGCACTAGTCCTGGTTAAGTCACTTGTCCTATGTCCTGCAATATTATCATGTCCCTAGGGCACTAGTCCTCATAAAGTCACTTGTCCCATGTTCTGCTATATTATCCGGTGTCTAGGACACTAGTCCTCATAAAGTCACTTGTCCCATGTCCTGCTATATTATCATGTCTCTAGGGCACTAGTCCTCATAAAGTCACTTGTCCAATGTCCTGTTATATTATCATGTCTCTAGGACACTAGTCCTCATCAAGTCACTTGTCCCATGTCCTGCTATATTATCATGTCTCTAGGGCACTAGTCCTCATAAAGTCACTTGCCCCATGTCCTGCTATATTATCATGTCTCTAGGACACTAGTCCCCATGAAGTCATTTGTCCCATGTCCTGCAATATTATCATGTCCCTAGGACACTGGTCCCCATAAAGTCACTTGTCCCATGTCCTGCTATATTATCATGTCTCTAGGGCACTAGTCCTGGTAAAGTCACTTGTCCCATGTCCTGCTATATTATCATGTCCCTAGTGCACTAGTCCTGGTTAGGTCACTGGTACCAGGTCATGCAATATTATTATGTCTCTATGGCACTAGTCCTCATAAAGTCACTTGTCCCATGTCCTGCTATATTATCATGTCCCTAGGGCACTAGTCCTCATAAAGTCACTTGTCCCATGTCCTGCTATATTATCATGTCCCTAGGGTACTAGTCCTCAATGGCACGATATAGCCTTCCAGGCTGAAAGTGCCGTTAAGCCCCAATCAAATCAAATCAAATCACTAGTCCTCATAAAGTCACTTGTCCCATGTCCTGAAATATTATCATGTCCCTAGGGCACTAGTCCTCATAAAGTCACTTGTCCCATGTCCTGCAATATTATCATGTCTCTAGGACACTAGTCCCCATGAAGTCACTTGTTCCATGTCCTGTTATATTATCATGTCTCTAGGGCACTAGTCCTGGTAAAGTCACTTGTCCCATGTCCTGCTTTATTATCATGTCCCTAGGGCACTAGTCCTGGTTAAGTCACTTGTCCCATGTCCTGCTATATTATCATGTCTCTAGGGCGCTAGTCCTGGTAAAGTCACTTGTCCCATGTCCTTCTATATTATCATGTCTCTACGGCACTAGTCCTCATAAAGTCACTTGTCCCATGTCCTGCTATATTATCATGTCCCTAGGGCATTAGTCCCCATAAAGTCACTTGTCCCATGTCTTGCTATATTATCATGTCTCTAGGGCACTAGTCCTGGAAAAGTCACTTGTCCAATGTCCTGCTATATTATCATGTCTCTAGGGCACTAGTCCTGGTAAAGTCACTTGTCCCATGTCCTGCAATATTATCATGTCCCCAGGGCACTAGCCCTGGTTAAGTCACTTGTCCCAGGTCATGCAATATTATCATGTCTCTAGGGCACTAGTCCTCATTAAGTCACTTGTCCAATGTCCTGCAATAGTATCATGTCCCTAGGGCACTAGTCCTCATAAAGTCACTTGTCCCATGTCCTGCAATATTATCATGTCCCTAGGGCACTAGTCCTCATAAAGTCACTTGTCCAATGTCCTGCAATATTATCATGCCCCTAGGGCACTAGTCCTCATAAAGTCACTTGTCCCATATCCTGCTATATTATCATGTCTCTAGGGCACTAGTCCTGGTAAAGTCACTTGTCCCATGTCCTGCAATATTATCATGTCTCTAGGACACTAGTGCCCATCAAGTCACTTGTCCCATGTCTTGCTATATTATCATGTCTCTAGGGCACTAGTCCTGGTTAAGTCACTTGTCCCAGGTCATGCAATATTATCATGTCTCTAGGGCACTAGTCCTCATTAAGTCACTTGTCCAATGTCCTGCAATAGTATCATGTCCCTAGGGCACTAGTCCTCATAAAGTCACTTGTCCCATGTCCTGCAATATTATCATGTCCCTAGGGCACTAGTCCTCATAAAGTCACTTGTCCAATGTCCTGCAATATTATCATGCCCCTAGGGCACTAGTCCTCATAAAGTCACTTGTCCCATATCCTGCTATATTATCATGTCTCTAGGGCACTAGTCCTGGTAAAGTCACTTGTCCCATGTCCTGCAATATTATCATGTCTCTAGGACACTAGTGCCCATCAAGTCACTTGTCCCATGTCTTGCTATATTATCATGTCTCTAGGGCACTAGTCCTGGTTAAGTCACTTGTCCCAGGTCATGCAATATTATTATGTCTCTTGGGCACTAGTCCTCATAAAGTCACTTGTCCCATGCCCTGCAATATTATCATGTCCCTAGGGCACTAGTCCCCATAAATTCACTTCTCCCATGTCCTGCTATATTATCATGTCTCTAGGGCACTAGTCCTCATAAAGTCACTTGTCCCATGTCCTGCAATATTATCATGTCTCTAGGACACTAGTCCTCATCAAGTCACTCGTCTCATGTCCTGCAATATTATCATGTCTTTAGGACACTAGTCCTCATAAAGTCACTTGTCCCTTGTCCTGCTATAATATCATGTCTCTAGGGCGCTAGTCCTGGTGAAGTCACTTGTCCCATGTCCTGTTATATTATCATGTCTCTACGGCACTAGTCCTCATAAAGTCACTTGTCCCATGTCCTGCTATATTATCATGTCCCTAGGGCACTAGTCCTTATAAAGTCACTTGACCCATGTCCTGCTATATTATCATGTCCCTAGGGCACTAGTCCTCATAAAGTCACTTGTCCCATGTCATGCAATATTATCATGTCTCTAGGGCACTAGTCCTGGTAAAGTCACTTGTCCCATGTCATGCTATATTATCATGTATCTAGGGCACTAGTCCTCATAAATACACTTGACCCATGTCCTGCTATATTATCATGTCTCTAGGGCGCTAGTCCTCACAATGTCACCGATTTCAATGTCCTGCAATATTATCATGTCTCTAGGGAACTAGTCCTCATTAAGTCACTTGTCCCATGTCATGCAATATTATCATGTCTCTAGGGCACTAGTCCTTATAAAGTCACTTGTCCAATGTCCTACAATATTACCATGTCTCTAGGGCACTAGTCCTCATAATGTCACTTGTCCCATGTCCTGCAATATTATCATGTCTCTAGGACACTAGTCCTCATCAAGTCACTTGTCCCATGTCCTGCTATATTATCATGTCTCTAGGGCACTAGTCCTGATGAAGTCACTTGTCCCATGTCCTGCTATATTTTCATGTCCCTAGGGCACTAGTTCTCATCAAGTCACTTGTCCAATGTCCTGCAATATTATCATGTCCCTAGGGCACTAGTCCTCATCAAGTCACTTGTCCCATGTCCTGCTATATTATCATGTCTCTAGGGCACTAGTCCTCATCAAGTCACTTGTCCCATGTCCTGCAATATTATCATGTCCCTAGGACACTAGTCCTCATCAAGTCACTTGTCCCATATCCTGCAATATTATCATGTCCCTAGGGCACTAGTCCTCATCAAGTCACTTGTCCCATGTCCTGCTATATTATCATGTCTCTAGGGCACTAGTCCTCATCAAGTCACTTGTCCCATGTCCTGCAATATTATCATGTCCCTAGGACACTAGTCCTCATCAAGTCACTTGTCCCATATCCTGCTATATTTTCATGTCCCTAGGGCACTAGTTCTCATCAAGTCACTTGTCCAATGTCCTGCAATATTATCATGTCCCTAGGGCACTAGTCCTCATCAAGTCACTTGTCCCATGTCCTGCAATATTATCATGTCCCTAGGACACTAGTCCTCATCAAGTCACTTGTCCCATATCCTGCTATATTTTCATGTCCCTAGGGCACTAGTTCTCATCAAGTCACTTGTCCAATGTCCTGCAATATTATCATGTTCGTAGGGCACTAGTCCTCATAAAGTCACTTGCCCCATGTCCTGCTATATTATCATGTCCCTAGGGCACTAGTCCTCATAAAGTCACTTTTCCCATGTCCTGCAGTATTATCATGTCTCTAGGGCACTAGTCCTCATAAAGTCACTTGTCCCATGTCCTGCTATATTATCATGTCCCTAGGGCACTAGTCCTGGTTAAGTCACTTGTCCTATGTCCTGCAATATTATCATGTCCCTAGGGCACTAGTCCTCATAAAGTCACTTTTCCCATGTCCTGCAGTATTATCATGTCTCTAGGGCACTAGTCCTCATAAAGTCACTTGTCCCATGTCCTGCTATATTATCATGTCCCTAGGGCACTAGTCCTGGTTAAGTCACTTGTCCTATGTCCTGCTATATTATCATGTCCCTAGGGCACTAGTCCTCATAAAGTCACTTTTCCCATGTCCTGCAATATTATCATGTCTCTAGGGCACTAGTCCTCATAAAGTCACTTTTCCCATTTCCTGCAGTATTATCATGTCCCTAGGGCACTAGTCCTCATAAAGTCACTTGTCCCATGTCCTACTCTATTATCATGTCTCTAGGGCACTAGTCCTCAAAAAGTCACTTGTCCCATGTCCTGCAATATTATCATTTCCCTAGGGCACTAGTCCTCATAAAGTCACTTGTCCAATGCCCTGCAATATTATCTTGTCTGTAGGGCACTAGTCCTCATAGAGTCACTTGTCCCATGTCCTGCTATATTTTCATGTCCCTAGGGCACTAGTCCTCATAAAGTCACTTGTCCAATGTCCTGCAATATTATCATGTCCGTAGGGCACTAGTCCTCATAAAGTCACTTGCCCCATGTCCTGCTGTATTATCATGTCCCTAGGGCACTAGTCCTCATCAAGTCACTTGTCCCATGTCCTGCAATATTATCATGTCTCTAGGGCACTAGTCCTCATAAAGTCACTTGTCCCATGTCCTGCTATATTATCATGTCCCTAGGGCACTAGTCCTGGTTAAGTGACTTGCCCTATGTCCTGCAATATTATCATGTCCCTAGGGCACTAGTCCTCATAAAGTCACTTGTCCAATGTCCTGCTATATTATCATGTCCCTAGGGCACTAGTCCTCATAAAGTCACTTGTCCCATGTCCTGCAATATTATCATGTCTCTAGGGCACTAGTCCTCATAAAGTCACTTGTCCCATGTCCTGCTATATTATCATGTCCCTAGGGCACTAGTCCTGGTTAAGTCACTTGCCCTATATCCTGCCATATTATCATGTCCCTAGGGCACTAGTCCTCATAAAGTCACTTGTCCAATGTCCTGCTATATTATCATGTCCCTAGGGCACTAGTCCTCATAAAGTCACTTTTCCCATGTCCTGCTATATTATCATGTCTCTAGGGCACTAGTCCTGGTTAAGTCACTTGTCCTATGCCCTGCAATATTATCATGTCTCTTGGGCACTAGTCCTCATAAAGTCACTTGTCCAATGTCCTGCAATATTATCATGCCCCTAGGGCACTAGTCCTCATAAAGTCACTTGTCCCATATCCTGCTATATTATCATGTCTCTAGGGCACTAGTCCTGGTAAAGTCACTTGTCCCATGTCCTGCAATATGATCATGTCTCTAGGACACTGGTGCCCATCAAGTCACTTGTCCCATGTCTTGCTATATTATCATGTCTCTAGGGCACTAGTCCTGGTTAAGTCACTTGTCCCAGGTCATGCAATATTATCATGTCTCTTGGGCACTAGTCCTCATAAAGTCACTTGTCCCATGCCCTGCAATATTATCATGTCCCTAGGGCACTAGTCCCCATAAATTCACTTCTCCCATGTCCTGCTATATTATCATGTCTCTAGGGCACTAGTCCTCATAAAGTCACTTGTCCCATGTCCTGCAATATTATCATGTCTCTAGGACACTAGTCCTCATCAAGTCACTCGTCTCATGTCCTGCAATATTATCATGTCTTTAGGACACTAGTCCTCATAAAGTCACTTGTCCCTTGTCCTGCTATAATATCATGTCTCTAGGGCGCTAGTCCTGGTGAAGTCACTTGTCCCATGTCCTGTTATATTATCATGTCTCTACGGCACTAGTCCTCATAAAGTCACTTGTCCCATGTCCTGCTATATTATCATGTCCCTAGGGCACTAGTCCTTATAAAGTCACTTGACCCATGTCCTGCTATATTATCATGTCCCTAGGGCACTAGTCCTCATAAAGTCACTTGTCCCATGTCATGCAATATTATCATGTCTCTAGGGCACTAGTCCTGGTAAAGTCACTTGTCCCATGTCATGCTATATTATCATGTATCTAGGGCACTAGTCCTCATAAATACACTTGACCCATGTCCTGCTATATTATCATGTCTCTAGGGCGCTAGTCCTCACAATGTCACCGATTTCAATGTCCTGCAATATTATCATGTCTCTAGGGAACTAGTCCTCATTAAGTCACTTGTCCCATGTCATGCAATATTATCATGTCTCTAGGGCACTAGTCCTTATAAAGTCACTTGTCCAATGTCCTACAATATTACCATGTCTCTAGGGCACTAGTCCTCATAATGTCACTTGTCCCATGTCCTGCAATATTATCATGTCTCTAGGACACTAGTCCTCATCAAGTCACTTGTCCCATGTCCTGCTATATTATCATGTCTCTAGGGCACTAGTCCTGATGAAGTCACTTGTCCCATGTCCTGCTATATTTTCATGTCCCTAGGGCACTAGTTCTCATCAAGTCACTTGTCCAATGTCCTGCAATATTATCATGTCCCTAGGGCACTAGTCCTCATCAAGTCACTTGTCCCATGTCCTGCTATATTATCATGTCTCTAGGGCACTAGTCCTCATCAAGTCACTTGTCCCATGTCCTGCAATATTATCATGTCCCTAGGACACTAGTCCTCATCAAGTCACTTGTCCCATATCCTGCTATATTTTCATGTCCCTAGGGCACTAGTTCTCATCAAGTCACTTGTCCAATGTCCTGCAATATTATCATGTCCCTAGGGCACTAGTCCTCATCAAGTCACTTGTCCCATGTCCTGCTATATTATCATGTCTCTAGGGCACTAGTCCTCATCAAGTCACTTGTCCCATGTCCTGCAATATTATCATGTCCCTAGGACACTAGTCCTCATCAAGTCACTTGTCCCATATCCTGCTATATTTTCATGTCCCTAGGGCACTAGTTCTCATCAATGTCACTTGTCCAATGTCCTGCAATATTATCATGTCCCTAGGGCACTAGTCCTCATCAAGTCACTTGTCCCATGTCCTGCAATATTATCATGTCCCTAGGACACTAGTCCTCATCAAGTCACTTGTCCCATATCCTGCTATATTTTCATGTCCCTAGGGCACTAGTTCTCATCAAGTCACTTGTCCAATGTCCTGCAATATTATCATGTTCGTAGGGCACTAGTCCTCATAAAGTCACTTGCCCCATGTCCTGCTATATTATCATGTCCCTAGGGCACTAGTCCTCATAAAGTCACTTTTCCCATGTCCTGCAGTATTATCATGTCTCTAGGGCACTAGTCCTCATAAAGTCACTTGTCCCATGTCCTGCTATATTATCATGTCCCTAGGGCACTAGTCCTGGTTAAGTCACTTGTCCTATGTCCTGGAATATTATCATGTCCCTAGGGCACTAGTCCTCATAAAGTCACTTTTCCCATGTCCTGCAGTATTATCATGTCTCTAGGGCACTAGTCCTCATAAAGTCACTTGTCCCATGTCCTGCTATATTATCATGTCCCTAGGGCACTAGTCCTGGTTAAGTCACTTGTCCTATGTCCTGCTATATTATCATGTCCCTAGGGCACTAGTCCTCATAAAGTCACTTTTCCCATGTCCTGCAATATTATCATGTCTCTAGGGCACTAGTCCTCATAAAGTCACTTTTCCCATTTCCTGCAGTATTATCATGTCCCTAGGGCACTAGTCCTCATAAAGTCACTTGTCCCATGTCCTACTCTATTATCATGTCTCTAGGGCACTAGTCCTCAAAAAGTCACTTGTCCCATGTCCTGCAATATTATCATTTCCCTAGGGCACTAGTCCTCATAAAGTCACTTGTCCAATGCCCTGCAATATTATCTTGTCTGTAGGGCACTAGTCCTCATAGAGTCACTTGTCCCATGTCCTGCTATATTTTCATGTCCCTAGGGCACTAGTCCTCATAAAGTCACTTGTCCAATGTCCTGCAATATTATCATGTCCGTAGGGCACTAGTCCGCATAAAGTCACTTGCCCCATGTCCTGCTGTATTATCATGTCCCTAGGGCACTAGTCCTCATCAAGTCACTTGTCCCATGTCCTGCAATATTATCATGTCTCTAGGGCACTAGTCCTCATAAAGTCACTTGTCCCATGTCCTGCTATATTATCATGTCCCTAGAGCACTAGTCCTGGTTAAGTGACTTGCCCTATGTCCTGCAATATTATCATGTCCCTAGGGCACTAGTCCTCATAAAGTCACTTGTCCAATGTCCTGCTATATTATCATGTCCCTAGGGCACTAGTCCTCATAAAGTCACTTGTCCCATGTCCTGCAATATTATCATGTCTCTAGGGCACTAGTCCTCATAAAGTCACTTGTCCCATGTCCTGCTATATTATCATGTCCCTAGGGCACTAGTCCTGGTTAAGTCACTTGCCCTATATCCTGCCATATTATCATGTCCCTAGGGCACTAGTCCTCATAAAGTCACTTGTCCAATGTCCTGCTATATTATCATGTCCCTAGGGCACTAGTCCTCATAAAGTCACTTTTCCCATGTCCTGCTATATTATCATGTCTCTAGGGCACTAGTCCTGGTTAAGTCACTTGTCCTATGCCCTGCAATATTATCATGTGCCTAGGGCACTAGTCCTGATAAAGTCACTTGTCCAATGTCCTGCTATATTATAATGTCCTTGGGGCACTAGTCCTCATAAAGTCACTTTTCCCATGTCCGGCTATATTATCATGTCTCTAGGGCACTAGTCCTGGTGAAGTCACTTGTCCTATGTCCTGCAATATTATCATGTCCCTATCGCACTAGTCCTCATGAAGTCACTTGTCCCATGTCCTGCAATATTATCATGTCCCTAGGGCACTAGTCCTCTTAAAGTCACTTGTCCCATGTTCTGCTATATTATCCTGTCTCTAGAACACTAGTCCTCATAAAGTCACTTGTCCCATGTCTTGCTATATTATCATGTCTCTAGGGCACTAGTCCTGGTAAAGTCACTTGTCCCATGTCTTGCTATATTATCATGTCTCTAGGGCACTAGTCGTGGTAAAGTCACTTGTCCCATGTCCTGCTATATTATCATGTCCCTAGGGCACTAGCCTTGGTTAAGTCACTTGTCCCAGGTCATGCAATATTATCATGTCTCTAGGGCACTAGTCCTCATTAAGTCACTTGTCCAATGTCCTGCAATAGTATCATGTCCCTAGGGCACTAGTCCTCATAAAGTCACTTGTCCCATGTCCTGCAATATTATCATGTCTCTAGGGCGCTAGTCCTCATTAAGTCACTTGTCCCATGTCCTGCAATATTATCATGTCCCTAGGGCACTAGTCCTCATAAAGTCACTTGT
Organism: Arenicola marina; assembly: GCA_964019135.1. Lineage (NCBI taxonomy): Eukaryota > Metazoa > Annelida > Polychaeta > Arenicolidae > Arenicola > Arenicola marina. Next base: position 59,343,527 of record OZ025250.1, read on the forward strand.
CTCATGTTCTGTTATATTATTCTGTCTCTAGAACACTAGTCCTCATAAAGTCACTTGTCCCATGTCTTGCTATATTCTCATGTCTCTAGGGCACTAGTCCTGGTAAAGTCTCTTGTCCCATGTCCTGCTATATTATCATGTCTCTAGGGCACTAGTCCTGGTAAAGTCACTTGTCCCATGTCCTGCAATATTATCATGTCCCTGGGGCACTAGTCCTCATAAAGTCAATTGTCCCATGTCCTGCTATATTATCATGTCCCTAGGGCACTAGTCCTCATAAAGTCACTTGACCCATGTCCTGCTATATTAACATGTCCCTAGGGCACTAGTCCTCATCAAGTCACTTGTCCCATGTCCTGCTATATTATCATGTCTCTAGGGCACTAGTCCTCATAAAGTCACTTGTCCCATGTCCTGCTATATTATCATGTCTCTAGGGCACTAGTCCTCATAAAGTCACTTGTTCCACGTCCGGCAATATTATCATGTCCCTAGGGCACTACTCCTCATAAAGTCACTTGACCCATGTCCTGCTATATTATCATGTCCCTAGGGCACTAGTCCTCATAAAGTCACTTGTCCCATGTCCTGCTATATTGTCATGTCTCTATGGCACTAGTCCTCATAAATTCACTTGTCCCATGTCCTGCTATATTATCATGTCTCTAGGGCACTAGCCCTCATAAAGTCACTTGTCCCATGTCCGGCAATATTGTCATGTCCCTAGGGCACTAGTCCTCATAAAGTCACTTGTCCCATGTCCTGCTATATTATCATGTCTCTAGGGCACTAGTCCTCATAAAGTCACTTGTCCCATGTCCTGCTATATTATCATGTCTCTAGGGCACTAGTCCTCATAAAGTCACTTGTCCCACGTCCGGCAATATTATCATGTCCCTAGGGCACTACTCCTCATAAAGTCACTTGACCCATGTCCTGCTATATTATCATGTCCCTAGGGCACTAGTCCTCATAAAGTCACTTGTCCCATGTCCTGCTATATTATCATGTCTCTAGGGCACTAGTCCTCATAAAGTCACTTGTCCCATGTCCTGCTATATTATCATGTCTCTAGGGCACTAGTCCTCATAAAGTCACTTGTCCCATGTCCGGCAATATTGTCATGTCCCTAGGGCACTAGTCGTCATAAAGTCACTTGTCCCATGTCCTGCTATATTATCATGTCTCTAGGGCACTAGTCCTCATAAAGTCACTTGTCCCATGTCCGGCAATATTGTCATGTCCCTAGGGCACTACTCCTCATAAAGTCACTTGACCCATGTCCTGCTATATTATCATGTCCGTAGGGCACTAGTTCTCATAAAGTCACTTGTCCCATGTCCGGCAATATTGTCATGTCCCTAGGGCACTACTCCTCATAAAGTCACTTGTCCCATGTCCTGCTATAGTATCATGTCTCTCGGGCACTAGTCCTCATAAAGTCACTTGTCCCATGTCCTGCTATATTATCATGTCTCTAGGACACTAGTCCTCATAAAGTCACTTGTTCCATGTCCTGCTATATTATCATGTCTCTAGGGCACTAGTCCCCATAAAGTCACTTGTCCCATGTCCTGCTATATTATCATGTCTCTAGGGCACTAGTCCTCATAAAGTCACTTGTCCCATGTCCTGCTATATTATCATGTCTCTAGGGCACTAGTCCCCATAAAGTCACTTGTCCCATGTCCTGCTATATTATCATGTCTCTAGGGCACTAGTCCTCATAAAGTCACTTGACCCATGTCCTGCTATATTATCATGTCCCTAGGGCACTAGTCCTCATAAAGTCAGTTGTCCCATGTCCTGCTATATTATCATGTCTCTAGGGCACTAGTCCTCATAAAGTCACTTGTGCCATGTCCTGCTATATTATCATGTCTCTAGGGCACTAGTCCTCATAAAGTCACTTGTCCCATGTCCGGCAATACTGTCATGTCCCTAGGGCACTACTCCTCATGAAGTCACTTGACCCATGTCCTGCTATATTATCATGTCCGTAGGGCACTAGTCCTCATAAAGTCACTTGTCCCATGTCCTGCTATATTATCATGTCTCTCGGGCACTAGTCCTCCTAAAGTCACTTGTCCCATGTCCTGCTACATTATCATGTCTCTAGGGCACTAGTCCTCATAAAGTCACTTGTCCCATGTCCTGCTATATTATCATGTCTCTAGGACACTAGTCCTCATAAAATCACTTGTCCCATGCCCGGCAATATTATCATGTCCCTAGGGCACTACTTCTCATGAAGTCACTTGACCCATGTCCTGCTATATTATCATGTCCGTAGGGCACTAGTCCTCATAAAGTCACTTGTCCCATGTCCTGCTATATTATCATATCCCTAGGTCACTTGTCCTCATAAAGTCACTTGTCCCAAGTCCTGCTATATTATCATGTCACTAGGGCACTAGTCCTCATAAATCACTTGTCCCATGTTCTGCTATATTATCATGTCTCTAGGGCACTAGTCCTCATCAAGTCACTTGTTCCATGTCCTGCTATATTATCCTGTCTCTAGGGCACTAGTCCTCATAAAGTTACTTGTCCCATGTCCTGCTTTATTATCATGTCTCTAGGGCACTAGTCCTCACAAAGTCACTTGACCCATGTCCTGCTACATTAACATGTCCCGAGGGCACTAGTCCTCATAAAGTCACTTGTCCCATGTCCTGCTATATTATCATGTCCCTGGCACTAGTGCTCATAAAGTCACTTGTCCCATGTCCTGCTATATTATCATGTCTCTGGGGCACTAGTCCTCATAAAGTCACTTGTCCCATGTCCTGCAATATTATCTTGTCTCTAGGACACTAGTCCTCATAAAGTCACTTGTCCCATGTCCTGCAATATTATCTTGTCTCTAGGGCACTAGTCCTCATAAAGTCACGTGTCCGATGTCCTGCAATAGTATCATTTCCCTAGGGCACTAGTCCTCATAAAGTCACTTGTCCCATGTCCTGCTATATTATCATGTCTCTAGGGCACCAGTCCTCATAAAGTCACTTGTCCCATGTCCTGCTATATTATCATGTCTCTAGGGCACTAGTCCTCATAAAGTCACTTGTCCCATGTCCTGCTATATTATCATGTCTCTAGGGCACTAGTCCTCATAAAGTCACTTGTCCCATGTCCTGCAATATTATCTTGTCTCTAGGGCACGTCCTCATGAAGTCACTTGTCCCATGTCCTGCAATAGTATCATTTCCCTAGGGCACTAGTCCTCATAACGTCACTTGTCCCATGTCCTGCAATATTATCATGTCCCTCGGACACTAGTCCTCATAAAGTCACTTGTCCCATGTCCTGCAATATTATCTTGTCTCTAGGGCACTAGTCCTCATAAAGTCACTTGTCCGATGTCCTGCAATAGTATCATTTCCCTAGGGCACTAGTCCCCATAAAGTCACTTGTCGCATGTCCTGCTATATTATCATGTCTCTAGGGCACTAGTCCTCATAAAGTCACTTGTCCCATGTCCTGCTATATTATCATGTCTCTAGGGCACTAGTCCTCATAAAGTCACCTGTCCCACGTCCGGCAATATTATCATGTCCCTAGGGCACTACTCCTCATAAGGTCACTTGACCCATGTCCTGCTATATTATCATGTCCCTAGGGCACTAGTCCTCATAAAGACACTTGTCCCATGTCCTGCTATATTATCATGTCTCTAGGGCACTAGTCCTCATAAAGTCACTTGTCCCATGTCCTGCTATATTATCATGTCTCTAGGGCACTAGTCCTCATAAAGTCACTTGTCCCATGTCCGGCAATATTGTCATGTCCCTAGGGCACTACTCCTCATAAAGTCACTTGACCCATGTCCTGCTATATTATCATGTCCGTCGGGCACTAGTCCTCATAAAGTCACTTGTCCCATGTCCTGCTATATTATAATGTATCTCGGGCACTAGTCCTCATCAAGTCACTTGTCCCATGTCCTGCTATATTATCATGTCTCTAGGGCATTAGTCCTCATAAAGTCACTTGTCCCATGTCCTGCTATATTATCACGTCTCTAGGACCCTAGTCCTCATAAAGTCACTTGTCCCATGCCCGGCAATATTATCATGTCCCTAGGGCACTACTCCTCATAAAGTCACTTGACCCATGTCCTGCTATATTATCATGTCCGTAGGGCACTAGTCCTCACAAAGCCACTTGTCCCATGCCCTGCTATATTATCATATCCCTAGGTCACTTGTCCTCATAAAGTCACTTGTCCCATGTCCTGCTATATTATCATGTCACTAGGGCACTAGTCCTCATAAAGTCACTTGTCCCATGTCCTGCTATGTTGTCATGTCTCTAGGGCACTAGTCCTCATAAAGTCACTTGCCCATGTCCTGCTATGTTATCCTGTCTCCATGGCACTAGTCATCATAAAGTCACTTGTCCCATGTCCTGCTATGTTATCATGTCTCCAGGGCACTAGTCCCCATAAAGTTACTTGTCCCATGTCCTGCTATATTATCATGTCTCTAGGGCACTAGTCCTCATAAAGTCACTTGACCCATGTCCTGCTATATTATCATGTCCCTAGGGCACTGGTCCTCATAAAGTCACTTGTCCCATGTCCTGCAATATTGTCATGTCTCTATGGCACTAGTCCTCATAAAGTCACTTGTCCCATGTCCTGCTATATTATCATGTCCCTGGCACTAGTCCTCATGAAGTCACTTGTCCCATGTAATGCTATATTATCATGTCTCTAGGGCACTAGTCCTCATAAAGTCACTTGTCCCATGTCCTGCAATATTATCTTGTCTCTAGGACACTAGTCCTCATAAAGTCACTTGTCCCATGTCCTGCAATATTATCATGTCCCTAGGACACTAGTCCTCATAAAGTCACTTGTTCCATGTCCTGCAATATTATCTTGTCTCTAGGGCACTAGTCGTCATAAAGTCACTTGTCCGATGTCCTGCAATAGTATCATTTCCCTAGGGCACTAGTCCTCATAAAGTCACTTGTCCCATGTCCTGCAATATTATCATGTCCCTAGGGCACTAGTCCTCATAAAGTCACTTGTCCAATGTCCTGCAATATTACCATGTCCCTTGGACACTAGTCCTCATATAGTCACTTGTCCCATGTCCTGCAATATTATCATGTCCCTAGGGCACTAGTCCTCATAAAGTCACTTGTCCCATGTCCTGCAATATTATCATGTCCCTAGGGCACTAGTCCTCATAAAGTCACTTGTCCCATGTCCTGCTATATTATCATGTCCCTGGGGCACTAGTCCTCATAAAGTAACTTGACCCATGTCCTGCTATATTATCATGTCCCTAGGGCACTAGTCCTGATAAAGTCACTTGTCCCATGTCCTGCTATATTATCATGTCTCTAGGGCACTACTCCTCATAAATTCACTTGACCCATGTCCTGCTATATTATCATGTCCCTTGGGCACTAGTCCTCATCAAGTCACTTGTCCCATGTCCTGCTATATTATCATGTCCCTGGGGCACTAGTCCTCATAAAGTAACTTGACCCATGTCCTGCTATATTATCATGTCTCTAGGGCACTACTCCTCATAAATTCACTTGACCCATGTCCTGCTATATTATCATGTCTCTTGGGCACTAGTCCTCATAAAGTCACTTGTCCCATGTCCTGCTATATTATCATGTCCCTGGGGCACTAGTCCTCATAAAGTAACTTGACCCATGTCCTGCTATATTATCATGTCTCTAGGGCACTACTCCTCATAAATTCACTTGACCCATGTCCTGCTATATTATCATGTCCCTTGGGCACTAGTCCTCATAAAGTCACTTGTCCCATGTCCTGCTATATTATCATGTCTCTAGGGCACTACTCCTCATAAAGTCACTTGACCCATGTCCTGCTATATTATCATGTCCGTAGGGCACTAGTCCTCATAAAGTCACTTGTCCCATGTCCTGCTATATTATCATGTCTCTAGGGCACTAGTCCTCATAATGTCACATGTCCCATGTCCTGCGATATTATCATGTCTCTACGGCACTAGTCCTCATAAAGTCACTTGTCCCATGTTCTGCTATATTATCATGTCTCTAGGGCACTAGTCCTCATAAATTCACTTGTCCCATGTCCTGCTATATTATCATGTCCCTAGGGCACTAGTTCTCCCAAAGTCACCTGTCCCATGTCCTGCAATATTATCATGTCCCTAGGGCACTAGTCCTCATAAAGTCACTTGTCCCATGTCCTGCTATATTATCATGTCCCTGGGGACTAGTCCTCATAAAGTCACTTAACCCATGTCCTGCTATATTATCATGTCCCTAGGGCACTAGTCCTCATAAAGTCACTTGTCCCATGTCCTGCTATATTATCATGTCTCTAGGGCACTAGTCCTCATAAAGTCACTTGTCTTTTGTCCGGCAATATTATCATGTCTCTAGGGCACTAGTCCTCATAAAGTCACTTGACCCATGTCCTGCTATGTTATCATGTCCGTAGGGCACTAGTCCTCATAAAGTCACTTGTCCCATGTCCTGCTATATTATCATGTCTCTAGGGCACTACTCCTCATAAAGTCACCTGACCCATGTCCTGCTATATTATCATGTCCGTAGGGCACTAGTCCTCATAAAGTCACTTGTCCCATGTCCTGCTATATTATCATGTCTCTAGGGCACTAGTCCTCACAAAGTCACTGGTCCCATGTCCTGCGATATTATCATGTCTCTACGGCACTAGTCCTCATAAAGTCACTTGTCCCATGTCCTGCTATATTATCATGTCTCTAGGGCACTAGTCCTCAAAAAGTCACTTGTCCCATGTCCTGCTATATTATCATGTCCCTAGGACACTAGTCCTCATAAAGTCACTTGGCCCATGTCCTGCTATATTATCATGTCCCTAGGGCACTAGTCCTCCTAAAGTCACTTGTCCTATGTCCTGCAATATTATCATGTCCCTAGGGCACTAGTCCTCATAAAGTCAATTGTCCCATGTCCTGCTATGTTATCATGTCCCTAGGGCACTAGTCCTCATAAAGTCACTTGACCCATGTCCTGCTATATTATCATGTCCCTAGGGCACTAGTCCTCATAAAGTCACTTGTCCCATGTCCTGCTATTTTATCATGTCTCTAGGGCACTAGTCCTCATAAAGTCACTTGTCCCATGTCCGGCAATATTGTCATGTCCCTAGGGCACTACTTCTCATAAAGCCACTTGATCCATGTCCTGCTATATTATCATGTCCGTAGGGCACTAGTCCTCATAAAGTCACTTGTCCCATGTCCTGCTATATTATCATGTCTCCAGGGCACTAGTCCTCATAAAGTCACTTGTCCCATGTCCTGCTATATTATCATGTCTCTACGGCACTAGTCCTCATAAAGTCACTTGTCCCATATCCTGCTATATTATCATGTCTCTAGGACACTAGTCCTCATAAAGTCCCTTGTCCTTTGTCGGGCAATATTAGCATGTCCCTAGGGCACTACTCCTCATAATATCACTTGACCCATGTCCTGCTATATTATCATGTCCGTAGGGCACTAGTCCTCATAAAGTCACTTGTCCCATGTCCTGCTATGTTATCATATCCCTAGGTCACTTGTCCTCATAAAGTCACTTGTCCCATGTCCTGCTATATTATCATGTCTCTAGGGCACTACTCCTCATAAAGTCACCTGACCCATGTCCTGCTATATTATCATGTCCGTAGGGCACTAGTCCTCATAAAGTCACTTGTCCCATGTCCTGCTATATTATCATGTCTCTAGGGCACTAGTCCTCAAAAAGTCACTGGTCCCATGTCCTGCGATATTATCATGTCTCTACGGCACTAGTACTCATAAAGTCACTTGTCCCATGTCCTGCTATATTATCATGTCTCTAGGGCACTAGTCCTCAAAAAGTCACTTGTCCCATGTCCTGCTATATTATCATGTCCCTAGGACACTAGTCCTCATAAAGTCACTTGTCCCATGTCCTGCTATATTATCATGTCCCTGGGGCACTAGTCCTCATAAAGTAACTTGACCCATGTCCTGCTATATTATCATGTCTCTAAGGCACTACTCCTCATAAATTCACTTGACCCATGTCCTGCTATATTATCATGTCCCTTGGGCACTAGTCCTCATAAAGTCACTTGTCCCATGTCCTGCTATATTATCATGTCTCTAGGGCACTACTCCTCATAAAGTCACTTGACCCATGTCCTGCTATATTATCATGTCCGTAGGGCACTAGTCCTCATAAAGTCACTTGTCCCATGTCCTGCTATATTATCATGTCTCTAGGGCACTAGTCCTCATAATGTCACATGTCCCATGTCCTGCGATATTATCATGTCTCTACGGCACTAGTCCTCATAAAGTCACTTGTCCCATGTTCTGCTATATTATCATGTCTCTAGGGCACTAGTCCTCATAAATTCACTTGTCCCATGTCCTGCTATATTATCATGTCCCTAGGGCACTAGTTCTCCCAAAGTCACCTGTCCCATGTCCTGCAATATTATCATGTCCCTAGGGCACTAGTCCTCATAAAGTCACTTGTCCCATGTCCTGCTATATTATCATGTCCCTGGGGACTAGTCCTCATAAAGTCACTTAACCCATGTCCTGCTATATTATCATGTCCCTAGGGCACTAGTCCTCATAAAGTCACTTGTCCTATGTCCTGCAATATTATCATGTCCCTAGGGCACTAGTCCTCATAAAGTCAATTGTCCCATGTCCTGCTATGTTATCATGTCCCTAGGGCACTAGTCCTCATAAAGTCACTTGACCCATGTCCTGCTATATTATCATGTCCCTAGGGCACTAGTCCTCATAAAGTCACTTGTCCCATGTCCTGCTATATTATCATGTCTCTAGGGCACTGGTCCTCATAAAGTCACTTGTCCCATGTCCTGCTATATTATCATGTCTCTAGGGCACTAGTCCTCATAAAGTCACTTGTCCCATGTCCGGCAATATTATCATGTCCCTAGGGCACTACTCCTCATAAAGTCACTTGACCCATGTCCTGCTATATTATCATGTCCGTAGGGCACTAGTCCTCATAAAGTCACTTGTCCCATGTCCTGCTATATTATCATGTCTCTAGGGCACTAGTCCTCATAAATCACTTGTCCCATGTCCTGCTATTTTATCATGTCTCTAGGGCACTAGTCCTCATAAAGTCACTTGTCCCATGTCCGGCAATATTGTCATGTCCCTAGGGCACTACTTCTCATAAAGCCACTTGATCCATGTCCTGCTATATTATCATGTCCGTAGGGCACTAGTCCTCATAAAGTCACTTGTCCCATGTCCTGCTATATTATCATGTCTCCAGGGCACTAGTCCTCATAAAGTCACTTGTCCCATGTCCTGCTATATTATCATGTCTCTACGGCACTAGTCCTCATAAAGTCACTTGTCCCATATCCTGCTATATTATCATGTCTCTAGGACACTAGTCCTCATAAAGTCCCTTGTCCTTTGTCGGGCAATATTATCATGTCCCTAGGGCACTACTCCTCATAATATCACTTGACCCATGTCCTGCTATATTATCATGTCCGTAGGGCACTAGTCCTCATAAAGTCACTTGTCCCATGTCCTGCTATGTTATCATATCCCTAGGTCACTTGTCCTCATAAAGTCACTTGTCCCATGTCCTGCTATATTATCATGTCTCTAGGGCACTACTCCTCATAAAGTCACCTGACCCATGTCCTGCTATATTATCATGTCCGTAGGGCACTAGTCCTCATAAAGTCACTTGTCCCATGTCCTGCTATATTATCATGTCTCTAGGGCACTAGTCCTCAAAAAGTCACTGGTCCCATGTCCTGCTATATTATCATGTCTCTACGGCACTAGTACTCATAAAGTCACTTGTCCCATGTCCTGCTATATTATCATGTCTCTAGGGCACTAGTCCTCAAAAAGTCACTTGTCCCATGTCCTGCTATATTATCATGTCCCTAGGACACTAGTCCTCATAAAGTCACTTGTCCCATGTCCTGCTATATTATCATGTCCCTGGGGCACTAGTCCTCATAAAGTAACTTGACCCATGTCCTGCTATATTATCATGTCTCTAGGGCACTACTCCTCATAAATTCACTTGACCCATGTCCTGCTATATTATCATGTCCCTTGGGCACTAGTCCTCATAAAGTCACTTGTCCCATGTCCTGCTATATTATCATGTCTCTAGGGCACTACTCATCATAAAGTCACTTGACCCATGTCCTGCTATATTATCATGTCCGTAGGGCACCAGTCCTCATAAAGTCACTTGTCCCATGTCCTGCTATATTATCATGTCTCTAGGGCACTAGTCCTCATAATGTCACATGTCCCATGTCCTGCGATATTATCATGTCTCTACGGCACTAGTCCTCATAAAGTCACTTGTCCCATGTTCTGTTATATTATCATGTCTCTAGGGCACTAGTCCTCATAAATTCACTTGTCCCATGTCCTGCTATATTATCATGTCCCTAGGGCACTAGTTCTCCCAAAGTCACCTGTCCCATGTCCTGCAATATTATCATGTCCCTAGGGCACTAGTCCTCATAAAGTCACTTGTCCCATGTCCTGCTATATTATCATGTCCCTGGGGACTAGTCCTCATAAAGTCACTTAACCCATGTCCTGCTATATTATCATGTCCCTAGGGCACTAGTCCTCATAAAGTCACTTGTCCCATGTCCTGCTATATTATCATGTCTCTAGGGCACTAGTCCTCATAAAGTCACTTGTCTTTTGTCCGGCAATATTATCATGTCTCTAGGGCACTAGTCCTCATAAAGTCACTTGACCCATGTCCTGCTATGTTATCATGTCCGTAGGGCACTAGTCCTCATAAAGTCACTTGTCCCATGTCCTGCTATATTATCATGTCTCTAGGGCACTACTCCTCATAAAATCACCTGACCCATGTCCTGCTATATTATCATGTCCGTAGGGCACTAGTCCTCATAAAGTCACTTGTCCCATGTCCTGCTATATTATCATGTCTCTAGGGCACTAGTCCTCACAAAGTCACTGGTCCCATGTCCTGCGATATTATCATGTCTCTACGGCACTAGTCCTCATAAAGTCACTTGTCCCATGTCCTGCTATATTATCATGTCTCTAGGGCACTAGTCCTCAAAAAGTCACTTGTCCCATGTCCTGCTATATTATCATGTCCCTAGGACACTAGTCCTCATAAAGTCACTTGGCCCATGTCCTGCTATATTATCATGTCCCTAGGGCACTAGTCCTCCTAAAGTCACTTGTCCTATGTCCTGCAATATTATCATGTCCCTAGGGCACTAGTCCTCATAAAGTCAATTGTCCCATGTCCTGCTATGTTATCATGTCCCTAGGGCACTAGTCCTCATAAAGTCACTTGACCCATGTCCTGCTATATTATCATGTCCCTAGGGCACTAGTCCTCATAAAGTCACTTGTCCCATGTCCTGCTATATTATCATGTCTCTAGGGCACTGGTCCTCATAAAGTCACTTGTCCCATGTCCTGCTATATTATCATGTCTCTAGGGCACTAGTCCTCATAAAGTCACTTGTCCCATGTCCGGCAATATTATCATGTCCCTAGGGCACTACTCCTCATAAAGTCACTTGACCCATGTCCTGCTATATTATCATGTCCGTAGGGCACTAGTCCTCATAAAGTCACTTGTCCCATGTCCTGCTATATTATCATGTCTCTAGGGCACTAGTCCTCATAAATCACTTGTCCCATGTCCTGCTATTTTATCATGTCTCTAGGGCACTAGTCCTCATAAAGTCACTTGTCCCATGTCCGGCAATATTGTCATGTCCCTAGGGCACTACTTCTCATAAAGCCACTTGATCCATGTCCTGCTATATTATCATGTCCGTAGGGCACTAGTCCTCATAAAGTCACTTGTCCCATGTCCTGCTATATTATCATGTCTCCAGGGCACTAGTCCTCATAAAGTCACTTGTCCCATGTCCTGCTATATTATCATGTCTCTACGGCACTAGTCCTCATAAAGTCACTTGTCCCATATCCTGCTATATTATCATGTCTCTAGGACACTAGTCCTCATAAAGTCCCTTGTCCTTTGTCGGGCAATATTATCATGTCCCTAGGGCACTACTCCTCATAATATCACTTGACCCATGTCCTGCTATATTATCATGTCCGTAGGGCACTAGTCCGCATAAAGTCACTTGTCCCATGTCCTGCTATGTTATCATATCCCTAGGTCACTTGTCCTCATAAAGTCACTTGTCCCATGTCCTGCTATATTATCATGTCTCTAGGGCACTACTCCTCATAAAGTCACCTGACCCATGTCCTGCTATATTATCATGTCCGTAGGGCACTAGTCCTCATAAAGTCACTTGTCCCATGTCCTGCTATATTATCATGTCTCTAGGGCACTAGTCCTCAAAAAGTCACTGGTCCCATGTCCTGCGATATTATCATGTCTCTACGGCACTAGTACTCATAAAGTCGCTTGTCCCATGTCCTGCTATATTATCATGTCTCTAGGGCACTAGTCCTCAAAAAGTCACTTGTCCCATGTCCTGCTATATTATCATGTCCCTAGGACACTAGTCCTCATGAAGTCACTTGGCCCATGTCCTGCTATATTATCATGTCCCTAGGGCACTAGTCCTCCTAAAGTCACTTGTCCTATGTCCTGCAATATTATCATGTCCCTAGGGCACTAGTCCTCATAAAGTCAATTGTCCCATGTCCTGCTATGTTATCATGTCCCTAGGGCACTAGTCCTCATAAAGTCACTTGACCCATGTCCTGCTATATTATCATGTCCCTAGGGCACTAGTCCTCATAAAGTCACTTGTCCCATGTCCTGCTATATTATCATGTCTCTAGGGCACTGGTCCTCATAAAGTCACTTGTCCCATGTCCTGCTATATTATCATGTCTCTAGGGCACTAGTCCTCATAAAGTCACTTGTCCCATGTCCGGCAATATTATCATGTCCCTAGGGCACTACTCCTCATAAAGTCACTTGACCCATGTCCTGCTATATTATCATGTCCGTAGGGCACTAGTCCTCATAAAGTCACTTGTCCCATGTCCTGCTATATTATCATGTCTCTAGGGCACTAGTCCTCATAAAGTCACTTGTCCCATGTCCTGCTATTTTATCATGTCTCTAGGGCACTAGTCCTCATAAAGTCACTTGTCCCATGTCCGACAATATTGTCATGTCCCTAGGGCACTACTCCTCATAAAGTCACTTGACCCATGTCCTGCTATATTATCATGTCCGTAGGGCACTAGTCCTCATAAAGTCACTTGTCCCATGTCCTGCTATATTATCATGTCTCCAGGGCACTAGTCCTCATAAAGTCACTTGTCCCATGTCCTGCTATATTATCATGTCTCTAGGGCACTAGTCCTCATAAAGTCACTTGTCCCATGTCCTGTTATATTATCATGTCTCTAGGACACTAGTCCTCATAAAGTCACTTGTCCCATGGCCGGCAATATTATCATGTCCCTAGGGCACTACCCCTCATAAAGTCACTTGACCCATGTCCTGCTATATTATCATGTCCGTAGGGCACTAGTCCTCATAAAGTCACTTGTCCCATGTCCTGCTATGTTATCATATCCCTAGGTCACTTGTCCTCATAAAGTCACTTGGCCCATGTCCTGCTATATTATCATGTCTGTAGGGCACTAGTCCTCATAAAGTCACTTGACCCATGTCCTGCTATATTATCATGTCCCTAGGGCACTGGTCCTCATAAAGTCACTTGTCCCATGTCCTGCAATATTATCTTGTCTCTAGGGCACTAGTCCTCATAAAGTCACTTGTCCGATGTCCTGCAATAGTATCATTTCCCTAGGGCACTAGTCCTCATAAAGTCACTTGTCCCATGTCCTGCAATATTATCATGTCCCTAGGGCACTAGTCCTCATAAAGTCACTTGTCCAATGTCCTGCTATATTATCATGTCTGTAGGGCACTAGTCCTCATAAAGTCACTTGACCCATGTCCTGCTATATTATCATGTCCCTAGGGCACTGGTCCTCATAAAGTCACTTGTCCCATGTCCTGCAATATTATCTTGTCCCTAGGACACTAGTCCTCATAAAGTCACTTGTCCCATGTCCTGCAATAGTATCATGTCCCTAGGACACTTGTCCTCATAAAGTGACTCGTCCCATGTCCTGCAATATTATCTTGTCTCTAGGGCACTAGTCCTCATAAAGTCACTTGTCCGATGTCCTGCAATAGTATCATTTCCCTAGGGCACTAGTCCTCATGAAGTCACTTGTCCCATGTCCTGCAATATTATCATGTCCCTAGGGCACTAGTCCTCATAAAGTCACTTGTCCAATGTCCTGCTATATTATCATGTCTCTAGGGCACTAGTCCGCATAAAGTCACTTGTCCTTTGTCCGGCAATATTATCATGTCTCTAGGGCACTACTCCTCATGAAGTCACTTGACCCATGTCCTGCTATATTATCATGGGCGTAGGACACTAGTCCTCATAAAGTCACTTGTCCCATGTCCTGCTATATTATCATGTCTCTAGGGCACTACTCCTCATAAAGTCACTTGACCCATGTCCTGCTATATTATCATGTCCGTAGTGCACTAGTCCTCCTAAAGTCACTTGTCCTATGTCCTGCAATATTATCATTTCCCTAGGGCACTAGTCCTCATAAAGTCAATTGTCCCATGTCCTGCTATATTATCATGTTCCTTGGGCACTAGTCCTCATAAAGTCACTTGACCCATGTCCTGCTATATTATCATGTCCCTAGGGCACTGGTCCTCATAAAGTCACTTGTCCCATGTCCTACTATATAATCATGTCTCTATGGCACTAGTACTCATAAAGTCACTTGTCCCACGTCCGGCAATACTATCATGTCCCTAGGGCACTACTCCTCATAAAGTCACTTGACCCATGTCCTGCTATATTATCATGTCCGTAGGGCACTAGTCCTCATAAAGTCACTTGTCCCATGTCCTGCTATATTATCATGTCTCTAGGGCACTAGTCCTCATAAAGTCACTTGTCCCATGTCCTGCTATATTATCATGTCTCTAGGGCACTAATCCTCATAAAGTCACTTGTCCCATGTCCGGCAATATTGTCATGTCCCTAGGGCACTACTCCTCATAAAGTCACTTGACCCATGTCCTGCTATATTATCATGTCCGTAGGGCACTAGTCCTCATAAAGTCACTTGTCCCATGTCCTGCTATATTATCATGTCTCCACGGCACTAGTCCTCATAAAGTCACTTGTCCCATGTCCTGCTATATTATCATGTCTCTAGGGCACTAGTCCTCATAAAGTCACTTGTCCCATGTCCTGCTATATTATCATGTCTCTAGGACACTAGTCCTCATCAAGTCACTTGTCCCATGTCCGGCAATATTATCATGTCCCTAGGGCACTACTCCTCATAAAGTCACTTGACCCATGTCCTGCTATGTCATCATGTCCGTAGGGCACTAGTCCTCATAAAGTCACTTGTCCCATGTCCTGCTATATTATCATATCCCTAGGTCACTTGTCCTCATAAAGTCACTTGTCCCATGTCCTGCTATATTATCATGTCACTAGGGCACTAGTCCTCATAAAGTCACTTGTCCCATGTCCTGCTATATTATCATGTCTCTACGGCACTAGTCCTCCTAAAGTCACTTGTCCCATGTCCTGCTATATTATCCTGTCTCTAGGGCACTAGTCCTCATAAAGTCACTTGTCCCATGTCCTGCTATGTTATCATGTCTCTAGGGCACTAGTCCCCATAAAGTTACTTGTCGCATGTCCTGCTATATTATCATGTCTCTAGGACACTAGTCCTCATAAAGTCACTTGACCCATGTCCTGCTATATTATCATGACCCTAGGGCACTGGTCCTCATAAAGTCACTTGTCCCATGTCCTGCAATATTGTCATGTCTCTAGGGCACTAGTCCTCATAAAGTCACTTGTCCCATGTCCTGCTATATTATCCTGTCTCTAGGGCACTAGTCCTCATAAAGTCATTTGTCCCATGTCCTGCTATGTTATCATGTCTCTAGGGCAGTAGTCCCCATAAAGTTACTTGTCGCATGTCCTGCTATATTATCATGTCTGTAGGGCACTAGTCCTCATAAAGTCACTTGACCCATGTCCTGCTATATTATCATGTCCCTAGGGCACTGGTCCTCATAAAGTCACTTGTCCCATGTCCTGCAATATTGTCATGTCTCTAGGGCACTAGTCCTCATAAAGTCACTTGTCCCATGTCCTGCAATATTATCTTGTCTCTAGGACACTAGTCCTCATAAAGTCACTTGTCCCATGTCCTGCAATAGTATCATGTCCCTAGGACACTAGTCCTCATAAAGTGACTCGTCCCATGTCCTGCAATATTATCTTGTCTCTAGGGCACTAGTCCTCATAAAGTCACTTGTCCGATGTCCTGCAATAGTATCATTTCCCTAGGGCACTAGTCCTCATGAAGTCACTTGTCCCATGTCCTGCAATATTTTCATGTCCCTAGGGGACTAGTCCTCATAAATCACTTGTCCAATGTCCTGCTATATTATCATGTCTCTAGGGCACTAGTCCTCATAAAGTCACTTGTCCTTTGTCCGGCAATATTATCATGTCTCTAGGGCACTACTCCTCATAAAGTCACTTGACCCATGTCCTGCTATATTATCATGTGCGTAGGGCACTAGTCCTCATAAAGTCACTTGTCGCATGTCCTGCTATATTATCATGTCTCTAGGACACTAGTCCTCATAAAGTCACTTGACCCATGTCCTGCTATATTATCATGACCCTAGGGCACTGGTCCTCATAAAGTCACTTGTCCCATGTCCTGCTATATTGTCATGTCTCTAGGGCACTAGTCCTCATAAAGTCACTTGTCCCATGTCCTGCTATATTATCCTGTCTCTAGGGCACTAGTCCTCATAAAGTCACTTGTCCCATGTCCTGCTATGTTATCATGTCTCTAGGGCACTAGTCCCCATAAAGTCACTTGTCGCATGTCCTGCTATATTATCATGTCTGTAGGGCACTAGTCCTCATAAAGTCACTTGACCCATGTCCTGCTATATTATCATGTCCCTAGGGCACTGGTCCTCATAAAGTCACTTGTCCCATGTCCTGCAATATTGTCATGTCTCTAGGGCACTAGTCCTCATAAAGTCACTTGTCCCATGTCCTGCAATATTATCTTGTCTCTAGGACACTAGTCCTCATAAAGTCACTTGTCCCATGTCCTGCTATATTATCATGTCTCTAGGGCACTAGTCCTCATAAAGTCACTTGTCCCATGTCCTGCTATATTATCATGTCTCTAGGACACTAGTCCTCATAAAGTCACTTGTCCTTTGTCCGGCAATATTATCATGTCCCTAGGGCACTACTCCTCATAAAGTCACTTGACCCATGTCCTGCTATATTATCATGTCCGTAGGGCACTAGTCCTCATAAAGTCACTTGTCCCATGTCCTGCTATGTTATCATATCCCTAGGTCACTTGTCCTCATAAAGTCACTTGTCCCATGTCCTGCTATATTATCATGTCTCTAGGGCACTACTCCTCATAAAGTCACCTGACCCATGTCCTGCTATATTATCATGTCCGTAGGGCACTAGTCCTCATAAAGTCACTTGTCCCATGTCCTGCTATATTATCATGTCTCTAGGGCACTAGTCCTCACAAAGTCACTGGTCCCATGTCCTGCGATATTATCATGTCTCTACGGCACTAGTCCTCATAAAGTCACTTGTCCCATGTCCTGCTATATTATCATGTCTCTAGGGCACTAGTCCTCAAAAAGTCACTTGTCCCATGTCCTGCTATGTTATCATGTCCCTAGGACACTAGTCCTGATAAAGTCACTTGGCCCATGTCCTGCTATATTATCATGTCCCTAGGGCACTAGTCCTCCTAAAGTCACTTGTCCTATGTCCTGCAATATTATCATGTCCCTAGGGCACTAGTCCTCATAAAGTCAATTGTCCCATGTCCTGCTATGTTATCATGTCCCTAGGGCACTAGTCCTCATAAAGTCACTTGGCCCATGGCCTGCTATATTATCATGTCCCTAGGGCACTAGTCCTCCTAAAGTCACTTGTCCTATGTCCTGCAATATTATCATGTCCCTAGGGCACTAGTCCTCATAAAGTCAATTGTCCCATGTCCTGCTATGTTATCATGTCCCTAGGGCACTAGTCCTCATAAAGTCACTTGACCCATGTCCTGCTATATTATCATGTCCCTAGGGCACTAGTCCTCATAAAGTCACTTGTCCCATGTCCTGCTATATTATCATGTCTCTAGGGCACTGGTCCTCATAAAGTCACTTGTCCCATGTCCTGCTATATTATCATGTCTCTAGGGCACTAGTCCTCATAAAGTCACTTGTCCCATGTCCGGCAATATTATCATGTCCCTAGGGCACTACTCCTCATAAAGTCACTTGACCCATGTCCTGCTATATTATCATTTCCGTAGGGCACTAGTCCTCATAAAGTCACTTGTCCCATGTCCTGCTATATTATCATGTCTCTAGGGCACTAGTCCTCATAAAGTCACTTGTCCCATGTCCTGCTATTTTATCATGTCTCTAGGGCACTAGTCCTCATAAAGTCACTTGTCCCATGTCCGGCAATATTGTCATGTCCCTAGGGCACTACTCCTCATAAAGTCACTTGACCCATGTCCTGCTATATTATCATGTCCGTAGGGCACTAGTCCTCATAAAGTCACTTGTCCCATGTCCTGCTATATTATCATGTCTCCAGGGCACTAGTCCTCATAAAGTCACTTGTCCCATGTCCTGCTATATTATCATGTCTCTAGGGCACTAGTCCTCATAAAGTCACTTGTCCCATGTCCTGTTATATTATCATGTCTCTAGGACACTAGTACTCATAAAGTCACTTGTCCCATGGCCGGCAATATTATCATGTCCCTAGGGCACTACTCCTCATAAGGTCACTTGACCCATGTCCTGCTATATTATCATGTCCGTAGGGCACTAGTCCTCATAAAGTCACTTGTCCCATGTCCTGCTATGTTATCATATCCCTAGGTCACTTGTCCTCATAAAGTCACTTGTCCCATGTCCTGCTATATTATCATGTCTCCAGGGCACTAGTCCTCATAAAGTCACTTGTCCCATGGCCGGCAATATTATCATATCCCTAGGTCACTAGTCCTCATAAAGTCACTTGTCCCATGTCCTGCTATATTATCATGTCACTAGGGCACTAGTCCTCAAAGAGTCACTTGTCCCATGTCCTGCTATATTATCCTGTCTCTAGGGCACTAGTCCTCATAAAGTCACTTGTCCCATGTCCTGCTATGTTATCATATCCCTAGGTCACTTGTCCTCATAAAGTCACTTGTCCCATGTCCTGCTATATTATCATGTCTCCAGGGCACTAGTCCTCATAAAGTCACTTGTCCCATGGCCGGCAATATTATCATATCCCTAGGTCACTAGTCCTCATAAAGTCACTTGTCCCATGTCCTGCTATATTATCATGTCACTAGGGCACTTGTCCTCATAAAGTCACTTGTCCCATGTCCTGCTATATTATCCTGTCTCTAGGGCACTAGTCCTCATAAAGTCACTTGTCCCATGTCCTGCTATATTATCATGTCTCCAGGGCACTAGTCCTCATAAAGTCACTTGTCCCATGTCCTGCTATATTATCATGTCTCTAGGGCACTAGTTCTCATAAAGTCACTTGTCCCATGTCCTGCTATATTATCATGTCTCTAGGACACTAGTACTCATAAAGTCACTTGTCCCATGGCCGGCAATATTATCATGTCCCTAGGGCACTACTCCTCATCAGGTCACTTGACCCATGTCCTGCTATATTATCATGTCCGTAGGGCACTAGTCCTCATAAAGTCACTTGTCCCATGTCCTGCTATGTTATCATATCCCTAGGTCACTTGTCCTCATAAAGTCACTTGTCCAATGTCCTGCTATATTATCAGGTCACTAGGGCACTAGTCCTCATAAAGTCACTTGTCCCATGTCCTGCTATATTATCTTGTCTCTAGGGCACTACTCCTCATAAAGTCACTTGTCCCATGTCCTGCTATATTATCATGTCCGTAGGGCACTAGTCCTCATAAAGTCACTTGTCCCATGTCCTGCTATATTATCATGTCTCTAGGGCACTAGTCCTCACAAAGTCACTGGTCCCATGTCCTGCGATATTATCATGTCTCTACGGCACTAGTCCTCATAAAGTCACTTGTCCCATGTCCTGCTATATTATCATGTCCCTAGGACACTTGTCCTCATAAAGTCACTTGTCCCATGTCCTGCTATATTATCATGTCCCTAGGACACTTGTCCTCATAAAGTCACTTGTCCCATGTCCTGCTATATTATCATGTCTGTAGGGCACTAGTCCTCATAAAGTCACTTGTCCCATGTCCTGCTATATTATCATGTCTCTAGGGCACTAGTCCTCACAAAGTCACTGGTCCCATGTCCTGCGATATTATCATGTCTCTACGGCACTAGTCCTCATAAAGTCACTTGTCCCATGTCCTGCTATATTATCATGTCCCTAGGACACTTGTCCTCATAAAGTCACTTGTCCCATGTCCTGCTATATTATCAGGTCACTAGGGCACTAGTCCTCATAAAGTCACTTGTCCCATGTCCTGCTATATTATCATGTCCCTAGGACACTTGTCCTCATAAAGTCACTTGTCCCATGTCCTGCTATATTATCTTGTCTCTAGGGCACTAGTCCTCATAAAGTCACTTGTCCCATGTCCTGCTATATTATCATGTCTGTAGGGCACTAGTCCTCATAAAGTCACTTGACCCATGTCCTGCTATATTATCATGTCCCTAGGGCACTGGTCCTCATAAAGTCACTTGTCCCATGTCCTGCAATATTGTCATGTCTCTAGGGCACTAGTCCTTATAAAGTCACTTGTCCCATGTCCTGCAATATTATCTTGTCTCTAGGGCACTAGTCCTCATAAAGTCACTTGTCCGATGTCCTGCAATAGTATCATTTCCCTAGGGCACTAGTCCTCATAAAGTCACTTGTCCCATGTCCTGCAATATTATCATGTCCCTAGGGCACTAGTCCTCATAAAGTCACTTGTCCAATGTCCTGCTATTTATCATGTCTGTAGGGCACTAGTCCTCATAAAGTCACTTGACCCATGTCCTGCTATATTATCATGTCCCTAGGGCACTGGTCCTCATAAAGTCACTTGTCCCATGTCCTGCAATATTGTCATGTCTCTAGGGCACTAGTCCTCATAAAGTCACTTGTCCCATGTCCTGCAATATTATCTTGTCCCTAGGACACTAGTCCTCATAAAGTCACTTGTCCCATGTCCTGCAATAGTATCATGTCCCTAGGACACTTGTCCTCATAAAGTGACTCGTCCCATGTCCTGCAATATTATCTTGTCTCTAGGGCACTAGTCCTCATAAAGTCACTTGTCCGATGTCCTGCAATAGTATCATTTCCCTAGGGCACTAGTCCTCATGAAGTCACTTGTCCCATGTCCTGCAATATTATCATGTCCCTAGGGCACTAGTCCTCATAAAGTCACTTGTCCAATGTCCTGCTATATTATCATGTCTCTAGGGCACTAGTCCTCATAAAGTCACTTGTCCTTTGTCCGGCAATATTATCATGTCTCTAGGGCACTACTCCTCATGAAGTCACTTGACCCATGTCCTGCTATATTATCATGTGCGTAGGACACTAGTCCTCATAAAGTCACTTGTCCCATGTCCTGCTATATTATCATGTCTCTAGGGCACTACTCCTCATAAAGTCACTTGACCCATGTCCTGCTATATTATCATGTCCGTAGTGCACTAGTCCTCATAAAGTCACTTGTCGCATGTCCTGCTATATTATCATGTCTCTAGGGCACTAGTCCTCATAAAGTCGCTTGACCCATGTCCTGCTATATTATCATGTCCCTAGGGCACTAGTCCTCCTAAAGTCACTTGTCCTATGTCCTGCAATATTATCATTGCCCTAGGGCACTAGTCCTCATAAAGTCAATTGTCCCATGTCCTGCTATATTATCATGTCCCTAGGGCACTAGTCCTCATAAAGTCACTTGACCCATGTCCTGCTATATTATCATGTCCCTAGGGCACTGGTCCTCATAAAGTCACTTGTCCCATGTCCTACTATATTATCATGTCTCTATGGCACTAGTCCTCATAAAGTTACTTGTCCCACGTCCGGCAATACTATCATGTCCCTAGGGCACTACTCCTCATAAAGTCACTTGACCCATGTCCTGCTATATTATCATGTCCGTAGGGCACTAGTCCTCATAAAGTCACTTGTCCCATGTCCTGCTATATTATCATGTCTCTAGGGCACTAGTCCTGATAAAGTCACTTGTCCCATGTCCTGCCATATTATCATGTCTTTAGGGCACTAGTCCTCATAAAGTCACTTGTCCCATGTCCGGCAATATTGTCATGTCCCTAGGGCACTACTCCTCATAAAGTCACTTGACCCATGTCCTGCTATATTATCATGTCCGTAGGGCACTAGTCCTCATAAAGTCACTTGTCCCATGTCCTGCTATATTATCATGTCTCCACGGCACTAGTCCTCATAAAGTCACTTGTCCCATGTCCTGCTATATTATCATGTCTCTAGGGCACTAGTCCTCATAAAGTCACTTGTCCCATGTCCTGCTATATTATCATGTCTCTAGGACACTAGTCCTCATCAAGTCACTTGTCCCATGTCCGGCAATATTATCATGTCCCTAGGGCACTACTCCTCATAAAGTCACTTGACCCATGTCCTGCTATGTCATCCTGTCCGTAGGGCACTAGTCCTCATAAAGTCACTTGTCCCATGTCCTGCTATATTATCATATCCCTAGGTCACTTGTCCTCATAAAGTCACTTGTCCCATGTCCTGCTATATTATCATGTCACTAGGGCACTAGTCCTCATAAAGTCACTTGTCCCATGTCCTGCTATATTATCATGTCTCTACGGCACTAGTCCTCCTAAAGTCACTTGTCCCATGTCCTGCTATATTATCCTGTCTCTAGGGCACTAGTCCTCATAAAGTCACTTGTCCCATGTCCTGCTATGTTATCATGTCTCTAGGGCACTAGTCCCCATAAAGTTACTTGTCGCATGTCCTGCTATATTATCATGTCTCTAGGACACTAGTCCTCATAAAGTCACTTGACCCATGTCCTGCTATATTATCATGACCCTAGGGCACTGGTCCTCATAAAGTCACTTGTCCCATGTCCTGCAATATTGTCATGTCTCTAGGGCACTAGTCCTCATAAAGTCACTTGTCCCATGTCCTGCTATATTATCCTGTCTCTAGGGCACTAGTCCTCATAAAGTCACTTGTCCCATGTCCTGCTATGTTATCATGTGTCTAGGGCAGAAGTCCCCATAAAGTTACTTGTCGCATGTCCTGCTATATTATCATGTCTGTAGGGCACTAGTCCTCATAAAGTCACTTGACCCATGTCCTGCTATATTATCATGTCCCTAGGGCACTGGTCCTCATAAAGTCACTTGTCCCATGTCCTGCAATATTGTCATGTCTCTAGGGCACTAGTCCTCATAAAGTCACTTGTCCCATGTCCTGCAATATTATCTTGTCTCTAGGACACTAGTCCTCACAAAGTCACTTGTCCCATGTCCTGCAATAGTATCATGTCCCTAGGACACTAGTCCTCATAAAGTGACTCGTCCCATGTCCTGCAATATTATCTTGTCTCTAGGGCACTAGTCCTCATAAAGTCACTTGTCCGATGTCCTGCAATAGTATCATTTCCCTAGGGCACTAGTCCTCATGAAGTCACTTGTCCCATGTCCTGCAATATTTTCATGTCCCTAGGGGACTAGTCCTCATAAATCACTTGTCCAATGTCCTGCTATATTATCATGTCTCTAGGGCACTAGTCCTCATAAAGTCACTTGTCCTTTGTCCGGCAATATTATCATGTCTCTAGGGCACTACTCCTCATAAAGTCACTTGACCCATGTCCTGCTATATTATCATGTGCGTAGGGCACTAGTCCTCATAAAGTCACTTGTCCCATGTCCTGCTATATTATCATGTCTCTAGGGCACTACTCCTCATAAAGTCACTTGACCCATGTCCTGCTATATTATCATGTCCGTAGTGCACTAGTCCTCATAAAGTCACTTGTCGCATGTCCTGCTATATTATCATGTCTCTAGGGCACTAGTCCTCATAAAGTCACTTGTCCCATGTCCTGCTATGTTATCATGTCTCTAGTGCACTAGTCCCCATAAAGTTACTTGTCGCATGTCCTGCTATATTATCATGTCTCTAGGACACTAGTCCTCATAAAGTCACTTGACCCATGTCCTGCTATATTATCATGACCCTAGGGCACTGGTCCTCATAAAGTCACTTGTCCCATGTCCTGCAATATTGTCATGTCTCTAGGGCACTAGTCCTCATAAAGTCACTTGTCCCATGTCCTGCTATATTATCCTGTCTCTAGGGCACTAGTCCTCATAAAGTCACTTGTCCCATGTCCTGCTATGTTATCATGTCTCTAGGGCACTAGTCCCCATAAAGTTACTTGTCGCATGTCCTGCTATATTATCATGTCTGTAGGGCACTAGTCCTCATAAAGTCACTTGACCCATGTCCTGCTATATTATCATGTCCCTAAGGCACTGGTCCTCATAAAGTCACTTGTCCCATGTCCTGCAATATTGTCATGTCTCTAGGGCACTAGTCCTCATAAAGTCACTTGTCCCATGTCCTGCAATATTATCTTGTCTCTAGGACACTAGTCCTCATAAAGTCACTTGTCCCATGTCCTGCAATAGTATCATGTCCCTAGGACACTAGTCCTCATAAAGTGACTCGTCCCATGTCCTGCAATATTATCTTGTCTCTAGGGCACTAGTCCTGATAAAGTCACTTGTCCGATGTCCTGCAATAGTATCATTTCCCTAGGGCACTAGTCCTCATGAAGTCACTTGTCCCATGTGCTTCAATGTTTTCATTTCCCTAGGGCACTAGTCCTCATAAAGTCACTTGTCCAATGTCCTGCTATATTATCATGTCTCTAGGGCACTAGTCCTCATAAAGTCACTTGTCCTTTGTCCGGCAATATTATCATGTCTCTAGGGCACTACTCCTCATAAAGTCACTTGACCCATGTCCTGCTATATTATCATTTGCGTAGGGCACTAGTCCTCATAAGGTCACTTGTCCCATGTCCTGCTATATTATCATGTCTCTAGGGCACTACTCCTCATAAAGTCACTTGACCCATGTCCTGCTATATTATCATGTCCGTAGTGCACTAGTCCTCATAAAGTCACTTGTCGCATGTCCTGCTATATTATCATGTCTCTAGGGCACTAGTCCTCATAAAATCACTTGTCCCATGTCCTGCGATATTATCATGTCTCTACGGCACTAGTCCTCATAAAGTCAATTGTCCCATGTCCTGCTATATTATCATGTCCCTAGGGCACTAGTCCTCATAAAGTCACTTGACCCATGTCCTGCTATATTATCATGTCTCTAGGGCACTAGTCCTCATAAAGTCACTTGTCCCATGTCCTGCTATATTATCATGTCTCTAGGGCACTGGTCCTCATAAAGTCACTTGTCCCATGTCCTGCTATATCATCATGTCTCTAGGGCACTAGTCCTCATAAAGTCACTTGTCCCATGTCCGGCAATATTATCATGTCCCTAGGGCACTACTCCTCATGAAGTCACTTGACCCATGTCCTGCTATATTATCATGTCCGTAGGGCACTGGTCCTCATAAAGTCACTTGTCCCATGTCCTGCTATATTGTCATGTCCCTAGGGCACTACTCCTCATAAAGTCACTTGACCCTTGTCCTGCTAAATTATCATGTCCGTAGGGCACTAGTCCTCATAAAGTCACTTGTCCCATGTCCTGCTATATTATCATGTCTCTAGGGCACTAGTCCTCATAAAGTCACTTGTCCCATGTCCTGCTATATTATCATGTCTCCAGGGCACTAGTCCTCATAAAGTCACTTGTCCCATGTCCTGCTATATTATCATGTCCGTAGGGCACTAGTCCTCATAAAGTCACTTGTCCCATGTCCTGCTATATTATCATATCCCTAGGTCACTTGTCCTCATAAAGTCACTTGTCCCATGTCCTGCTATATTATCATGTCTCCAGGGCACTAGTCCTCATAAAGTCACTTGTCCCATGTCCTGCTATATTATCATGTCCGTAGGGCACTAGTCCTCATAAAGTCACTTGTCCCATGTCCTGCTATATTATCATATCCCTAGGGCACTGCTCCTCATAAAGTCACTTGTCCCATGTCCTGCAATATTGTCATGTCTCTAGGGCACTAGTACTCATAAAGTCACTTGTCCCATGTCCTGCTATGTTATCATGTCTCTAGGGCACTAGTCCTCATAAAGTCACTTGACCCATGTCCTGCTATATTATCATGTCTGTAGGGCACTAGTCCTCATAAAGTCACTTGACCCATGTCCTGCTATATTATCATGTCTCTAGGGCACTAGTCCTCATAAAGTCACTTGACCCATGTCCTGCTATATTATCATGTCTCTAGGGCACTAGTCCTCATAAAGTCACTTGTCCCATGTCCTGCAATATTATCATGTCCCTAGGACACTAGTCCTCATAAAGTGACTCGTCCCATGTCCTGCAATATTATCTTGTCTCTAGGGCACTAGTCCTCATAAAGTCACTTGTCCGATGTCCTGCAATAGTATCATTTCCCTAGGGCACTAGTCCTTATGAAGTCACTTTTCCCATGTCCTGCTATATTATCATGTCCCTAGGGCACTAGTCCTCATAAAGTCACTTGTCCAATGTCCTGCAATATTATCATGTCCCTAGGACACTAGTCCTCATAAAGTCACTTGTCCCATGTTCTGCTATATTATCATGTCTCTAGGGCACTAGTCCTGGTAAAGTCACTTGTCCCATGTCCTGCTATATTATCATGTCTCTAGGGCACTAGACCTGATAAAGTCACTTGTCCCGTGTCCTGCAATATTATCATGTCTCTAGGACACTAGTCCCATGTCTTGCTATATTATCATGTCCCTAGGGCACTGGTCCTCATAAAGTCACTTGTCCCATGTCCTGCAATATTGTCATGTCCCTATGGCACTAGTCCTCATAAAGTCACTTGTCCCATGTCCTGCTATATTATCTTGTCTCTAGGGCACTCGTCCCCATAAAGTCATTTGTCCCATGTCCTGCAATATGATCATTTCTCTAGGGCACTATTCCTGGTAAAGTCACTTGTCCCATGTCCTGCTATATTATCATGTCTCTAGGGCACTAGTCCTCATAAAGTCACTTGTCCCATGTCCTGCTATCTTATCATGTCCCTATGGCACTAGTCCTCACTAGTGACTGCAAGGCAAAGTGGAGAGTGACCGTCGGTTCTCAGCGCTGTGCCGATGCTGTCGTCACTGCCTGGCCGCGGTTTGCCGTAGCATTAGGCCTACTACTGTGGTGGTCCCAACAAAACTGAAGTACAAACATGACATGAGCACTCCACCCACTGGTCTCGTCCACAGCCACGCAACGCAAAACATACAGAAGCATATGGTACACAATTTCAAAATAGAACCCCCTGTACTTGACACACAAAACAGTTTTTGGGTAGTCACTTATCATAATTTGTTTAGTATAATTGAGCGAATTCCTGGGGACTGTTTTTGTACATTTTATCTAAGATGGATTCAGGTTCAGAATTCACTACATATACAGGACGGTGTCTTATACATTTAGTGGCATATTGACGGTGTGCGCACGTTGTTTGAACCAGAGGTTTAGCCCCTAACCCTAACCCTAACCCTAACCCTGGTGGTGTATGAGTGTACGGGTGAATGCTAGGCCAGTGGTATTTGTTCAAAGTGTAATGGAAGGTTCTTGTTCACTAGTTTATGTTAAAAGTTTAGTATTTGTAACCAACGAATATGTTTTGCTTTTAGTTTTTTTAGTTTATTTAAGTTATTGGAACAAGTGATTCGTGTGTGCGTTATATTTGCTGCCGGTTATGATCCGCACAGCTTTCTGTTGTAGCTTTTCTATTCGTTGTATTTGGTATCCCCAGGCTAAGACACAATGGTTTTTGATAACAGCGTGTGATGCGGAAAGATATGCTTAGATTTGCTCACGATTGCAATTGCTTTAGATCCTTTAATTGCCATTTTATTAATAAGGCTATTCCATGTTTAGCTTTTCTGTATAGTTAACCCGTTCATATTACATTCAGCACACATTCGATAGACGTTGGACCAAGAAATAGGATCTTCCCCATGATAGCTAATTCGTGAACAAAACACCATGTTGTATCAGTTATTTGAAGACTAACCGAATATACAGTTCAAGTGCCCCCCCCCCCTTTCAAGAATTCCTGCACACGCCCCTAAGGACGGCACACATCACGTTGTTGTGGTCCTGTAACTAAGGGCAACGTGTGGAACACGCGTAAAGCACCACTTGGTTATGTATTGATATCACAGTTGAGCCACACAGATAAGGTGAACGTGAATCGATACATAACCAAGTGGCGCTTTACGCCACTTTTGTGAACACATTGAGACCAAAGCCAAAAATTAGACTCTAACCTGAATTAGGTCAAGCGCACTTTTGTACAACAAAAACAACTTTGTACATGTACAGGAGGGGCGGTTAGGCGGATTGATCTTACTGGTAGATATCGATAAAGTCTTTGATACGCTTAGCTGGAAATATATTTCGCAAGTTTTAATAGCCTATGGATTCGGGACTTCGTTAATGAAATGGTGCAACGTTCTGTACAGGGGAGCCTCTAGCTGTGTGTTGAACAATGGGAAGTGTTCCCCCTTTTTTGACTGAGGTAGAGGCTGTTGACAAGGTGACCCGTTATCCCCCTAGGTGTTTATTCTGGCCACAGAGCCCCTTCCGATGGCTATAAAGAATAATGAGACCATACGGGGTGTGATCTTGGAAAGTCAAGAGGTTAAATTGGACAATATGCCGACGATGCTTTTTTGCTGCTTGATGGTAGTGTCAAATCGCTAAAGAATGCTTTAAATACGCTGCATATCTTGTTCGAGGTTCAAGACAAAATCAGAGAGAACTGTAGGGGGCTGGGTTAGCCGGAAACCAACTGAAACGAAGTGCTTTGTCCGGAAACTTCTATCACTTGGGCCACTAGTTTTACCCTTTTAGGTATCAAATTCGATGTGGATCTAACAAAAATGGCCGACATTAATTACATCGGAAAGCTTTATATAAGAAAAGGAATCTATCATTGAGAGGGCGAATAACGGTCCTAAAACATTAGCATCAGTACTACTAGTCCTTCTGTCAAATAGACAGCATTATTCGTTCTTTTGTATGGGGAAAAAAGGCTACAATATCACAAAATCGCACGGCACAGACGTGTAAGCAGAGAGGTGTTGCTCTTCCACACGTTAAAGCTTTCACGCAAGCGTTAAAGCTGTCGCGGATACAAAGTCTGCTTAAGTATGCAGGCTTTTGGCAGGATATATTCTGTACCCTCGTTTGTCAGGAGGAAGATCTGTGTCTCACATCTTCTGGCTAGGCTTCAATCCCACATAGAACCCATAGTAACAGACCCACCTCACATCTCGTCACAAGGCTTCAACCCCACATAGAACCCATAGTAATAGACCCACCTCACATCTCCTGGCTAGGATTCACCCCCACATAGAACCCATAGTAACAGACCCACCTCACATCTCGTGACAATGTTTCAACCTCACATAGAACCCATAGTAATAGACCCACCTCACATCTCCTGGCTAGGATTCACCCCCACATAGAACCCATAGTAACAGACCCACCTCACATCTCGTGACAATGTTTCAACCTCACATAGAACCCATAGTAATAGACCCACCTCACATCTCCTGGCTAGGATTCACCCCCACATAGAACCCATAGTAACAGACCCACCTTAGACAGACCGCTTTAACCGCTTTTAGTCATATTACGTCAAGAGGAGAGGGAAGGGAGAGGGGAGCCATGTCCCGGGGGTGACACATAGACATGGCCACAGCGGGGCGCGAACCAACGGTGCCCAGAGCACTCAAGGCGAGCCCTCCAACCCACTGAGCTATCGAGCCGGCCCCTTAAACTGATAGAATACTACAGTGAATGCAGCGGGGGATGCAGGGGGACTGCAGGGGGGGGGGGGGGGGGGGGGGTTGCAGGGCATTGGGTATCCCTCGGTAAGTCTACGTTTATGCATAATCTATTGCTGCCCAGGAATGATATCGTGAAGAGATTTAACCTTTGCATTTAGTTTTTGAGAGTGATAGAGAGGGGGAAATATCTTGTTCAATCCCTGCGATTGGCATTCGTCGGATTTCCGTGATTATTTGGTGTCTACTTTTGGGACCGTTACATGAGTGCTACATGAGTGATTCTTGGTTCAAGGCGAAGATCCTTTCCTTATTTGCCGCGATCGATCCACCACAACAGTCTCTGTATTCCTAGATATTCGTGACGTCACCTCCCTGCTTTTGTTTTCCCCAAACGACCTACCCCGATGTGAGAAAACTCCTCCCGTTACTTAAATTTTACGCAATATTGTTTTATTTATTTTCGTTTTATTTCCCAACACGGTGCGGCGTTAATACCCCGTATACTCCCTCCACCCCCCCCCCCCTTCCCCCTTCCCCCACCCTCCTCTCTTCCTATGGCCCCAGTCTCCTTCCTACGGCCTTCCGGTCATCAGTACGTGGCATAGGGACGCCTGCACTGTGTAAGTTGGTATGACTTGTGCGGCAAATAACAGAATCGCGGCGATATGTCGGCATGTTGTAACAACTCGCGGCGATATGTCGGCATGTTGTAACAACTCGCGGCGATATGACGGCATGTTGTAACAACTCGCGGCGATATGTCGGCATGTTGTAACAACTCGCCGCGATATGACGGCATGTTGTAGCAACTCGCGGCGATATGACGGCATGTTGTAACAACTCGCGGCGATATGACGGCATGTTGTAGCAACTCACGGCGATATGACGGCATGTTGTAACAACTCGCCGCGATATGACGGCATGTTGTAACAACTCGCGGCGATATGACGGCATGTTGTAACAACTCGCCGCGATATGACGGCATGTTGTAGCAACTCGCGGCGATATGACGGCATGTTGTAACAACTCGCGGCGATATGACGGCATGTTGTAACAACTCGCGGCGATATGACGGCATGTTGTAACAACTCGCCGCGATATGACGGCATGTTGTAGCAACTCGCGGCGATATGACGGCATGTTGTAACAACTCGCGGCGATATGACGGCATGTTGTAGCAACTCACGGCGATATGACGGCATGTTGTAACAACTCGCCGCGATATGACGGCATGTTGTAACAACTCGCGGCGATATGACGGCATGTTGTAACAACTCGCCGCGATATGACGGCATGTTGTAGCAACTCGCGGCGATATGACGGCATGTTGTAACAACTCGCGGCGATATGACGGCATGTTGTAGCAACTCACGGCGATATGACGGCATGTTGTAACAACTCGCGGCGATATGACGGCATGTTGTAACAACTCGCGGCGATATGACGGCATGTTGTAACAACTCGCGGCGATATGACGGCATGTTGTAACAACTCGCGGCGATATGACGGCATGTTGTAACAACTCGCGGCGATATGACGGCATGTTGTAACAACTCGCGGCGATATGACGGCATGTTGTAACAACTCGCGGCGATATGACGACATGTTGTAGCAACTCGCGGCGATATGACGGCATGTTGT
Organism: Arenicola marina; assembly: GCA_964019135.1. Lineage (NCBI taxonomy): Eukaryota > Metazoa > Annelida > Polychaeta > Arenicolidae > Arenicola > Arenicola marina. The sequence continues at coordinate 59,375,312 of OZ025250.1, forward strand.
AACAACTCGCGGCGATATGACGGCATGTTGTAGCAACTCACGGCGATATGACGGCATGTTGTAACAACTCGCGGCGATATGACGGCATGTTGTAACAACTCGCGGCGATATGACGATATGTTGTAACAACTCGCGGCGATATGACGGCATGTTGTAACAACTCGCGGCGATATGACGGCATGTTGTAACAACTCGCGGCGATATGACGGCATGTTGTAACAACTCGCGGCGATATGACGATATGTTGCAACAACTCGCGCCGATATGACGGCATGTTGTCACAACTCGCGGCGATATGACGGCATGTTGTAACAACTCACATCGATATGACGGCATGTTGTCACAACTCGCGTCGATATGACGGCATGTTGTGACCGATACGGGAGGAGCGCTGAATTACTAATGTTAAATATATTGCAAGTGGTTTAAAAATAAAATATTGGCTGACATCGCATGAATATGGCTGCACTCTCATAATGTCTGCAGGGCGCGCATTATCGTTGCTCGTAAACTTACTATCCGTTCTTACATGTAAGAAATAGAGGGTTAACAGCTCGTAGTGAAACCTGCCCCTGGTCGCAAACGTGGTAGTGTGGCGTGACTGTACGGTTGGTGCGAGTCTTCGCTTCACGAGTATGTAATTATAATGTATATGGTGTTTACAGCTCGCATTCCAGAGATTAACTCGGCAGGGGGCACTGCACTAATCGAGAGGGCAGTTGTGCTGAGAAGTGACTCGGGGAGATGGGGAGGTGCTTTACAATACCGGGGGATCGGGGAGATGGGGAGGTGCTTCACAATACCGGGGGATCGGGGAGATGGGGAGGTGCTTCACAATACCGGGGGACCGGGGAGATGGGGAGGTGCTTTACAATACCGGGGGATCGGGGAGATGGGGAGGTGCTTTACAATACCGAGGGATCGGGGAGATGGGGAGGTGCTTCACAATACCGGGGGATCGGGGAGATGGGGGAGGTGCTTTACAATACCGGGGGATCGGGGAGATGGGGAGGTGCTTCACAATACCGGGGGATCGGGGAGATCGGGAGGTGCTTCACAATAGCGGGGGATCGGGGAGATGGGGAGGTGCTTCACAATACCGGGGGATCGGGAGGTGCTCCACAATACCGGGGGATCGACGGAAACGGTTCAGATGTAGTTATCGCTATTGCCTGTCGTACATCAATTAGTTTGGTGGACCATATATGATCATTATTTGCAGGTGTTCAATTTCAGTGCATAGCAAATACAATGCATTTAACATACCCGCCAAATGTTGGCTTATCTGCTCTTACTATATATGTTGACATAAGATATATACCACCGCCTCAACAAACCAGACGCAAACGACAGCAATACAATTATTAAACTGTTTTTATTACATGTTTAAAAAATACGAGAAACAAGATGGCTGCCATTATAGTGGCAAAACAGACAGAACGATTCCACAACCACTTCCGGTAAGGCGCCGCTCTCGGGAGTTCTCTGCGTCACTTCCGGAAAGCTCCCCATCTTAGCAGCTATTGCGTCAATTCCGGAAAGCTCACCCTCTCCTTGGAGTTACTGTGGACGTTTAGCTCTTGACGCCGTACTTTGTGACGGCTTCAGCTGCGGCTGCGATGTACTGTTTGGCGGCATCCTCCTTGGTCATACCTGGGGGACAACATCATGGTGTCACACTGACACTACACTCATACCTGGGGGACAACATCATGGTGTCACACTGACACTACACTCATACCTGGGGGACAACATCATGGTGTCACACTGACACTACACTCATACCTGGGGGACAACATCATGGTGTCACACTGACACCACACTCATACCTGGGGGACAACATCATGGTGTCACACTGACACTACACTCATACCTGGGGGACAACATCATGGTGTCACACTGACACTACACTCATACCTGGGGGACAACATCATGGTGTCACACTGACACTACACTCATACCTGGGGGACAACATCATGGTGTCACACTGACACTACACTCATACCTGGGGGACAACATCACGGTGTCACACTGACACTACACTCATACCTGGGGGACAACATCACGGTGTCACACTGACACTACACTCATACCTGGGGGACAACATCATGGTGTCACACTGACACTACACTCATACCTGGGGGACAACATCATGGTGTCACACTGACACTACACTCAGACCTGGGGGACAACATCATGGTGTCACACTGACACCACACTCATACCTGGGGGACAACATCACGGTGTCACACTGACACTACACTCATACCTGGGGGACAACATCATGGTGTCACACTGACACCACACTCATACCTGGGGGACAACATCACGGTGTCACACTGACACTACACTCATACCTGGGGGACAACATCATGGTGTCACACTGACACTACACTCATACCTGGGGGAAAACATCATGGTGTCACACTGACACTACACTCATACCTGGGGGACAACATCATGGTGTCACACTGACACTACACTCATACCTGGGGGACAACATCATGGTGTCACACTGACACTACACTCATACCTGGGGGACAACATCATGGTGTCACACTGACACTACACTCATACCTGGGGGACAACATCATGGTGTCACACTGACACTACACTCATACCTTGGGGACAACATCATGGTGTCACACTGACACTACACTCATACCTGGGGGACAACATCATGGTGTCACACTGACACTACACTCATACCTGGGGGACAACATCATGGTGTCACACTGACACTACACTCATACCTTGGGGACAACATCATGGTGTCACACTGACACTACACTCATACCTGGGGGACAACATCATGGTGTCACACTGACACTACACTCATACCTGGGGGACAACATCATGGTGTCACACTGACACTACACTCATACCTGGGGGACAACATCATGGTGTCACACTGACACTACACTCATACCTGGGGGACAACATCATGGTGTCACACTGACACTACACTCATACCTGGGGGACAACATCATGGTGTCACACTGACACTACACTCATACCTGGGGGACAACATCATGGTGTCACACTGACACTACACTCATACCTGGGGGACAACATCATGGTGTCACACTGACACTACACTCATACCTGGGGGACAACATCATGGTGTCACACTGACACTACACTCATACCTGGGGGACAACAATCATGGTGCAAGCGCCAGACTGACACTACTATCTATATATTTACTACTCACAATTTGCCAAAGATCACCTCTATGCAGAGACATCTGAGTGCATAACAGGTGACTGTGTAAGTCCACTATAGTACAGATAATACACTTAGTGTGTAAGTCCACTATAGTACAGATAATACTGCATTAAGGTGGTCCTGATCAAATTGTGAGTAGTATACTACTACTATTGACACTACAGCATTACAGCCATGTTCTCCGGCCCACTGCTCTCCTAACCTCATCCATTCCCTATTGATAACCCCCCACCATCCAACCCCAGGACCACGCTATCATTCACTGTTAACTGCACTCACCCTTGCGTCCTACCCAGGCGTCGTACTTTGCTCTTTCAATTGGGGCCGTCACTCCGGGCTTCTCTGGAAAGGACAAACCAAACCAGTTACATCACGTGACGTATACATACAATGTAACAGGGTGACCCATGTCACAGGACAGGTCGGGGATCATTGCACGTTTACATAACTCAGCGTTTCACATCAACGGTATTCTCATAAACATATAGACCCCTCAAAACAAGAGGTTTTGCCCCAATTATCGCTAATACCTATCTGTAAATGTAAATTTATTATGCATTATGCGAAATGTAATCTTTATGTGGTAAAACGTCAAGTGGAATCAACTGATTTTTGAAGAAATGCATCTACTGCGTTTTTCGAGACTAGTAAGTGGGTATTAAAGGTTCCTAATTGATAACCCACATATATTGATATATAAGTGTACTTTTATTACAGTCGCCACATGTCTGAAGAGATTGTATAGCTTGGCGTAGTCCCCCACTCCTCCTCCCTCCCCGTTCCGCCCTCCCCACCCACCCTTGTCAGTCGCCACAGGTCGCCTGCTGGAAGAGGCTGTACATCTTGGCGTAGTACCCTGCACCCCCCCCTCCTCCCTCCCCGTTCCGCCCTCCCCACCCACCCTTGTGACAGTCGCCACAGGTCGCCTGCTGGAAGAGGCTGTACATCTTGGCGTAGTACCTCCCCCCCCCCCTCCTCCCTCCCCGTTCCGCCCTCCCCCCTCCCCGTTCCGCCCTCCCCACCCACCCTTGTCACAGTCGCCACAGGTCGCCTGCTTGAAGAGGCTGTACATCTTGGCGTAGTACCCCCCCCCCCCTCCTCCCTCCCCGTGCCGCCCTCCCCACCCACCCTTGTCACAGTCGCCACAGGTCGCCTGCTGGAAGAGGCTGTACATCTTGGCGTAGTACCTCCCCCCCCCCCTCCTCCCTCCCCGTTCCGCCCTCCCCACCCACCCTTGTCACAGTCGCCACAGGTCGCCTGCTTGAAGAGGCTGTACATCTTGGCGTAGTACCCCCCCCCCCTCCTCCCTCCCCGTGCCGCCCTCCCCACCCACCCTTGTCACAGTCGCCACAGGTCGCCTGCTTGAAGAGGCTGTACATCTTGGCGTAGTACCTCCCCCCCCCTCCTTCCTCCCCGTTCCGCCCTCCCCACCCACCCTTGTCACAGTCGCCACAGGTCGCCTGATTGAAGAGGCTGTACATCTTGGCATAGTACCTCCCCCCCCCTCCTCCCTCCCCGTGCCGCCCTCCTCACCCACCCTTGTCACAGTCGCCACAGGTCGCCTGCTTGAAGAGGCTGTACATCTTGGCGTAGTACCTCCCCCCCCCTCCTCCCTCCCCGTTCCGCCCTCCCCACCCACCCTTGTCACAGTCGCCACAGGTCGCCTGCTTGAAGAGGCTGTACATCTTGGCGTAGTACCTCCCCCCCCTCCTCCCTCCCCGTGCCGCCCTCCCCACCCACCCTTGTCACAGTCGCCACAGGTCGCCTGCTTGAAGAGGCTGTACATCTTGGCGTAGTACATCCCCCCCCCTCCTCCCTCCCCGTTCCGCCCTCCCCACTCACCCTTGTCACAGTCGCCACAGGTCGCCTGCTTGAAGAGGCTGTACATCTTGGCGTAGTACCCCCCCTGCCCCTCCTCCCTCCCCGTGCCGCCCTCCTCACCCACCCTTGTCACAGTCGCCACAGGTCGCCTGCTTGAAGAGGCTGTACATCTTGGCGTAGTCGTCATTGGAGGGAGTCTTGTCCAACTTGCGGACCTTCTCCGCCGCTTCCTTGAATGCCTATCAAAATACAGAAACACAGGATTGTAATTGAAAGCCGGTGTTGTATGCTGCAGGCGTTGTCCCCTTGAATCCTGCAACGGGCTATAGTCGACCGGAAAACGTTGCGTTTGATCCCTAATGTTTGACACTGCTGTGCTTTCAAATCTTCAGGACTCATGACAATTAATCGCATGTTGAGTATCGGTTATCCCCGTGAGGGTCAGTCCCAAGGTCATATTCTTCTCGAGGCGATTTGGCTGGCAAAAGCAGGTCGCGTTATCCTATATAGATCATATCCCGAGAATGGGAAAGTTCAAGGTCGACAGAAGCCATGTCTCCGGGGGTAACCCCAAACTCTTTGCCAAGGTGGGGCGCGACCACGCCCCTGCCGCCTGGCCCGGCGGGGCCGGCCCGATAGTTCAGTGGATTAGAGCGCTCGCCTTGAGCGCTCTGGCCACCTGAGAGCCTAACGGTACGTAGATCGGTGGTTTGAGCCCCGCTGTGGCCATGTCTGTGTGGTCGCACGATAAAAGTCCCATGTCCTTCTTCGCAAAAAGTAGGGGGTTACCCTCGGGGACATGGCTCCACTCTCCCTTCCTTCTCCCATTGACGCGATATGACCAAATGTGGTTAAAGCAATATACTTACATGCGCCATCTTAGATTTTTCACATTTTAGAATCAAGACCAAAAGTATCTCAAAATGATGATGCATATATGTTTTATATCTCTGAGAGTCTCTAAAACAACAATATCACAATAAAACTGCGCGGTTTATTTATATCGCGCGGACGTGATAGCGAGCCGCGGTCGACATCACACACATCATGTGTCCTGATGATCACTCGTGGTCACTCGTGATACCGAACAGCGAACAGGCGCGCAGGGATATAAAGCCGGCCACCAACCTCTGCTCTAGTGACCAAATTTCTTCTCACCGGATAGCCCACGGGCTTTCAGTATTTCAATTTATGACAGAATATACTTATCTGACATGGGGAAGAGGTTGGTTATACAAAAAATTACAACACACAGCGTCTGGTATAAGTTGTGGGGCCCCAAAATACAAGACTCCCCTCTAAGATGACGTAGGAATTAATTGTTTACACTATCACTGCTGGCGAATAGCAGTATGCGACGAACTTCATAAAGTACAAACTCCACCGGGTCGCCGACTCACCGCTGTGTCCGCCATGTTTGTAGTCTAGTCCGAATCCTGTCGTGGAACTGACGCAAGTGACATCAACGCGTCCCCTTCTAATCAACGGTTAACGCGCATGCGCCTTGCCTCGTGGGATGTTTCGCCCTTCAACGACTGCTGAAGGTCGTGACTGAAGTGCTGCCATCTAGTGGGTCTCTTCGAGACAGACTGTCTGGAGTTGTGGCTTGGTCGGTGGGCAAACCTTGGTCGAGGAGCGATTGTTGGCGGAGATAAGAGTGAGTTGAGCTGATACGTGGTGCGTCTCGAGTCGCGAGTGCCCACTCGTGACAGTGAGCTGTACGACACCCGGCCAAGTGAGTCCTTCCTGGGCAAGTCAGGGACGACGGGGGGGGGGGGGGGTGTTTGTTTATAGGTGATTTGTGTAACAGCGTCGACCAATTTGGTTTCCGGCGGGAATCGAACTCCGGACCCTCCGATTGGCCTATTTGGCTCAAGGGGTGTTACAGCTAGCCGGGTGAGAAGGAATGTTTTCAGTCACCGCCACTGTGCTTACTTTCAATGGATCGCCTTGTAATTAAGTGGTAACCCAAGTTGATGAACAAAATAACGGAAACAATTCCTACAACTTTTACTCTGGTATGTTTTGGTATTGCGACATAGTTTTAGTTTCAAGCTTGTACACTATTTGATGTTGGTCAGCGCTTTGCTCACATAAGGGTTAAACTGAGAACACCCTGAAAAGATATCAAAAGAACCCGACAGAACTCTGTTAAGCCATGTACAACATCAACCCTCTATCTCTCATAGGATTATCAACAATTTCGTTACGTTATTCGTGCGACGACGTCACACTGAGCACGTGTTGGAGGGCGAAGGGACGCATTAGGACGTCACACCCAGCACGTGTTGGAGGGCGAAGGGACGCATTAGGACGTCACACTGTGCACGTGTTGGAGGGTGAAGGGACGCATTAGGACGTCCCACCCAGCACGTGTTGGAGGGCGAAGGGACGCATTAGAATGTCACACTGAGCACGTGTTGGAGGGTGAGGGGACGCATTAGGACGTCACACTGAGCACGTGTTGGAAGGCGAAGGGACGCATTAGGACGTCACACTGAGCACGTGTTGGAGGGTGAGGGGACGCATTAGGACGTCACACTGAGCACGTGTTGGAGGGCGAAGGGACGCATTAGGACGTCACACTGAGCACGTGTTGGAAGGCGAAGGGACGCATTAGGACGTCACACTGAGCACGTGTTGGAGGGTGAGGGGACGCATTAGGACGTCACACCCAGCACGTGTTGGATGGCGAAGGGACGCATTAGAATGTCACACTGAGCACGTGTTGGAGGGTGAGGGGACGCATTAGGACGTCACACCCAGCACGTGCTGGAGGGCGAAGGGACGCATTAGGACGTCACGCTGAGCACGTGTTGGATGGCGAAGGGACGCATTAGAACGTCACACTGAACACGTGTTGGAGGGCGAAGGGACGCATTAGGACGTCCCACCCAGCACGTGTTGGAGGGCGAAGGGACGCATTAGGACGTTACACTGAGCCAGTGTTGGAGGGTGAAGGGACGCATTAGGACGTCACACTGAGCACGTGTTGGAGGGCGAAGAGACGCATTAGGACATCACACTGAGCGAGTGCTGGAGGGCGAAGGGACGCATTAGGACATCACACTCGACACGTGTTGGAGGGCGAAGGGACGCATTAGGACGTTACACTGAGCACGTGTTGGAGGGTTAAGGGACGCATTAGGACGTCACACCCAGCACGTGTTGGAGGGCGAAGAGACGCCTTAGGACGTCACACTTAGCACGTATTGGAGAGCGAAGGGACGCATTAGGACGTCACACTGAGCACGTGTTGGAGGGTGAAGGGACGCATTAGGACGTAACACCCAGCACGTGTTGGAGGGTGAAGGGGCGCATTAGGACATCACACTGAGCGAGTGCTGGAGGGCGAAGGGACGCATTAGGGCGTGACACTGAGCACGTGTTGGAGGGCAAAGGGACACATTAGGACGTCACACTGAGCACGTGTTGGAAGGCGAAGGGACGCATTAGAACGTCACACTGAGCACGTGTTGGAGGGTGAAGGGACGCATTAGGACGTCCCACCCAGCACGTGTTGGAGGGCGAAGGGACGCATTAGGACGTCCCACCCAGCACGTGTTGGAGGGCGAAGGGACGCATTAGGACGTCACACTGAGCACGTGTTGGAAGGCGAAGGGACGCATTAGAACGTCACACTGAGCACGTGTTGGAAGGCGAAGGGACGCATTAGGACGTCCCACCCAGCACGTGTTGGAGGGCGAAGGGACGCATTAGGACGTCACACCCAGCACGTGTTGGATGGCGAAGGGACGCATTAGGACATCACACTGAGCGAGTGCTGGAGGGCGAAGGGACGCATTAGGACGTCCCACCCAGCACGTGTTGGAGGGCGAAGGGACGCATTAGAACGTCACACTGAACACGTGTTGGAGGGCGAAGGGACGCATTAGGACGTCCCACCCAGCACGTGTTGGAGGGTGAAGGGACGCATTAGGACGTCACACCCAGCACGTGTTGGAGGGTTAAGGAACGCATTAGGACGTCACACCCAGCACGTGTTGGAGGGCGAAGAGACGCATTAGGACATCACACTGAGCGAGTGCTGGAGGGCGAAGGGACGCATTAGGACGTCACACTCGACACGTGTTGGAGGGCGAAGGGACGCATTAGGACGTTACACTGAGCACGTGTTGGAGGGTTAAGGGACGCATTAGGACGTCACACCCAGCACGTGTTGGAGGGCGAAGAGACGCCTTAGGACGTCACACTTAGCACGTATTGGAGAGCGAAGGGACGCATTAGGACGTCACACTGAGCACGTGTTGGAGGGTGAAGGGACGCATTAGGACGTAACACCCAGCACGTGTTGGAGGGTGAAGGGACGCATTAGGACGTAACACCCAGCACGTGTTGGAGGGTGAGAGGGCGCATTAGGACATCACACTGAGCGAGTGCTGGAGGGCGAAGGGACGCATTAGGGCGTGACACTGAGCACGTGTTGGAGGGTAAAGGGACACATTAGGGCGTCACACCCAGCACGTGTTGGAGGGCGAAGGGACGCATTAGGACGTCACACCCAGCACGTGTTGGAGGGTGAAGGGACGCATTAGGACGTCACAATGAGCACGTGTTGGAGTGCGAAGGGACGCATTGGGACGTCACGTAGTCAGTTGTTACCGCGAGAAGGTGGTGAACTGGTCAACAGCTTCACTTATCACTATCTGAGAGTACTCATAACGCCTTTTGTGATACGTACGAGCTCTTGTTTTATGACTGTCCAAGACTTGGGGATGACGTCAAAAAAACCGAACCCAGACATTGGTGTCATAATGTGTAACATAAATATATATACGTAATTATATCTTACTGTCGGTGGCCGTACGGACGGCGCATAATGCCCCGGGGAAGGGAGCTGGAATAAGGCGACACTCAATATGGCAGAACATATGGGACGTAGGAAGGCCAAACTGTGACCACCATCCCGACAAAGTGATAAATACACCACCACGATTCGATTCATTGCGAGTCCTGATGGGCGCGTACAATGTAAGGGTTTAGAGACACAGTAATTAATAACAGGTTGTTAATAAGTGGTTCGCATCCTCGACTTCATGGTTACTGACAATCTTAGTGTCGCGTTGGTCAGGGAGGTTCGGAAATCTTCCAGTGGGTCAGTACATTTCCATCAACGTATTTGAAGTTTTTTCAACAAATGCGGCCCGAGAGGGTTCCGTCAGTTCAGAGGGAGGCGCCTACGCTGTTGGAACATCACGGTTGACCTCAACGGTGTGGGGGTCACGAATGGTTTTTGAGAATTGTTTTTATCGAATATTGTATTTTCTATGCAGAATTTGGAAAATATGAATATTCCGTTGTCGAACGATCACTATGGAAGAGTTCAGCGAAAAAATATTTCAAAATGACACGGGGCCAGAGTTTTACGCCTTTAGCCTCAATCGAACTCGAAAACATAGTTCGAAGGTAACATGGCTTCTAATTAATCAAACTCGAAAGAATTCGTCCCATACGTTACCAGCAGCACAGTAAATGCTAAACAGTGGTGTATTTGATGGCAAACTGCGAATCTATGTTCGATTAGATTCATTTCTATTCTCACGTATGAAGGATAGTTTTGATGGTTAAATTTGACGTGGGGCAGAGGGACTATAGCGTAGGCGTAACGCCCCCTGCCGGGAGATCGGTCAGAGCTCTAATGTCAAGGGTCATGAAGTTCGTGACAATAGTTATACATGTCAGACATCGTGGGCAGGAGACTATGGTTTTGGGCATAATGTAATAATTAATGCACAGCAGTGCGACGGTACCAATGAAAATATATTGAACATAGCCTTATTGTGATATATTATATTGCTTTTAGCTGTTAATGTAGCTGTTACTTACGTGGGTGCGTACGCAATTAAATCATGACATTGTGCCAGAGGTCAGGGGCCATATTGAATAGTCCTCGCTTCCAAATTGCCAAGCGAGAGGACGAGTGGGGACGAGTCAGGACAAGGTGGCTGGCTAGCGTTGTTTGCGTGGCAGTAAGCAGGCACTATCAGTATTGGGGTCTTGGGGCAACACGAAATAAACTACAATATCACACGGGAGATTGGCCTGAGAGAGCGGTGACACTCGCCTGTTGGCGTCTGGTGGGGGCCGGGTGTGTGTGTCGGCGGGGGTGGGGGGGAGGGGGTGCTTATCTTGGCGTGGGTCATTATCTTAAGTATGAGACGCCGTAATTTGGAACCCTTCACCTGGATGAGGGGCGGTCAGAGAGCGCATCTGTCTGGGCCGGGGAGGCCCGGGGGGGGGAGGCTTGCTCTGTTTGGGCCAGGGTCCCATTGGCGACCCAGCATGGCGTCCAGGTCGAGGGGTGGGGACGGGGCTAGGCTGCGGGGTGCTGGAGTGTGTTGAAACCAGGGTGCTGGTGAGGGGATCCAGGTTGTGTTGAGGGTGGAGTGTATGTGGGTCAAGTGGGGGGCGTGGGGGGGGGGTATTTGAGGGTGTGTGCTGGGAGATGGAGAGGGGTAGGAGAGGGGCAGTGGGGACGCCATATTGTTTGGGGGGGGCGGGGTTGCAAACGGCCGGGAGAAGAGGGGTGGTGCTGGGGGCGGGCATGGGGCGGAAGCAAGGCAAATGGCAGGAGAGGAGGGAGGAGTGGGGTAGGGAGGGGAGGAGGAGCGAGGGGTGGAGGAGGAAGGAGGAGAGGATAGGGGAGTAGGGAGGGGGGAGGTCCCATGATCCCATTTCTGTGCCCAAACACGCACTGATGGGATCTGGTGACGTCACGAGATTAGGCACTGGTCATTAATTAACCGAGGCAGGAGGCTTCCTTTCTCACCTGGTAAACAGCCCCGATAGCTCATGTCGTAGGCAATGCCCAGCGTGAGAGGGGCCGCCCCGATAGCTCATGTCGTAGGCAATGCCCAGCGTGAGAGGGGCCGCCCCGATAGCTCATGTCGTAGGCAATGCCCAGCGTGAGAGGGGCCGCCCCGATAGCTCATGTCGTAGGCAATGCCCAGCGTGAGAGGGGCAGCCCCGATAGCTCATGTCGTAGGCAATGCCCAGCGTGAGAGGGGCCGCCCCGATAGCTCATGTCGTAGGCAATGCCCAGCGTGAGAGGGGCCGCCCCGATAGCTCATGTCGTAGGCAATGCCCAGCGTGAGAGGGGCCGCCCCGATAGCTCATGTCGTAGGCAATGCCCAGCGTGAGAGGGGCCGCCCCGATAGCTCATGTCGTAGGCAATGCCCAGCGTGAGAGGGGCCGCCCCGATAGCTCATGTCGTAGGCAATGCCCAGCGTGAGAGGGGCCGCCCCGATAGCTCATGTCGTAGGCAATGCCCAGCGTGAGAGGGGCCGCCCCGATAGCTCATGTCGTAGGCAATGCCCAGCGTGAGAGGGGCCGCCCCGATAGCTCATGTCGTAGGCAATGCCCAGCGTGAGAGGGGCCGCCCCGATAGCTCATGTCGTAGGCAATGCCCAGCGTGAGAGGGGCCGCCCCGATAGCTCATGTCGTAGGCAATGCCCAGCGTGAGAGGGGCCGCCCCGATAGCTCATGTCGTAGGCAATGCCCAGCGTGAGAGGGGCCGCCCCGATAGCTCATGTCGTAGGCAATGCCCAGCGTGAGAGGGGCCGCCCCGATAGCTCAGTTGACTAGAGCGCTCGCATTGAGTGCTCTGGCCACCTGAGAGCCTAACGGCACGTGGATCGGTGGTTCGCGCCCCGTTGTGGCCATGTCTGTGTGGTCGCAGGATAAAGATCCCATGTCTTTCTTCGCAAAGAGTAGGAGGTTACCCCCGGGGATATGGCTCCACTCTCCCTTCCTTCTCCTATTGACGCGATATGACCAAAAGTGGTTAAAGCGTCCTGAATAACCAACCAACCAACCCAGCGTGAGTAATACGTGAGTTCTAAATAAGGAATGCGGTGGCAGTGAAAAGCGACCTCACTCATCGTCCGCCAAGCTTGTCGGGTGTGAGTAATATGTGAGTTGTGGTAAACAATGGACATAAAACCGAGTGTTGTGAGTTCTGAGGCTTCCTGGCACGCTTCACTGTAACAATAGACCGATCCATACTCCGACACTAAGTTCCGCCCACGATTGAGTCTTTTTTCTCTAAGGAGTATGAAATTGACAATCAGCTGATTGTAGGTACAAGTGAGAAGTACTCATCTCTGAAACTGACCAGAAGGTGACATGCTGCTTTGTTTGTCCGACTTGTTTGTCCGACATAACGCACGTGGAGGACCTTTTTCACCACAAGATTGTATAAAAGCCGCAGTGACGTCAGTGAATGACGGACAGCCTGGACCGGTCTATAAGGGACACGCTAACAGGGTGGCAAGCCCCAGTGACGTCAGAGAATGACGGACAGCCTGGACCGGTCTATAAGGGACACGCTAACAGGGTGGCAAGCCCCAGTGACGTCAGTGAATGACGGACAGCCTGGACCGGTCTATAAGGGACACACTAACAGGGTGGCAAGCCCCAGTGACGTCGGTAAATGACGGACAGCCTGGACCGGTCTATAAGGGACACGCTAACAGGGTGGCAAGCCCCAATGACGTCAGTGAATGACGGACAGCCTGGACCGGTCTATAAGGGACACGCTAACAGGGTGACAAGCCCCAGTGACGTCAGTGAATGTCGGACAGCCTGGACCGGTCTATAAGGGACACGCTAACAGGGTGGCAAGCCCCAGTGACGTCAGTCAATGACGGACAGCCTGGACCGGTCTATAAGGGACACGCTAACAGGGTGGCAAGCCCCAGTGACGTCAGTGAATGACGGACAGCCTGGACCGGTCTATAAGGGACACGCTAACAGGGTGACAAGCCCCAGTGACGTCAGTGAATGACGGACAGCCTGGACCGGTCTATAAGGGACACGCTAACAGGGTGACAAGCCCCAGTGACGTCAGTGAATGTCGGACAGCCTGGACCGGTCTATAAGGGACACGCTAACAGAGTGGCAAGCCCCAGTGACGTCATTGAATGACGGACACCCTGGACCGGCCTATAAGGGACACGCTAACAGGGTGGCAGGCCCCAGTGACGTCAGTGAATGACGGACACCCTGGACCGGTCTATAAGGGGCACGCTAACAGGGTGGCAAGCCCCAGTGACGTCAGTGAATGTCGGACAGCCTGGACCGGTCTATAAGGGACACGCTAACAGGCTGGCAGGCCCCAGTGACGTCAGTGAAGGACGGACACCCTGGACCGGTCTATAAGGGGCACGCTAACAGGGTGGCAAGCCCCAGTGACGTCAGTGAATGACGGACAGCCTGGACCGGTCTATAAGGGACACGCTAACAGAGTGGCAAGCCCCAGTGACGTCAGTGAATGACGGACAGCCTGAACCGGTCTATAAGGGACACGCTAACAGGGTGGCAAGCCCCAGTGACGTCAGTGAATGACGGACAGCCTGAACCGGTCTATAAGGGACACGCTAACAGGGTGGCAAGCCCCAGTGACGTCAGTGAATGACGGACAGCCTGGACCGGTCTATAAGGGACACGCTAACCGGGTGGCAAGCCCCAGTGACGTCAGTCAATGACGGAAAGCCTGGACCGGTCTATAAGGGACACGCTAACAGGGTGGCAAGCCCCAGTGACGTCAGTGAATGACGGACACCCTGGACCGGTCTATAAGGGACACGCTAACAGGGTGGCAAGCCCCAGTGACGTCAGTCAATGACGGACAGCCTGGACCGGTCTATAAGGGATACGCTAACAGGGTGGCAAGCCCCAGTGACGTCAGTCAATGTCGGACACCCTGGACCGGTCTATAAGGGATACGCTAACAGGGTGGCAAGCCCCAGTGACGTCAGTCAATGTCGGACACCCTGGACCGGTCTATAAGGGACACGCTAACAGGGTGGCAAGCCCCAGTGACGTCAGTCAATGACGGACAGCCTGGACCGGTCTATAAGGGACACGCTAACAGGGTGGCAAGCCCCAGTGACGTCAGTCAATGACGGACAGCCTGGACCGGTCTATAAGGGATACGCTAACAGGGTGGCAAGCCCCAGTGACGTCAGTCAATGTCGGACACCCTGGACCGGTCTATAAGGGACACGCTAACAGGGTGGCAAGCCCCAGTGACGTCAGTGAATGACGGACACCCTGGACCGGTCTATAAGGGACACGCTAACAGGGTGGCAAGCCCCAGTGACGTCAGTGAATGACGGACAGCCTGGACCGGTCTATAAGGGACACGCTAACAGGGTGGCAAGCCCCAGTGACGTCAGTGAATGACGGACACCCTGGACCGGTCTATAAGGGACACGCTAACCGGGTGGCAAGCCCCAGTGACGTCAGTGAATGACGGACAGCCTGGACCGGTCTATAAGGGACACACTAACAGGGTGGCAATCCCCAGTGACGTCAGTGAATGACGGACAGCCTGGACCGGTCTATAAGGGACTCGCTAACAGAGTGGCAAGCCCCAGTGACGTCAGTGAATGTCGGACACCCTGGACCGGTCTATAAGGGACACGCTAACAGGGTGGCAAGCCCCAGTGACGTCAGTGAATGTCGGACAACCTGGACCGGTCTATAAGGGACACGCTAACAGGGTGGCAAGCCCCAGTGACGTCAGTGAATGACGGACAGCCTGGACCGGTCTATAAGGGACAGGCTAACAGGGTGGCAAGCCCCAGTGACGTCAGAGAATGACGGACAGCCTGGACCGGTCTATAAGGGACACGCTAACAGGGTGGCAATCCCCAGTGACGTCAGTGAATGACGGACACCCTGGACCGGTCTATAAGGGACACGCTAACAGGGTGGCAAGCCCCAGTGACGTCAGTGAATGACGGATAGCCTGGACCGGTCTATAAGGGACAGGCTAACAGGGTGGCAAGCCCCAGTGACGTCAGTGAATGACGGACAGCCTGGACCGGTCTATAAGGGACACGCTAACAGGGTGGCAAGCCCCAGTGACGTCAGTGAATGACGGACAGCCTGGACCGGTCTATAAGGGACACGCTAACAGGGTGGCAAGCCCCAGTGACGTCAGTCAATGACGGACAGCCTGGACCGGTCTATAAGGGACACGCTAACAGGGTGGCAAGCCCAAGTGACGTCAGTGAATGTCGGACAGCCTGGACCGGTCTATAAGGGACACGCTAACAGGGTGGCAAGCCCCAGTGACGTCAGTGAATGTCCGACAGCCTGGACCGGTCTATAAGGGACACGCTAACAGGGTGGCAAGCCCCAGTGACGTCAGTCAATGTCCGACAGCCTGGACCGGTCTATAAGGGACACGCTAACAGGGTGGCAAGCCCAAGTGACGTCAGTGAATGACGGACAGCCTGGACCGGTCTATAAGGGACAGGCTAACAGGGTGGCAAGCCCCAGTGACGTCAGTGAATGACGGACAGCCTGGACCGGTCTATAAGGGACACGCTAACAGGGTGGCAAGCCCCAGTGACGTCAGTGAATGACGGACACCCTGGACCGGTCTATAAGGGACACGCTAACAGGCTGGCAAGCCCCAGTGACGTCAGTGAATGACGGACAGCCTGGACCGGTCTATAAGGGACACGCTAACAGGCTGGCAAGCCCCAGTGACGTCAGTGAATGTCGGACAGCCTGGACCGGTCTATAAGGGACACGCTAACAGGGTGGCAAGCCCCAGTGACGTCAGTGAATGTCGGACAGCCTGGACCGGTCTATAAGGGACACGCTAACAGGGTGGCAAGCCCCAGTGACGTCAGTGAATGACGGACAGCCTGGACCGGTCTATAAGGGACACGCTAACAGGGTGGCAAGCCCCAGTGACGTCAGTCAATGACGGACAGCCTGGACCGGTCTATAAGGGACACGCTAACAGGGTGGCAAGCCCCAGTGACGTCAGTGAATGACGGACAGCCTGGACCGGTCTATAAGGGACTCGCTAACAGGGTGGCAAGCCCCAGTGACGTCAGTGAATGACGGACAGCCTGGACCGGTCTATAAGGGACACGCTAACAGGGTGGCAAGCCCCAGTGACGTCAGTCAATGACGGACAGCCTGGACCGGTCTATAAGGGACACGCTAACAGGGTGGCAAGCCCCAGTGACGTCAGTGAATGACGGACAGCCTGGACCGGTCTATAAGGGACACGCTAACAGGGTGGCAAGCCCCAGTGACGTCAGTGAATGACGGACAGCCTGGACCGGTCTATAAGGGACACGCTAACAGGGTGGCAAGCCCCAGTGACGTCAGTGAATGACGGACAGCCTGGACCGGTCTATAAGGGACACGCTAACAGGGTGGCAATCCCCAGTGACGTCAGTGAATGACGGACAGCCTGGACCGGTCTATAAGGGACACGCTAACAGGATGGCAAGCCCCAGTGACGTCGGTGAATGACGGACAGCCTGGACCGGTCTATAAGGGACACGCTAACAGGGTGGCAAGCCCCAGTGACGTCAGTGAATGACGGACAGCCTGGACCGGTCTATCAGGGACACGCTAACAGGGTGGCAAGCCCCAGTGACGTCAGTGAATGACGGACAGCCTGGACCGGTCTATAAGGGACACGCTAACAGGCTGGCAAGCCCCAGTGACGTCAGTGAATGACGGACAGCCTGGACCGGTCTATAAGGGACACGCTAACAGGGTGGCAAGCCCCAGTGACGTCAGTGAATGACGGACAGCCTGGACCGGTCTATAAGGGACACGCTAACAGGCTGGCAAGCCCCAGTGACGTCAGTGAATGACGGACAGCCTGGACCGGTCTATAAGGGACACGCTAACAGGCTGGCAAGCCCCAGTGACGTCAGTGAATGACGGACACCCTGGACTGGCCTATAAGGGACACGCTAACAGGGTGGCAAGCCCCAGTGACGTCAGTGAATGACGGACACCCTGGACCGGTCTATAAGGGGCACGCTAACAGGGTGGCAAGCCCCAGTGACGTCAGTGAATGTCGGACACCCTGGACCGGTCTATAAGGGACACGCTAACAGGGTGGCAAGCCCCAGTGACGTCAGTAAATGACGGACAGCCTGGACCGGTCTATAAGGGACACGCTAACAGGGTGACAAGCCCCAGTGACGTCAGGGAATGTCGGACAGCCTGGACCGGTCTATAAGGGACACGCTAACAGGGTGGCAAGCCCCAGTGACGTCAGTGAATGACGGACAGCCTGGACCGGTCTATAAGGGACACGCTAACAGGGTGGCAAGCCCCAGTGACGTCAGTGAATGACGGACAGCCTGGACTGGTCTATAAGGGACACGCTAACAGGGTGGCAAGCCCCAGTGACGTCAGTGAATGACGGACACCCTGGACCGGTCTATAAGGGACACGCTAACAGGGTGACAAGCCCCAGTGACGTCGGTGAATGACGGACAGCCTGGACCGGTCTATAAGGGACACGCTAACAGGGTGGCAAGCCCCAGTGACGTCAGTCAATGACGGACAGCCTGGACCGGTCTATAAGGGACACGCTAACAGGGTGACAAGCCCCAGTGACGTCAGTGAATGTCGGACAGCCTGGACCGGTCTATAAGGGACACGCTAACAGGATGGCAAGCCCCAGTGACGTCAGTGAATGTCGGACAGCCTGAACCGGTCTATAAGGGACACGCTAACAGGATGGCAAGCCCCAGTGACGTCAGTGAATGTCGGACAGCCTGAACCGGTCTATAAGGGACACGCTAACAGGGTGGCAAGCCCCAGTGACGTCAGTGAATGTCGGACAGCCTGGACCGGTCTATGAGGGACACGCTAACAGGGTGGCAAGCCCCAGTGACGTCAGTGAATGTCGGACAGCCTGGACCGGTCTATAAGGGACACGCTAACAGGGTGGCAAGCCCCAGTGACGTCAGTGAATGTCGGACACCCTGGACCGGTCTATAAGGGACACGCTAACAGGGTGGCAAGCCCCAGTGACGTCAGTGAATGTCGGACAGCCTGGACCGGTCTATAAGGGACACGCTAACAGGGTGGCAAGCCCCAGTGACGTCAGTGAATGACGGACAGCCTGGACCGGTCTATAAGGGACACGCTAACCGGGTGGCAAGCCCCAGTGACGTCAGTGAATGACGGACAGCCTGGACCGGTCTATAAGGGACACGCTAACAGGCTGGCAAGCCCCAGTGACGTCAGTGAATGACGGACAGCCTGGACCGGTCTATAAGGGACACGCTAACAGGGTGGCAAGCCCCCATGGCGTCAGTGAATGACGGACAGCCTGGACCGGTCTATAAGGGACACGCTAACAGGGTGGCAAGCCCCAGTGACTTCAGTGAATGACGGACACTCTGGACCGGTCTATAAGGGATACGCTAACAGGGTGGCAAGCCCCAGTGACTTCAGTGAATGGCGGACACCCTGGACCGGTCTATAAGGGACACGCTAACAGGGTGGCAATCCCCAGTGACGTCAGTGAATGACGGACAGCCTGAACCGGTCTATAAGGGACACGCTAACAGGGTGGCAAGCCCCAGTGACGTCAGTGAATGACGGACAGCCTGGACCGGTCTATAGGGGATACGCTAACAGGGTGGCAAGCCCCAGTGACTTCAGTGAATGACGGACAGCCTGGACCGGTCTATAAGGGATACGCTAACAGGGTGGCAAGCCCCAGTGACGTCAGTGAATGTCGGACAGCCTGGACCGGTCTATAAGGGACACGCTAACAGGGTGGCAAGCCCCAGTGACGTCAGTGAATGACGGACAGCCTGGACCGGTCTATAAGGGACACGCTAACAGGGTGGCAAGCCCCAGTGACGTCAGTGAATGACGGACAGCCTGGACCGGTCTATAAGGGACACGCTAACAGGCTGGCAAGCCCCAGTGACGTCAGTGAATGTCGGATACCCTGGACCGGTCTATGAGGGACACGCTAACAGGGTGGCAAGCCTCAGTGCCGTCAGTGAATGTCGGACAGCCTGGACCGGTCTATAAGGGACACGCTAACAGGGTGGCAAGCCCCAGTGACGTCAGTGAATGACGGACAGCCTGAACCGGTCTATAAGGGACACGCTAACAGGGTGGCAATCCCCAGTGACGTCAGTGAAGGACGGACAGCCTGAACCGGTCTATAAGGGACACGCTAACAGGGTGGCAAGCCCCAGTGGCGTCAGTGAATGACGGACAGCCTGAACCGGTCTATAAGGGACACGCTAACAGGGTGGCAAGCCCCAGTGACGTCAGTCAATGACGGACAGCCTGGACCGGTCTATAAGGGATACGCTAACAGGGTGGCAATCCCCAGTGACGTCAGTGAATGACGGACACCCTGGACCGGTCTATAAGGGACACGCTAACAGGGTGGCAAGCCCCAGTGACGTCAGTGAATGTCGGACAGCCTGGACCGGTCTATAAGGGACACGCTAACAGGGTGGCAAGCCCCAGTGACGTCAGTCAATGACGGACAGCCTGGACCGGTCTATAAGGGACACGCTAACAGGGTGGCAAGCCCCAGTGACGTCAGTGAATGACGGACAGCCTGGACAGGTCTATAAGGGACACGCTAACAGGCTGGCAAGCCCCAGTGACGTCAGTGAATGACGGACACCCTGGACCGGTCTATAAGGGACACGCTAACAGGGTGGCAAGCCCCAGTGACGTCAGTGAATGACGGACAGCCTGGACCGGTCTATAAGGGACACGCTAACAGGGTGGCAAGCCCCAGTGACGTCAGTGAATGTCGGACAGCCTGGACCGGTCTATAAGGGACACGCTAACAGGGTGGCAAGCCCCAGTGACGTCAGTGAATGTCCGACAGCCTGGACCGGTCTATAAGGGACACGCTAACAGGGTGGCAAGCCCCAGTGACGTCAGTGAATGACGGACAGCCTGGACCGGTCTATAAGGGACACGCTAACAGTGTGGCAAGCCCCAGTGACGTCAGTGAATGACGGACAGCCTGGACCGGTCTATAAGGGACACGCTAACAGGGTGGCAAGCCCCAGTGACGTCAGTGAATGTCGGACAGCCTGGACCGGTCTATAAGGGACACGCTAACAGGGTGGCAAGCCCCAGTGACGTCAGTCAATGACGGACAGCCTGGACCGGTCTATAAGGGACACGCTAACAGGCTGGCAAGCCCCAGTGACGTCAGTGAATGTCAGACACCCTGGACCGGTCTATAAGGGACACGCTAACCGGGTGGCAAGCCCCAGTGACGTCGGTGAATGACGGACAGCCTGGACCGGTCTATAAGGGACACGCTAACAGGGTGGCAAGCCCCAGTGACGTCAGTGAATGACGGATAGCCTGGACCGGTCTATAAGGGACACGCTAACAGGCTGGCAAGCCCCAGTGACGTCAGTGAATGACGGACAGCCTGGACCGGTCTATAAGGGACACGCTAACAGGCTGGCAAGCCCCAGTGACGTCAGTGAATGATGGACAGCCTGGACCGGTCTATAAGGGACACGCTAACAGGCTGGCAAGCCCCAGTGACGTCAGTGAATGACGGACAGCCTGGACCGGTCTATAAGGGACACGCTAACAGGGTGGCAAGCCCCAGTGACGTCAGTGAATGACGGACAGCCTGGACCGGTCTATAAGGGACACGCTAACAGGGTGGCAAGCCCCAGTGACGTCAGTGTATGACGGACAGCCTGGACCGGTCTATAAGGGACACGCTAACAGGGTGGCAAGCCCCAGTGACGTCAGTGAATGACGGACACCCTGGACCGGTCTATAAGGGACACGCTAACAGGGTGGCAAGCCCCAGTGACGTCAGTGAGTGACGGACAGCCTGGACCGGTCTATAAGGGACACGCTAACAGGGTGGCAAGCCCCAGTGACGTCAGTGAATGACGGACAGCCTGAACCGGTCTATAAGGGACACGCTAACAGGGTGGCAAGCCCCAGTGACGTCAGTGAATGACGGACAGCCTGGACCGGTCTATAAGGGACACGCTAACAGGGTGGCAAGCCCCAGTGACGTCAGTGAATGACGGACAGCCTGAACCGGTCTATAAGGGACACGCTAACAGGGTGGCAATCCCCAGTGACGTCAGTGAATGACGGACAGCCTGAACCGGTCTATAAGGGACACGCTAACAGGGTGGCAAGCCCCAGTGACGTCAGTGAATGTCCGACAGCCTGGACCGGTCTACAAAGGGACACGCTAACAGGGTGGCAAGCCCCAGTGACGTCAGTGAATGACGGACAGCCTGGACCGGTCTATAAGGGACACGCTAACAGGGTGGCAAGCCCCAGTGACGTCAGTGAATGACGGACAGCCTGGACCGGTCTATAAGGGACACGCTAACAGGGTGGCAATCCCCAGTGACGTCAGTGAATGACGGACAGCCTGGACCGGTCTATAAGGGACACGCTAACAGGATGGCAAGCCCCAGTGACGTCGGTGAATGACGGACAGCCTGGACCGGTCTATAAGGGACACGCTAACAGGGTGGCAAGCCCCAGTGACGTCAGTGAATGACGGACAGCCTGGACCGGTCTATCAGGGACACGCTAACAGGGTGGCAAGCCCCAGTGACGTCAGTGAATGACGGACAGCCTGGACCGGTCTATAAGGGACACGCTAACAGGCTGGCAAGCCCCAGTGACGTCAGTGAATGACGGACAGCCTGGACCGGTCTATAAGGGACACGCTAACAGGGTGGCAAGCCCCAGTGACGTCAGTGAATGACGGACAGCCTGGACCGGTCTATAAGGGACACGCTAACAGGCTGGCAAGCCCCAGTGACGTCAGTGAATGACGGACAGCCTGGACCGGTCTATAAGGGACACGCTAACAGGCTGGCAAGCCCCAGTGACGTCAGTGAATGACGGACACCCTGGACTGGCCTATAAGGGACACGCTAACAGGGTGGCAAGCCCCAGTGACGTCAGTGAATGACGGACACCCTGGACCGGTCTATAAGGGGCACGCTAACAGGGTGGCAAGCCCCAGTGACGTCAGTGAATGTCGGACACCCTGGACCGGTCTATAAGGGACACGCTAACAGGGTGGCAAGCCCCAGTGACGTCAGTAAATGACGGACAGCCTGGACCGGTCTATAAGGGACACGCTAACAGGGTGACAAGCCCCAGTGACGTCAGGGAATGTCGGACAGCCTGGACCGGTCTATAAGGGACACGCTAACAGGGTGGCAAGCCCCAGTGACGTCAGTGAATGACGGACAGCCTGGACCGGTCTATAAGGGACACGCTAACAGGGTGGCAAGCCCCAGTGACGTCAGTGAATGACGGACAGCCTGGACTGGTCTATAAGGGACACGCTAACAGGGTGGCAAGCCCCAGTGACGTCAGTGAATGACGGACACCCTGGACCGGTCTATAAGGGACACGCTAACAGGGTGACAAGCCCCAGTGACGTCGGTGAATGACGGACAGCCTGGACCGGTCTATAAGGGACACGCTAACAGGGTGGCAAGCCCCAGTGACGTCAGTCAATGACGGACAGCCTGGACCGGTCTATAAGGGACACGCTAACAGGGTGACAAGCCCCAGTGACGTCAGTGAATGTCGGACAGCCTGGACCGGTCTATAAGGGACACGCTAACAGGATGGCAAGCCCCAGTGACGTCAGTGAATGTCGGACAGCCTGAACCGGTCTATAAGGGACACGCTAACAGGATGGCAAGCCCCAGTGACGTCAGTGAATGTCGGACAGCCTGAACCGGTCTATAAGGGACACGCTAACAGGGTGGCAAGCCCCAGTGACGTCAGTGAATGTCGGACAGCCTGGACCGGTCTATGAGGGACACGCTAACAGGGTGGCAAGCCCCAGTGACGTCAGTGAATGTCGGACAGCCTGGACCGGTCTATAAGGGACACGCTAACAGGGTGGCAAGCCCCAGTGACGTCAGTGAATGTCGGACACCCTGGACCGGTCTATAAGGGACACGCTAACAGGGTGGCAAGCCCCAGTGACGTCAGTGAATGTCGGACAGCCTGGACCGGTCTATAAGGGACACGCTAACAGGGTGGCAAGCCCCAGTGACGTCAGTGAATGACGGACAGCCTGGACCGGTCTATAAGGGACACGCTAACCGGGTGGCAAGCCCCAGTGACGTCAGTGAATGACGGACAGCCTGGACCGGTCTATAAGGGACACGCTAACAGGCTGGCAAGCCCCAGTGACGTCAGTGAATGACGGACAGCCTGGACCGGTCTATAAGGGACACGCTAACAGGGTGGCAAGCCCCAGTGACGTCGGTGAATGACGGACAGCCTGGACCGGTCTATAAGGGACACGCTAACAGGGTGGCAAGCCCCAGTGACGTCAGTGAATGTCGGACACCCTGGACCGGTCTATAAGGGACACGCTAACAGGGTGGCAAGCCCCAGTGACGTCAGTGAATGTCGGACAGCCTGGACCGGTCTATAAGGGACACGCTAACAGGGTGGCAAGCCCCAGTGACGTCAGTGAATGACGGACAGCCTGGACCGGTCTATAAGGGACACGCTAACCGGGTGGCAAGCCCCAGTGACGTCAGTGAATGACGGACAGCCTGGACCGGTCTATAAGGGACACGCTAACAGGCTGGCAAGCCCCAGTGACGTCAGTGAATGACGGACAGCCTGGACCGGTCTATAAGGGACACGCTAACAGGGTGGCAAGCCCCAGTGACGTCGGTGAATGACGGACAGCCTGGACCGGTCTATAAGGGACACGCTAACAGGGTGGCAAGCCCCAATGACGTCAGTGAATGACGGACAGCCTGGACCGGTCTATAAGGGACACGCTAACAGGGTGGCAAGCCCCAGTGACGTCGGTGAATGACGGACAGCCTGGACCGGTCTATAAGGGACACGCTAACAGGGTGGCAAGCCCCAATGACGTCAGTGAATGACGGACAGCCTGGACCGGTCTATAAGGGACACGCTAACAGGGTGGCAAGCCCCAGTGACGTCAGTGAATGACGGACAGCCTGGACCGGTCTATAAGGGACACGCTAACAGGGTGGCAAGCCCCAGTGACGTCAGTGAATGACGGACAGCCTGGACCGGTCTATAAGGGACACGCTAACAGGGTGGCAAGCCCCAGTGACGTCAGTGAATGACGGACAGCCTGGACCGGTTTATAAGGGACACGCTAACAGGGTGGCAAGCTCCAGTGACGTCAGTGAATGACGGACGGCCTGGACCGGTCTATAAGGGACACGCTAACAGGGTGGCAAGCCCCAGTGACGTCAGTGAATGACGGACAGCCTGAACCGGTCTATAAGGGACACGCTAACAGGGTGGCAAGCCCCAGTGACGTCGGTGAATGACGGACAGCCTGGACCGGTCTATAAGGGACACGCTAACAGGGTGGCAAGCCCCAATGACGTCAGTGAATGACGGACAGCCTGGACCGGTCTATAAGGGACACGCTAACAGGCTGGCAAGCCCCAGTGACGTCAGTGAATGACGGACAGCCTGGACCGGTCTATAAGGGACACGCTAACAGGGTGGCAAGCCCCAGTGACGTCAGTGAATGACGGACAGCCTGGACCGGTCTATAAGGGACACGCTAACAGGGTGGCAAGCCCCAGTGACGTCGGTGAATGACGGACAGCCTGGACCGGTCTATAAGGGACACGCTAACAGGGTGGCAAGCCCCAATGACGTCAGTGAATGACGGACAGCCTGGACCGGTCTATAAGGGACACGCTAACAGGGTGACAAGCCCCAGTGACGTCAGTGAATGTCGGACAGCCTGGACCGGTCTATAAGGGACACGCTAACAGGCTGGCAGGCCCCAGTGACGTCAGTGAATGACGGACAGCCTGGACCGGTCTATAAGGGACTCGCTAACAGGGTGGCAAGCCCCAGTGACGTCAGTGAATGACGGACAGCCTGGACCGGTCTATAAGGGACACGCTAGCAGGGTGGCAAGCCCCAGTGACGTCAGTGAATGACGGACACCCTGGACCAGTCTATAAGGGACACGCTAACAGGGTGGCAAGCCCCAGTGACGTCAGTGAATGACGGACAGCCTGGACCGGTCTATAAGGGACACGCTAACAGGGTGGCAAGCCCCAGTGACGTCAGTAAATGACGGACAGCCTGGACCGGTCTATAAGGGACACGCTAACAGGGTGACAAGCCCCAGTGACGTCAGTGAATGTCGGACAGCCTGGACCGGTCTATAAGGGACACGCTAACAGGGTGGCAAGCCCCAGTGACGTCAGTAAATGACGGACACCCTGGACCGGTCTATAAGGGACACGCTAACAGGGTGACAAGCCCCAGTGACGTCAGTGAATGACGGACAGCCTGGACCGGTCTATAAGGGACACGCTAACAGGGTGGCAAGCCCCAGTGACGTCAGTGAATGACGGACACCCTGGACCGGTCTATAAGGGGCACGCTAACAGGGTGGCAAGCCCCAGTGACGTCAGTCAATGACGGACAGCCTGGACCGGTCTATAAGGGACACGCTAACAGGGTGGCAAGCCCCAGTGACGTCAGTGAATGACGGACAGCCTGAACCGGTCTATAAGGGACACGCTAACAGGGTGGCAATCGCCAGTGACGTCAGTGAGTGACGGACAGCCTGGACCGGTCTATAAGGGACACGCTAACAGGGTGGCAAGCCCCAGTGACGTCAGTGAATGACGGACACCCTGGACCGGTCTATAAGGGACACGCTAACAGGCTGGCAAGCCCCAGTGACGTCAGTGAATGACGGACAGCCTGGACCGGTCTATAAGGGACACGCTAACAGGCTGGCAAGCCCCAGTGACGTCAGTGAATGACGGACAGCCTGGACCGGTCTATAAGGGATACGCTAACAGGGTGGCAAGCCCCAGTGACTTCAGTGAATGACGGACAGCCTGGACTGGTCTATAAGGGACACGCTAACAGGGTGGCAAGCCCCAGTGACGTCAGTGAATGACGGACAGTCTGGACCGGTCTATAAGGGACACGCTAACAGGGTGGCAATCCCCAGTGACGTCAGTGAATGACGGACAGCCTGGACCGGTCTATAAGGGACACGCTAACAGGGTGGCAAGCCCCAGTGACGTCGGTGAATGACGGACAGCCTGGACCGGTCTATGAGGGACACGCTAACAGGGTGGCAAGCCCCAGTGACGTCAGTGAATGTCGGACAGCCTGGACCGGTCTATAAGGGACACGCTAACAGGGTGGCAAGCCCCAGTGACGTCAGTGAATGTCAGACACCCTGGACCGGTCTATAAGGGACACGCTAACAGGGTGGCAAGCCCCAGTGACGTCAGTGAATGACGGACAGCCTGAACCGGTCTATAAGGGACACGCTAACAGGCTGGCAAGCCCCAGTGACGTCAGTGAATGACGGACAGCCTGGACCGGTCTATAAGGGACACGCTAACAGGGTGGCAAGCCCCAGTGACGTCAGTGAATGTCGGACAGCCTGGACCGGTCTATAAGGGACACGCTAACAGGGTGGCAAGCCCCAGTGACGTCAGTGAATGACGGACAGCCTGGACCGGTCTATAAGGGACACGCTAACAGGGTGGCAAGCCCCAGTGACGTCAGTGAATGTCGGACAGCCTGGACCGGTCTATAAGGGACACGCTAACAGGGTGACAAGCCCCAGTGACGTCGGTGAATGACGGACAGCCTGAACCGGTCTATAAGGGACTCGCTAACAGGCTGGCAAGCCCCAGTGACGTCAGTGAATGACGGACAGCCTGGACCGGTCTATAAGGGACACGCTAACAGGGTGGCAAGCCCCAGTGACGTCAGTGAATGTCGGACAGCCTGGACCGGTCTATAAGGGACACGCTAACAGGGTGGCAAGCCCCAGTGACGTCAGTGAATGACGGACAGTCTGGACCGGTCTATAAGGGACACGCTAACAGGCGGCAGAAGTGTGAAGGTCGGTCGTATAGCTGGCTGGTCGGTGTTACAAGTAGGACGATTTAATTAACCCCTGTATATCATATCGCGACAATGGGAAGGGCGATGGTAGAGATGAGCCATGTCTCCGAGCAAGCCCCTACACTTGGCGAAGACAAAACCTTTGTCCCGCACAATCATTTGCACTGGTGGGATTCGAACACCGCACCGGCTAATGGGCTGGCCATGCACAGCGGCGCGCGCCACCTACTGGGCCACGAGGTAACGGGGCCATCTGCACCATGGAGGCCCCAGGACCTTGGTGTAGGTCTAGTGTGCGAACCACTACACCAGGGTGGCCCCAGGACCTTGGTGTAGGTCTAGTGTGCTAACCACTACACCAGGGTGGCCCCAGGACCTTGGTGTACGGTCTAGTGTGCTAACCACTACACCATGGAGGCCCCAGGACATTGGTGTAGGTCTAGTGTGCTAACCACTACACCAGGGAGGCCCCAGGACCTTGGTGTAGGTCTAGTGTGCTAACCACTACACCATGGAGGCCCCAGGACCTTGGTGTAGGTCTAGTGTGCTAACCACTACACCATGGAGGCCCCAGGACATTGGTGTAGGTCTAGTGTGCTAACTACTACACCATGGAGGCCCCAGGACCTTGGTGTAGGTCTAGTGTGCTAACCACTACACCAGGGTGGCCCCATGACCTTGGTGTAGGTCTAGTGTGCTAACCACTACACCAGGGTGGACTCAGGACATTGGTGTTGGTCTAGTGTGCTAACCACTACACCAGGGTGGCCCCAGGACCTTGGTGTAGGTCTAGTGTGCTATCCATTACACCAGGGTGGACTCAGGACATTGGTGTTGGTCTAGTGTGCTAACCACTACACCAGGGTGGCCCCAGGACCTTGGTGTAGGTCTAGTGTGCTATCCATTACACCAGGGTGGACTCAGGACCTTGGTGTTGGTCTGGTGTGCTAACCCCTACACCAGGAAAGCCCCCAGGACATTGGTGTAGGTCTAGTGTGCTAACCATTACACCAGGGAGGCACCATGACCTTGGTGTAGGTCTAGTGTGCTAACCACTACACCAGGGTGACCCCAGGACCTTGGTGTAGGTCTAGTGTGCTATCCATTACACCAGGGTGGACTCAGGAGATTGGTGTTGGTCTAGTGTGCTAACCACTACACCAGGGTGGCCCCAGGACCTTGGTGTTGGTCTAGTGTGCTATCCATTACACCAGGGTGGACTCAGGACCTTGGTGTTGGTCTAGTGTGCTAACCACTACACCGGGGAAGCCCCCAGGACATTGGTGTAGGTCTAGTGTGCTAACCATTACACCAGGGAGGCACCATGACCTTGGTGTACGTCTAGTGTGCTAACCACTACACCAGGGTGGCCCCAGGACCTTGATGTACGGTCTATGAATAAGGTAAAAACCTTACCTGCACCCATCAGAAGCCGGTGCAGGAATCGGGCGGAAACATGGTGAGACTATCCAGTCCCCAGCGTTGAGACTCAGTGGAACATAACCAGCTCGGGGGCATTGAGGCGCCTATATGGGTGCGTTATGATGCTGAGTTGCTGGTTGATAGTTACGCTAATAATGGAAGTCG
Source organism: Arenicola marina (assembly GCA_964019135.1). Lineage (NCBI taxonomy): Eukaryota > Metazoa > Annelida > Polychaeta > Arenicolidae > Arenicola > Arenicola marina. The sequence continues at coordinate 59,404,673 of OZ025250.1, forward strand.
GCCAGGTAAAACTAATTGTACACAGGGGGGGGGGGGGGGGGGGGTGGGCATCGGTAATTGGTTCTATTTATTTACCTATAGGAGTAAATGTTATTGATCCGCCCCCACCCCCCACCCTGAACAAGCTGTGACGTACATGGAAATGTCTATAGTGTTGACTACTTCAAGCCCACCCGCATTTTAAACACCCGCACTAAAAACACCAGCACTCTGCACGCCCTCACTCTGAACACTCGTACTCTGAACACCCGCACTACAAACACCCGCACTACGAACACCCGCACTCTAAACACCCGCACTAAAAACACCCGCACTCTAAACACCCGCACTAAAAACACCCGCACTCTAAACACCAGCACTAAAAACACCCGCACTACAAACACCCGCACTCTAAACACCCGCACTACGAACACTCGCACTCTAAACACTCGCACTCTAAACACCCGCACTCTGGACACCCGCACTCTGGACACCCGAACTACAAACCCCCGCACTCTAAACACTCGCACTCTAAACACCCGCACCCTGAACACCCGCACTCTGGACACCCGCACTCTGAAAACCCGCACTCTTGACACTCGCACCGTACACACCCGCACCGTACACACCCGCACCGTACACACCCGCACCGTACACACCCGCACTCTGGACACCCGTACCGTACACACCCGTACTCTGGACACCCGCACTCTGGACACCCGCACTCTAAACACCCGCACTCTAAACACCCGCACTCTGGACACCCGCACGCTAAACACCCGCACTCTAAACATCCGCACTCTAAACACCCGCACTCTAAACACCCGCACTCTAAACACCCGCACTCTGAACACCCGCACTACAAACACCCGCACTACAAACACCCGCACTCTAAACACCCGCACTCTAAACACCCGCACTCTAAACACCTGCACTCTGAAAACCCGCACTCTAAACACCCGCACTCTAAACACCCGCACTCTAAACACCCGCACTCTAAACACCCGCACTCTAAACACCCGCATTCTGAACACCCGCACTACAAACAGCCGCACTACAAACACCCGCACTCTAAATACCCGCACTCTAAACACCCGCACTCTAAACACCCGCACTCTGAAAACCCGCACTCTAAACACCCGCACTCTAAACACCTTCACTCTGAAAACCCGCACTCTAAACACCCGCACCCTGAAAACCCGCACCCTAAACACTCCCGCACTCTGGACACCCGCACTCTAAACACCCGCACTCTGAACACCCGCACCGTACACCCGCACTCTGGACTCTTGACCAATGGCCAATCGTCATGCGGCAGGCAATGCCTCGTGCACTCTGGGGCTTAATACCTGAAAGGACTAGGACAATAACGGAAACTGTTAATGACGGATAATAATCAGTCGGAGACGAAACGCGATCCAAACAGCCCTGAAAATACAATAATCTGAGGGCGCTCGATTTACATGAAACGGGCGGGAAACCGAAACCGCTTTTGAAACCGGTTTTAACGGTTTTCCATTTGCAGGCGAACGCATTGTTTCATTGTTTACAGTTCTGAACATGGCGTACTGTTAAAGTTACTCATACAGTTAGTTTAGTATGTAAATACTATTCAGATAAGCCCTGTAAATACATCTACCTGTTGACATTGCCATCCTTTCGTTGTTGCTCAATTTTCACAAACTGATCGCCCCGAACCTGGGTTTAAAGTAAGAAGTAAAGGTCTTTCCTTTTTTCTTTTTTTTATTGATATCACACACGACGTAAACAGTAATGCAGAATCACAGAGAAAATACAATACGCATTAACAGTTTCTAGTGATACACCCACTCTGTACCTTTACTTAGCCATGCCATCGATAGCGTGTCCCATTGACTGTATATGAACTGCTTGGCTTTGTCACTGATAAGGGTACTACCCATAGCTAAAGTTTCCAGTGTATCATGTTTAAGAATTATTTTACAAAATATTGCGATATACATATATTTTCCCCGATATCTACAATCGTAAATATATTCCTTGCTAAAAGAATTATATGATTTTTCACCCTACAGCCCTCTCCAGAAATATCGCCCAAGCAAACTAAGGATGCATTTAATTCTATGGTAACCTTTATTTTGTCCTGCAATCCCAAAACATATGTTCTATTGGGTCTACTTTGTTGTTACAGAAAGAGCACATCTCTGAATCCCTCAGTTTACATAGGTATAACAATCTGTTGGTCGGTAACACTCTGGTAATTACTTTATATTGAAAGGATCGTAAACGGTCATCTATCGCGCATTTTTTTGACAGTTGATAAAAGTTGCCCCAGTCTTGATCATGGATAATCGTACTGTATATTTGACACCACTTGTTTTCACTTTGGATGATTACTTCAATTGAGGCAAGTAGTTTATGATACACCAAGTTACATATCCTTTTCCTTTTTAAAATTTCGCCAATGTAAATCTTTTCACAAGCAATTTCATTTGACCCATTTTCTTTACAATATTGTCTCCATTGTTTGGGAATGCTATTAATCAGACCTTTCTAGTCCAATACATTTATACGAGTGCTGAACTTTTGCTGAAAATCATATGGCTTCATAATTACACCATCGCTACCCAGTATATCTTCTAAATATATAATCCCGTGCCTCATAAACTCAGTATTCCGTATAACCAAGTTACGTGAATTCATAAAGGAGGCGTCCCATAAGGGATTACACTTGAGGTCATTATCACTGTATAATGATCTGTAGCTCTCCCACGCTTGACAAACTTCTCTCCAAAACGAATTTTAAATTTGTTTTGATAAGTCTTAAAAAGACTGGCAATCCAGTTCCCAAAACAATGTTTTCTCACAGTTAACCCACTCCCGGAAAAGTTTTTGCCAACTTCTATTTGTTTGTATAAGGCGGCTTACCCAAGATATCTTTAGGGCCTTTGTAATTTAACTATGTTCGTTAAACCTGAACCTCCTTTATTTATCGGCTGGTATAGTTGTCGTAGGCCTATTCTCGCCTTTTTCCCATCCCAAATGAAATTTCTAATCAAATTTTCTAGTTTATTAATTTGTTTCTTCGTTGGGTTTGAAAGGACCGACAATATATGTACCATTTTAGGTAACGCTACTGTTTTGAGGATTGTAACTTTCCCAATGAGTGATAGCTGAGTGATAGCGTGCCCTTGCCATATCTGCGTCCACTTCTACTGTTTTGAAGTCATAGTTCTCTTCAATAATGCTATCCGCATCATTATCAAATTTGATTCCTAGTAGGGTGAATTTCTGGGAGCAATTTACCTGGAGGTCAGGACATATAAGTCTTTTAAATTTAGCTTTTCGTCCCAGCCACACCGCCTATGTTTTTTCAACATTTACTCTCAAACCAGAACATTTATCAAATCTAAGTAGTACGCCGAATAATTCCCGGAGCGATTTCTCTGTTCCATCCAGAAGTACGAAAGTGTCGTCAGCGAACTGCCCTACTTTATGTTCGATTTCCGTGATTTGGATGCCTTTAATGTTAGGGTTATTCTTCACCGCCATTGCCTTTGGTTCAATAGCAAGGAGGAAAAGATTTGGGGATAGCGGGTCACCCTGACGGCAACCTCGACCTAGTCTAAACAAATCAGAGAATGTTCCATTGTTGATGACACAACTATGCGCATTCTTGTACATGATATGAACCCAATTATTAAAGTCCCCTACAATTATATGCGTTTAATACCTCTGTTAAATATTTCCATTCCGTCGAATCGAAGGCTTTTTTTAAATCAATCATTAAAAGTAATCCTGTCTGATTTTGTTCCCTTAGGTATCATACACCAATCTAGTATTTTCCCCAATAAGGCGCCCCTAAAGGGAACGCCTTTGATCTGAACTTAGTATCTCATTTAAAACTCTTTTCATCCTTAACGCTAAAACTCCAGCCAATATTTTATAGTCCACATTCAGAAGAGATATGGGTCGCCACTTTTTGATATACTCCTTTATTTTGTTTCCTTTGGATAGAACAATAATAACTCGTTGAGTTATGGATAGTCTGTTTTGGGATGACTAGTTGAGACTGTCCATCACCAATATCCCTCCAAAAAACCCTTATAAACTTCAGCTGGAAGCCTGTCGGTGCCTGGTGACTTGTTAGTTGGAAAATATTTTCTTTAGTTAAGAAGTGTTTAACATTCCCCTGAAAGCCGGCATTTGAAAGCCTTTCATCATACAAGTTTTGGAAATAGTGTTTTGGGTGGGCTAATATCTCTACTGGATATCTAACTTCATTCCTATGGCATTGTGTGTAACAACATTCTTTCTCTCGAGTTTTCCCTGCCACATAAGCTTGTACTGTGGCCCTTACCAGAATACCTTCTGTTTTATTTTTTCTTCCAGCTCTGACATCATACTTTCCTGCAACCCTTGTTTTGTCTCATCATAGCAACACTCTGTTTCTCTTAACTTATCGATATTTTCCGTCAGTTGCATTTCCCGCTGCGCAGTTTGCCTTTTCTTGAATGAACTATGAGATATGCTTTGACCCCTAACGCCCATTTTAACCACCTCAAACAACATTTGTGGGGTAGTCTCTTCCCCGCCGCATGATGTATGACATCTTATACTCTCTCTTATACATTGACGTATTTTCCCAACATATATTACATCTTGCAGCAGCGAGGAGTTTAGTTTCCAAAAACCTCGACCCCTTGTATTATTTTGAGATCAACCTTACTCGTTACGTTAGAGATGCTCTGTCATGAATATTATATCAATAACTACCGTCAGATTCTGAAAATCGGAGCTTACAAGGAAGAAGTCCAGGCGAGCTCGTTGGCTCTTCCTTTTTGGATTCGTCCAGGTATATCGTCTTATTTTAGGATGCAGATGTCGCCACGTATCATGTAAATCCATTGCATCTGACAATTCAATGACCTTTGCTCTTGCTTCTTTGTTGTTGTTGTGCTTATAACCAATAGTGCCTAGTTCATATTCCATCACAAGGTTCCAATCGCCACAGATTATTGTTGAAGCGTTATTATATGCCGCGATTTTATCGTAGAGGCTTTCGTAGAATATTGGTTGGTCCTGATTCGGACCATAATCTGTGACGAGTGTTAATATATAATCACATATGGTGATATCCAGAAACAAATAGTTCCCCCCTTTATCCAAATCAAACTCCTGGATTTCATAGTCGAGTGACTCTCGGAACAACACTGCGACCCCTCTGGTCTCTCTATTGTGTGAGCCAAAAATACCTCAATCGCCCCAGTCTGCCTTAAATTTGGCTTCAGACACTTCATCACTGTGTTATCTTGTAGGCAATACACATCATATCTCTTGTCCTTTATCCAGTTAAATACTTCTTTTTTTCTTTCTATTCGTTGCCAAGCCACGAACAATCATGCTATAAAAGGTAGTTTCCGCCATAATGGTACCTTACACAAAGAAGCTTAACCACTTGGGCATTCTCCTTGTCTGTTTTAGATGCTAGGACGCTATTTTATTTTACCCTTGACTTTAGGTTTGACCAATTTTCCCCTTGACACAATTCGTTTTCTGCGTTGAACCCCGTCATGCGTAACGCTATAAACTGGGTACACGTTCACAATGCCTAGTCCTGCCGATCCGTGTGTGTTTGTTTTTAAATTGTAGATAATTATACGCATGACAATCGTTATGAACGGCTACTCTGTCTCGTATGCCGCAACGCGATAGACTACCGCCCACCACCCCCCGTCTACCGCATGCATGCCGCCCTGCGTGGCTGATACGTTTTAGCATATATATTTTTCATAGGTTTATGCTGTCCGGCAGTCATGCCAGAGCAGCTGTTCAGGTGATATCCTTACGGACTGCCTCCAGTGCTTAGCCCAGGCGATTGTCGCCGGTCCATCGGGTCTCCGGGGAGCTTCTGACCAAGTGAAAGTCTTCGCTTGCTTCCACTATCCGTCTCTGTCCGGTCTTCTTGAGGCGTCGCGGGAGTTCGTTGTCGCTGAATTTTACCCGCAGAGCTCGCAACATCACGTCATATTTTACTGCACTCCACGTCGTGTGGTCGAAGTCCTTGATCCGTCCGGCAGGTTCTCGTTGTTCACCTGGGTCTGGTTCCCTCATGATCCTGTCGGCAGTGGCGTCATCCCCCATACACTGCGCTTCTTGTGACTGGTAGAATTGTTCAACGCGGTTATGCTTGTCATTCTCCATCGAGAAGTGGCACGTGAAGAAGTTTGATAATGGGGAGTGCCGACCATAAAAGGCCAACGTATCTGTAGTTGCGGCCTGGCACTGGCCTTCAGGTTGTATTTCTGGTGGGAATTTATGGACATCCGTGGCCGAGTACAGTCGGCCCTGGTTAACCAGCTTGGTCAACTAACCAACGGGTTTGCGGCCGGGGAGTACCACATAATTGGTCTAGGTAACACAAACAATTATGTGGTATTCCCCGGCAAGAAACCCGTTGGCTATCAATGATAATTGATAAGGGAGCCTTCATACCAAGGGACAGCGTCACCTTATCATTGTGTTCATCTTGCCTCGCAGTAGGTCTATTATGACCAGCTTCCACAGGTCGGTGGTTACATTGACGGAGAAAGGTATGTCACATAGGTAGCACCTAACAGGGCGAGCGCAACTATTGTTGAACTATTTATAGACTAAAGTACTGATTGTCTGAATCACCTGGATATATCTAGAAAGAATATGGGAAGCGTTGCAGATTTCTAGTGCATCTCGTCTATAATAATCGCTAATATAAGTGGATTCATAATGCACAACTTGCTACTTGGAAAGGTAATGAAAACTATGGGTGTTTAAATCTGTAATTGAGGTGGATATATATATAAACGGCATGTCAAAGCAAATGCAAATCTAGGCATGTATGTTTAATTCAGCTAACAACACAGATGGAAGTGATAGTTAAGTGGTGAAATACTGGGTACGCTCTTACGATCATTAATAAAACAAAACTGGCATGCATAAACTACAAATGGTCAATAACAGATTGTGTGATATACTTCATATGTTACCCATATGGAATTCATAACTGAAATTTCGCTAAATGGTTACATTGGGACAACATAATGCCCCATAATTGAACCATCAAGATAATATTCAACTTGAACCAAATTAGACTAAATTAGTCTAAAACGATCAAACATTGAATTAAATGTCTGTATTTTCACGGGGAATAAATATCTCACATCTTTCTAGGATATGACATATCCTTCATATCGTAGAAGTAACACTATGAGTTGGGGGCATGACTCTACTTCGCACTTGACCCATTCCCTTGATATTTATTGTATAACATTTGCAAACAAAGAACATTGAGTCACATAGATACCGCATGACAAGACTGTAAGTCTAACGGTGATTGCTTCGGGCCAATTTATTCATATAATTGACGCGATCAGCTGATACCTCTCTTTCCGCTCTCTTTGACAGTTTGTTTTCAAGTCGTGGTTCAGTGGCTGACAAAACGAGGAAATTAAGTCGTTATCCTTGTGTAAATCGCGTGTGTCACTGTTTCATTTATAGCAGGGAGTATTACTTGAATAGATCGTGATAATTGAATTGAAATCATTTATTTGATCAAATTCACAAATACATACACATCACAAAATAAACTTAACATAATATTCGAAAATGATCGGGGGACTCGCATTAAGACCAAATCGGTCGCTGTCATGGGTGCCACCTTAATACCTATTGATAAACTTTTTCAGTAACATATTTACAAAGGGTGTTGTTTAGGAAAAATAGGGGAGAGCGGTCATAAACATTATTGAAAAGTGTGATTATTATTAAAAAAAACGAAAAAGACCCAACAAAAACCAATGGTGGGGGGGGGGGGGGAGGGGAGGGGTTTGGTTCTTGATCATATCCAGATATGTTATGTCACTTCGCAAATGTGACAATTTAGGATGGTACATACATCACAATAGTGGTCAATATAGTATTGTTTTACGTAGCGACTAAAACCGAGCAAACTGTGTGTCGTGACCTTGCTTTTGACTATTTCTGGAGTAGAATTGAGAAGATTTGGTAGACTGTTCCTTAGATATTTCCTTGCAAACTCATGCTTACTTGGATTAAAGCAGAAGGCACTTTTATTTCTGGTGTTGTAGTTATGTATGGCAGAGTGTAGGTTTAAGGACATTGACGAGAAATAGTTCGGTAGTTTATTGTTTACCAGCTTGTAATAAAATTTAACTGTTGTAATTTATGAATGTCATCTATCCTTAAGGATCTAAATTCTTTGAATAACGGTTCAGTGTGTGCATTGTAAGCGCTGGGATTAAGTATTCTCATATCCTTCTTTTGCAATTTAAGTAATTGATCCCCTCTGTAACCCCAGATCAATATTCCGTAATTTAAGCTAGATAGGACGAGGGAGTTATATAGCATGGCATTGATTTTCTTTGGTACAGTATATTTTAATTTGTTCAGAATGCCTATCTTTTTGGATACGTTATGGGACAAAATATGTAGGTGATCATTCCAGGAGAGGGAACAGTCTATTGTGATGCCCAATATTTTGAAGGTTTTAACACACTCTAACTTGGTATCATTTATAATTATTTCGGGTACACAAACTTTTTTTTGAGGTACATAGAAAATCATGAACTTCGACTTTTTAATGTTTAGCGATGTTTTGTTTAATTTTAACCATTCACTAATTCTTTCTAATTCGTTATTTATTACACTATTTCTATTGTTTTCTACGGAATTACTATTTAACACGCTTAGTGTGCTTGACAATGTTGTGTCGCCTGCATATATTCTGGTTTTAAATATCTCGCTAGCTCTTGTAATGTCATTAATATATATTACAAACAAAAGCGGCCCAAGGATAGATCCTTGGGGAACCCCAGTGGTTATATTTTTAATAAAGAAGAGTTTGCATTGTCTAACTGTACAAATTGTTTACGGTTAAACAGATAACTTTCCACTAGTTTCCCGGCTGTCCCAACTATGCCATAATGCATAAGTTTATGTACTAATATTCTATGATCAAGCGTATCAAAAGCTTTGGAAAGATCTAAGTAAATATTGATTGGGATGTCTCCTTTGTCAATTTTTTCAATTGTTCTATCTACTAATTCAATTAAAGCTAGCTCAGCAGAATGATTTTCCCTAAATCCGTATTGGCTACTGCTTACCAACTTATTTGAGTCAAAATTATTAAATATTTGTTCAAACAAACTCTTTCAAATACTTTTGAGATAGCTGGGAGTAGTGATATAGGGCGACAGTTATCTATTGACTGAGCATCACCTGTTTTAAATATTGGTATAACTTTTGCAATTTTTAGTTTATCCGGGAAGATGCCCGTAGTTAAGGATTGGTTCATTATTAACGCATTTGCATCACTTACTTCATTTTTAATCGATTTGAGCATTATAACAGATATGTCGTCCACTCCACTACCATGCTTCGGTTTGAGTTTGTCTATTATCTTATCGATATCTCGTTTGTTAATTAACTTGAGTTCCACAGTCGACTGACAAGGATTGTTGAGATAGGCTGTAAAGGATTTAGTCTGAGGTGTTTGGATTTCTCTAGCAAGTTTAATACCAATATTTGTAAAGTATTCATTAAATTGGTTTGCTATTTGATGTTCATTAGAGATGGATTTTCCATTTATGATATATTGTTGAGGTATGCCCTTTTTAAAAGCAGACTTGTTGAGGATAGACTTTATGGTTGCCCATGTGTTTCTTAGGACTGCTTTGTATTTTTCGAATAGTACTTCATTGTGCTGTGGGCATGGATGTTTAATTAAAATAACAACACAGATTGACCTGTCACATTTTGGAGCCCGACTTGGGGCACAGGCACATTCACTGTCACAGGTTCAGGCGCAAAGAACTTAAGGCTAGACTGGGTTTTTGGCTGAGTATATATTTTATTCTCTGAAAGAAGGCGAGAAAATACATGTGGATGATGTAACGAATATTTCAGCCAATTGACATGGTTAAAGACAGGAGACAATATAAACACACAGTTACAGTTATTATAAATTAAAAACCATGTGCTCTCTATTAAATTGTTAAATAACTATTCACATGAGCACTTTCACAAATTCTATATTATTACCATGCATTTCTTGTATACTGTAATTCTACATGACCTTCATTGCGAATAACGACACGTGTATTTAGAGATTTCACTATAAAGAACCAGACATGTGTCAGACAGTCTGACATCCAATGCCACCACGTGTAAACAACCAGTGGTGTGTTTATAACCTCAAACCCGAAATGCTTTAACTTACAAAATGAATTACCAGATATGTGTCAAATTTGAGTCAGGCTAATATAGTCACTTTGACAAAATTTAAACAGTGTTTTTGTGTCAACTAATTGGTAATTAAACAATTTGAATGTATTATATAGAAAATGATTGACAATCTTGATACAAAGTGAGATCAAGTATATATATGAAACATTGCAATTATAAAAGGATTATCACATTATGCATTGTAAGGTTTGAAGAAACAAGTTGATGTGGTAACTTAATTAGTGATGTGGTAAGACAATTTCACGCTGGTCTGCTAGTTCATAAAGCAATTGACACTGCAACCATATTTTTACATTGCCCCTGAGGAGTTCAGAAAAAACGAATTCATAGAGGATATTGAAATAGATGAAACCACAGTGCTACCCGGGCAATATGCTGACGACACTTTTTTATTGATGAAAGATGATGAAAGGTCGCTAACGGAAGCCTTAAAAACGTTTAGACTATTTTATTTGTGTTCCGGCTTGCGAATTAACATGGAAAAGACCCAAGCATTTTGGCTGGGTAGTAAAAAACTTTCACTGGAGCCGATTCGTACACAATACCCAATTAAATGGGTAACTTCCTTCAGACTATTGGGTATAGAATTGGAGGTTAATATGGAGCATATGTTAGAAAAAACATAGAGGGCAAGCTCGGCGATATCAAAAAGACCTTGCGTCTTTTTTATAAATAAAAAAGTTTATCCTTAATCGGTGAGGCTACGGTCATCAAAACGTTGATAATTCCTAAGATTATACATATTTTTTCCATACTCCCATCGCAAGATGCTATAATCACGCGCATGCAAAGGGAGATAAATAATTTTATGTGGGATGGGAAACGCTCTAAGATATCGAGGATGCAACTCGCACAGAAGTATTCGGGTGGGGATATTCAAGTAACATGTCTTGACCTTTTTATTAAAGCACTTCGTTTATCGTGGATAAAGCGACTGGAAACATCGGTCGGAAACTGGCGTGTTGCAAAACATGCTTTAGGTGAAAAGAACAGCATTTTGTTATGGCAGTTAGATCCGAAGTCGTTAATCGCATTGTCCAAAACAACATTCAGCAACTTTTGGAAAATAATCATAAGTGACTGGGGAAAGTACAAACGACAAGCCTACTTGTATGGTAACGAAATGAAGTATACCTTTTGGAATTCACAGTATCTTAGACATAGTAATATTATAGCTTTTAAGAATCATCTTGTTGCCAACAACTGTACTCTAATAATGGATTTGTTTGATGATCAGGGGAAACCTCTGACACAAGAGATTTTCAATATGAGGTATAATATTAATTTAAACTTTTTGGATTATCAGTGCCTCAAGCAACAGGTTATCAGTCATTGGTATAAACGTTCTTGTTACCCAAAAGTGCCAACTGATAGAAACTTAGATATATTTGTGACAGAACTGATGGATGCGCAACATTGCTGTCATTTTGCATATTGGAAGTTAGCAACGAAAGTCGATTTAAATCAAGGGAGAAGAAATAAGTGGGAAGAAACCCTGCACGAGACAATAGATAACTTGCTGTGGGAAAAGATCTACCTACTGCCTTATAGAGTAGTTATATAGTAGATTTTTGCAACGTATTTTACCTACAAATAAGTACCTGAAAATGTGTGGTATAGCTGAAAGCGACTTGTGTTATTTTTGCAGTTCTCACATAGAAACCATCGAGCATTTATTTCTGGCGCTGTAAGCATGTAAAAGAATTTAGGCAAAAGATTATCACAGTCCTACAGCCTGGGTTAGACTTTGACTTCAAATTTTTAATTACAGAAAAACATGTCTCGCTGGAATTACGGAGCCCCCTAGCGGCGAAACTAAGCGTGATAGGCTAAAAGCGAATACGGATTCTATATACATCGCCAGCCGAAAGAGTGCCGGTCCATATCGCCGTTGACTCATAATGGGAGCGTCCATATGGGGACGTGTACCTCTTGCGAGCGCTCTAGCGGCCAAACTAAGCGTCCTACGGCAATTCTGTGGGGGTTTCGATAGACCTAGTTTACATTTGTCTTCAGCTTTATGGCAAATCGGGGCTTCCCAGCTCAAATATTAACCGAGTTATGGCTTTGCAAAGTGCAAAACGCCACTTGACACGAGATAGACTTACGCTCAATATTGAATGGCCGATTACTCGAAAATCGAGAGTCGGGAAGAATTTGAGCCTGACACGTGAATTAATCTTGAGCGTGATTAAATGAAAACTGGGAACGCTATAGCGATTTTGCCGATTTTTGGTCCTATATTTCAATGGATAGGCGAGTTTCGAAAAATTCCTGTGACCTTGACCTTTGACCTACATTGCCCATCTACGAGCCAGACGATTGCTATTCAATCTTTTTGGGAATTTTGAAGTCGATATCTTTAGGCATTCGACAGATAATCCATGACAAAACAGACACACAGACAAACACACCGAACACACCGACATAAGTAAGTTACACATGAATACAATATCAGCCATCTTGTTGGGACCTGAGAACCCGCACTGTGTAGCACTGTATGGTCTCCAGAGGGCACCACTGGTCTCAGCTATTATTCGGTGGACTGGACGAAACGCCCTCACCGACACTGACCTATTGCTAGTGACTGTGAGTGCATTGTAGGGGTTGCTGCCCCCCCACACCACACACACACACACCGTCCCCGCTCCCTTTCGGCCATATATCTTGACACAGTCGTTGTTTTCCTCCGGTCATCCGTGGGTACTCGCCCTGAGCGGGGTGCCTGGGTCCAGGCCTCGGGAACACCGGGAACCAGGCCACCAAGCGTCTTGAGGGAACGCGATGTGACGGCTTTTAATACCTGGATTGCTGAGGTGTTTTGGCGGCCCGTAAGACAGGAGGGGAATGTGTGGTGGGAATGGAATGGAATTCTACCTACAAGCCGGAATTGACATTACGGACGCGAGCGATGCTGCATTTATACGCATTGTTGACGATTTGTTTGAAACATTTTTATTACAAACAATAGGAAGACAGTGAACGCCTATGGAGGGTTCTGCTCGTGAAATGGGCACCACAACAACAGCATAGGACGTCACTGCTACCAACATCTCAGACAATTCTTTCGAAATTGGTCCTCATTATCCTTCAAACTTAATCTGACGCCATAGGTTTTTGGACCTTTAACAAATTAGGTATATATCCACTTATTCGTTTATGTATATAATATATTAAAGTGCTGGAGACATAGTTAGTCGGCCAGGCAAAGCCAACAAAAAAAACAGTTGATGGCATTTTTTGCTACAGGATAATATCCACATGAGGTGAGGTTTCGAACCAGGTGGGTAACACCTTAAATTTGCCCTTGACAGGAATTTCGGGTTATTTGGTGAAAATTGGGTGGAAAAAATATGTTTATTCATCTGGAATCCATTTTGGCTAAGTTTACGAGATAATAAAGAATACAGAGCGTGAAAGTGCCAAGTGCAATAGCCAGTTGACATTCATGTTTTATGTACGTCCCAGTGTATATTATGTATATGGTTGTATACACTATGTTCTATATGGGGTTATACATAGATCTACATATTATGTATGTATAATGCATAATAATCTTTATTCATACCCTTCAGGCCATGGGCCCATGGTAACGATTAAATACATGGGACGGTGCATTGTTCACGTGCTGTGAATTTACAAAGTTCGATGCATCATAGGTGTACGCGGCAACATTGCGAAGTGTAGATGGATTTTAGGGTAGTCCGCGGGATCACCGTGGCGCCACCTAGCGAATGCAACTTATATGTGGCCGTTTTTCGACTTGTCGAGCATTTTTCGCTACGAAATCTAAATATTAATACAATGTACATAACAGGAAATAATATAAACTAAACATATCAATACTTTTGGCCAATTTTTTTTTCACGTTTTTTTATGCCGTAAATTCCGTAGGTGACAATGCTGAGTTTCCATAGGGCGTTCAGGTGGGACGGTTCAAGCTCACATTGCAAAAAAACTAGCCTGAAAACAGATCAATATTATTGTATTATTCTTCCAAGTGTATAACAAAGAACACCTTGTGCAAAAATCATGATGTTTTACCGTCCTATTTTGCTTTTACAATAAACAATAATTGAAGATATCTGAAACTCCCATAGGCCGCCATGTTAAATTGTAATAGGGGGGTGGGATGCTTCCACTTCACATTTTGGAAAAAGTAGCCCAAAAACAACTTTTTTTATTACTGCGTTGTAATGAGCATATGTAAAGATGTATCTGGTGAAAATGTCACAATCTTTTACCGTAAGTTTTGAAATGTAGCATACTACCTTAAGAAGAAAGAAGTCTAACGAAATTATCTCGCGATGGATACATAACTGTTCTACTCAGATAGGCGTATCAACTGCAACCACTAGCGTAGCAGTATTGGGGGAGTGTGGCAGGTATCCACTGTATATTAATTATAATGTGAAATGTGTTAAGTACTGGATAAAAGTTTTGATGATGAAAGATACTAGACTTCCAAGAGCCGCTTACAATATGTTATATGTTAAAGACCAACATGGTAAAAGAAACTGGGTAACTAAAGTCAGAGATGTTGTATAAAATATTGCTTTGGGATTGTGTTCTTAAGACAGGAAGTTGGGGATGTAAATATGTTTATAAAATAATTTGTTCAAAGAATAAAAGACTGTGCCCAACAAGATTGGAACAGTGATGTTACGGACAGCAGTAAACTTCAGACTTATGCTATGTTTAAGACTCTTCTAGAACCAGAGAAATATTTATGCTGGATAAACCTTAGGAAATTTCGAAGAGCACTTGCAAAATTTGGATGTTCGGACCATCGTTGAGCCATTGAAACCGGTAGGAGACAAACTATATCCAGAGACGAAAGATACCGCAACATTGTAGCCGTAAAGGTATATTTTATGTCTTTTAGTGCAATAAACTTATTATACTCAGAAACTGACCTCCAATATGACGATAATGGGGACAGATTAAAACAAAGTGTCTTCGATAACTTGTGTTCCACTGTCTAGACAAAACTACAAGACCTAAGGTTCCTCTCCAAATGTCCCCTCTGACTTTCGATCGCTAAAGGATGTGCTGAACTTCGTAGCCGTGATAAGGCAACCCTATGGCTGCGAACACAGACACTTGACAGATACTGTCTATATACCAATGATTGTTTAAAGCTACAGTAACCATCTAGCTTTGGGGTGTGACAAGTTTAACAGTTTTCTCTCGTGACTTTCAAGAAACTGTTTGTGTTAAAGGTTTATTCTGATTCGTGCTGCTCGTACGTACACTTATGAGGAATCCGCAAGGATATTTATAGGCAAAGCAACAAGAAATAAAAACCCATGGCCAGTAGTATTGCCTACAATGAAACAATCAAAATGCTTGGTCAGCCATTATGACAATAGTATAATTCTCATTCACAACATTCTCGCGTCACATGCAAACACATTTTAACTGGTTACAAATACTACAATTGCGTTATCTTTATATACTAACTTTATAGCCAACTGTTATCGTTAACCAAGCGGATTACACCAGAATTCTTTAGGGAATCATCCCCACGTCACACAGCCCTAAACAGAGAATGCCGGCTTTTGCAAGTCACGCGCCTCGCGCAGGTCACGTGAACAACCATGATCCTTTGCGCGGCTAATACATTTATGGCAAGCCGTATGTGCCATAAGTACCTGTTACACAAGTGTCATTAAACCATTCTTGGAGAGCGATGTCATTTAGACGCTGCATGAATACACTTAAAAACATGTGAAATCCATACATGCCCAAAACCGAAACTAATTAATATTTTCCTTATTTCGGTTACCCAAGTCACTTTACCAGCTCTGTCTATATTATATAATATATCATAAGAGCTCCTGGTTAGTTTGTTTTGCTGGTGGACGAAGTTAGCCAGAACTTTATGCAACGAGTCACATAGATCACAAATAATGGTTTTCTACCACACTCACCAAGAAAACTACATCGGGAGTTGTAGATGGCACAGAAAGTATATATTTCAAGAACGATATTTGACTTTTGTCTGCGGTCTTTTCGCAAAGCCCTAAACTTCAAAACTATACAACCAGATCGGTAAGATCATCTTATCAAATATATTTATACATACATTAACTGGGATGTCGCAACATTTTTTCATCAAGTGTTTTATAAATATTGCCGCCTTGTCAGCTTGACGGGCGAGAGTTTTTAACGCTGCCGTCCATTTCAGAACGATGAAAATAGAATACCAAAATATTTGTAATATGTAACTATCAATCTGACGGCCGTCCAGAACACATTTCTAATTTGTACGTCATATACCACAATGATTGTTGTTTTGGCAATGTTAACCTTTAAATGATATAGCTGGCAAAAATTACTTAAGACTTTCAACTCCTTCTGGAGTCGGTGTGCTTCCAGTTGGACGACTTCCACTTGGACGACACCCCATTTTGGTACTTTCAGTTGGACGACTTCCAGTTAGACGACAATATATATAAATACGTTAGCTATCGCAAAATAAGCAATTCATATAGATGCATAATGATTAGTATGACTATTTCAGGGGTTTGCAGATAAAATTGGGACAATTTGAAGAATAGTACAAGCATTTTTTCGGCGAGTCGTCTAAGATTTAGCGTCACTCTGTTGTTGCCGACCGCCATTGCGTTGGCGTCGTGTTATTCTTACAAAGAAGTGTGAACGACACCTGCACTCTTTGATGTTCAAGATGGAATATTGGCGGCCGTCCCGCTTTCACACCTCTTGAATTATACACTTGAGACCTCCAGCTTGTAAGTTAATAACGCTTGATGTGGCTTGTGATTAACATAACGGAATACAAATGAGTTCTTATTGCACTTTTTATTGGACAAAGACCACTGATAAACATATATTTCAATTGTGAAAACGTATGTGGCACAAACAGATCTATCTAATTCACACCTCCAGCTTTGAAGTGTATTTTCCTAATTGCACTCAATTGTCAACATTATTCGCGTATGTCCATGTCATTGCTGTATACTGGATGTATTTCATCTTGAACATCAAAGGGTGCAGGTGTCGTTCACACCTATTTGTAAGAATAGCACGACGCCAACGCAATGGCGGTCTGCAACAACAGAGTGACGCTAAATCTTAGACGACACGCCGAAGAAATGCTTGTACTATTCTTCCAACTGACATAATTTTATTTGCAAACCTCTCAAATAGTCTTACTAATCATTATGCATCTATATGAATTGCTTATTTCGCGATACCTAACGTATTTATATATAATGTCGTCTAACTGGAAGTCGTCCAACTAGAAGTACCAAAATAGGGTGTCGTCCAACTAGAAGTACCAAAATAGGGTGTCGTCCAAGTGGAAGTCGTCCAACTGGAAGTAATCCCTGGAGTCTACCCACAGTGTCATTGACCATAGTGATTTCATCAGCAAACATAAGCATGAAAACGTGAGGAAATTTTTCGCCAACGAAGACCGCTCGACATCCTTGCTGTCTAAATGCTGCTTCTAGTTCCTTAATATACAGAATGAAGAGCCAGGGACTTGTGGCGATATGACAATCGAAATAGTTCGTTAAACCTTACGGTGTTTTCACGCATGATTTAAGCTTTGAATATAACGATTTCAGTAACGTTAACAATTTATCATGAACACCTTGCTTGGTGAGTGTATACTTTTTTGTGTGAATGCGTTTATTGGCCATGTAACATGACATCATCGGAGGCGAAACTCGGCAAGAGGAATGTTATCTTCATCATCGTCGTCATCCACGGCTAGCTCGTTCTCTGCAGCGGCTTCGATGTCATCCTCCACAGGCAGGGCACCTAACAAGTTGTCCCCATGGGCAGTTGCGGCTTTCTGAAGCTCACGTAGTATTCCATCCCTTGACTCGTGAAGAATACCTCCTGCATCTTGTATGTCACGGTACATGTGTGCAATCATGAGAAGCCGCGCCAGTCTTACCCGCCCCCTACTACCCCCCACCTAACACCTTCAACGCAACAGATTGTTTCCTTTATCTGAACGCGCTTGCCTGTGAGGAAGCCATTTAATCGAACAAGCCCGTTAGGCCGCGACACCCTTACCCCCCCCCCCTACCCCATCCCACCTAACACCTTCGTCCACAACACAATCGCTCTTCCGAAGTTAACTCCCTGCCCACCCCTACCTATACAAATCAGTAGATAGCTATTACAAAGGCCAGGAAGCGATAAACAGTTTCCTTCATATTAACTCGTCGATGTTAGGAAGCCAGCCCAAGAGGGCTATCAGTGTTAATATTATCTTATATCACATAATATAGCTACACTTGTATGCCTCTCATTGCAAAGAACGTAATGCATTATTCAAGCCGGGCGCTTATTCAAGCCAGGGCGCTTATTCAAACAGGGGCGCTTAATCGAGCAACTACGGTATATATAATAAACTTTGCGTGGGGTATCGAATCTTTGGTAAAAGCGCAGTAGAAACACCCTCCTCGTCTGCACAGATATTTTTGAGCTAATGAATAAAGGGGGAAAATATGATCAGTCGTGGACCTGCCTTTACGATAGGCGCCCGGAGTCTCACTAGTCTCTGTCCATTCACTCAATCTGTTGTATTTTGGTGAATATTTGCCCCATAATAGGCAGGAGCGAAATCCCACGATCCAGACTTAAAAATTATACTTATCAAGGCTTTTACACCAAGCTTCGGGAAACTCACCGCTGGCCATGATAGCATTAAATAGAATACACAAATAATGTACTAAGACATTGAGCGAGAATTTAATCATTTCATAAAAGGTCATTTCATTTCATCCGCCCCCCCCCCCTGCTTTATATATTATGTATATGGCTTATTATAATATGTTTGCAAAAGTGTTTGCAAAGACGCCATGAAATGATATCGGCTTTATCTGATAACAGCTTTACGACACCTGGTCCAGTGTTTTCGCAATAATGATGCACATTATTAAGACAAACCTAAGGCATGACGTCATCATGACGTCATCATGACGTCATATTCATGTACCTGTTAAACATCGAACACATTTTAAAAGCATCCTGTGAGTAGAATGGATTGGGGGAGGAGAGGAGAGTGTGGGGTGGGGGGGGCATGTTGTAGTTAAACCGTCTGTCGCGGTACAACAGGGATCTTCAATGGAGGGCTTTTTACACGTGACATTTCCTTCTCATTGAATTGTGGTGCCTCCATTGTCCAGTTGCCTAGTGACGAGATCCAGCCTGTTCGAGGAAAACTTACAAGGCTTTATTCAGTTCTGTATAAATGTTTAATTATAGTTTATAGACTACAGGCGGTCATTGGCGGGTAGGGCTGGAGAAAGGGAGGGGGTGGGGGCAGGTGGGAGGGAGGCGGAGAGAGGAGGAGGGGTGGGGGGTCGTTTGGTCCTCACGTGGCCTTGTTTCCCGGGGTCCCTGGTTCGC
This sequence comes from Arenicola marina, assembly GCA_964019135.1. Lineage (NCBI taxonomy): Eukaryota > Metazoa > Annelida > Polychaeta > Arenicolidae > Arenicola > Arenicola marina. The sequence continues at coordinate 59,424,326 of OZ025250.1, forward strand.
CCTATAACAGCCTATGTGCACCAACACGTTGTCCTCACGCCGCCTTGTTTCCCGGGGTCCCTGGTTCGCCCTATAACAGCCTATGTGCACCAACACGTCGTCCTCACGTCGCCTTGTTACCCGGGGTCCCTGGTTCGCCCTATAACAGCCTATGTGCACCCACACGTTGTCCTCACGTCGCCTTGTTTCCCGGGGTCCCTGGTTCGCCCTATAACAGCCTATGTGCACCCACACGTTGTCCTCACGTCGCCTTGTTTCCCGGGGTCCCTGGTTCGCCCTATAACAGCCTATGTGCACCAACACGTCGTCCTCACGTCGCCTTGTTACCCGGGGTCCCTGGTTAGCCCTATAACAGCCTATGTGCACCCACACGTTGTCCTCACGTCGCCTTGTTTCCCGGGGTCCCTGGTTCGCCCTATAACAGCCTATGTGCACCCACACGTTGTCCTCACGTCGCCTTGTTACCCGGGGTCCCTGGTTAGCCCTATAACAGCCTATGTGCACCCACACGTTGTCCTCACGTCGCCTTGTTTCCCGGGGTCCCTGGTTCGCCCTATAACAGCCTATGTGCACCAACACGTCGTCCTCACGTCGCCTTGTTTCCCGGGTTCCTTGGTTCGCCCTATAACAGCCTATGTGCACCCACACGTTGTCCTCACGTCGCCTTGTTTCCCGGGTTCCTTGGTTCGCCCTATAACAGCCTATGTGCACCCACACGTTGTCCTCACGTCGCCTTGTTTCCCGGGGTCCCTGGTTCGCCCTATAACAGCCTATGTGCACCCACACGTTGTCCTCACGTCGCCTTGTTTCCCAGGGTCCTTGGTTCGCCCTATAACAGCCTATGTGCACCCACACGTTGTCCTCACGTCGCCTTGTTTCCCGGGGTCCCTGGTTCGCCCTATAACAGCCTATGTGCACCAACACGTCGTCCTCACGTCGCCTTGTTTCCCGGGTTCCTTGGTTCGCCCTATAACAGCCTATGTGCACCCACACGTTGTCCTCACGTCGCCTTGTTTCCCGGGTTCCTTGGTTCGCCCTATAACAGCCTATGTGCACCCACACGTTGTCCTCACGTCGCCTTGTTTGCCGGGGTCCCTGGTTCGCCCTATAACAGCCTATGTGCACCCACACGTTGTCCTCACGTCGCCTTGTTACCCGGGGTCCCCGGTTCCCCCTATAACAGCCTATGTGCACCCACACGTTGTCCTCACGTCGCCTTGTTTCCCGGGGTCCCTGGTTCGCCCTATAACAGCCTATGTGCACTCACACGTTGTCCTCACGTCGCCTTGTTTCCCGGGTTCCTTGGTTTGCCCTATAACAGCCTATGTGCACCCACACGTTGTCGTCACGTCGCCTTGTTTCCCGGGTTCCTTGGTTCGCCCTATAACAGCCTATGTGCACCCACACGTTGTCCTCACGTCGCCTTGTTTCCCGGGTTCCTTGGTTCGCCCTATAACAGCCTATGTGCACCCACACGTTGTCCTCACGTCGCCTTGTTTCCCGGGTTCCTTGGTTTGCCCTATAACAGCCTATGTGCACCAACACGTTGTCCTCACGTCGCCTTGTTTCCCGGGTTCCTTGGTTCGCCCTATAACAGCCTATGTGCACCCACACGTTGTCCTCACGTCGCCTTGTTTCCCGGGGTCCCTGGTTCCCCCTATAACAGCCTATGTGCACCCACACGTTGTCGTCACGTCGCCTTGTTTCCCGGGTTCCTTGGTTCGCCCTATACCAGCCTATGTGCACCAACACGTTGTCCTCACGTCGCCTTGTTTCCCGGGGTCCTTGGTTCGCCCTATAACAGCCTATGTGCACCAACACGTTGTCCTCACGTCGCCTTGTTTCCCGGGTGCCTTGGTTCGCCCTATAACAGCCTATGTGCACCCACACGTTGTCCTCACGTCGCCTTGTCTCCCGGGGTCCCTGGTTCCCCCTATAACAGCCTATGTGCACCCACAGGTTGTCCTCACGTCGCCTTGTTTCCCGGGGTCCCTGGTTCGCCCTATAACAGCCTATGTGCACCCACAGGTTGTCCTCACGTCGCCTTGTTTCCCGGGTTCCTTGGTTCGCCCTATAACAGCCTATGTGCACCCACACGTTGTCAACACGTCGCCTTGTTTCCCGGGTTCCTTGGTTCGCCCTATAACAGCCTATGTGCACCCACACGTTGTCCTCACGTCGCCTTGTTTCCCGGGGTCCCTGGTTCGCCCTATAACAGCCTATGTGCACCCACAGGTTGTACTCACGTCGCCTTGTCTCCCGGGGTCCCTGGTCCCCCCTATAACAGCCTATGTGCACCCACACGTTGTCAACACGTCGCCTTGTTTCCCGGGTTCCTTGGTTCGCCCTATAACAGCCTATGTGCACCCACACGTTGTCCTCACGTCGCCTTGTTTCCCGGGGTCCCTGGTTCGCCCTATAACAGCCTATGTGCACCCACAGGTTGTACTCACGTCGCCTTGTTTCCCGGGGTCCCTGGTTCGCCCTATAACAGCCTATGTGCACCCACACGTTGTCCTCACGTCGCCTTGTTTCCCGGGTTCCTTGGTTCGCCCTATAACAGCCTATGTGCACCCACACGTTGTCCTCACGTCGCCTTGTCTCCCGGGGTCCCTGGTTCCCCCTATAACAGCCTATGTGCACCCACAGGTTGTCCTCACGTCGCCTTGTTTCCCGGGTTCCTTGGTTCGCCCTATAACAGCCTATGTGCACCAACACGTTGTCCTCACGTCGCCTTGTTTCCCGGGGTCCCTGGTTCGCCCTATAACAGCCTATGTGCACCCACAGGTTGTCCTCACGTCGCCTTGTTTCCCGGGTTCCTTGGTTCGCCCAATAACAGCCTATGTGCACCCACACGTTGTCCTCACGTCACCTTGTTTCCCGGGTGCCTTGGTTCGCCCTATAACAGCCTATGTGCACCAACACGTTGTCCTCACGTCGCCTTGTTTCCCGGGGTCCCTGGTTCCCCCTATAACAGCCTATGTGCACCCACACGTTGTCCTCACGTCGCCTTGTTTCCCGGGTTCCTTGGTTTGCCCTATAACAGCCTATGTGCACCCACACGTTGTCGTCACGTCGCCTTGTCTCCCGGGGTCCCTGGTCCCCCCTATAACAGCCTATGTGCACCCACACGTTGTCAACACGTCGCCTTGTTTCCCGGGTTCCTTGGTTCGCCCTATAACAGCCTATGTGCACCCACACGTTGTCCTCACGTCGCCTTGTTTCCCGGGGTCCCTGGTTCGCCCTATAACAGCCTATGTGCACCCACACGTTGTCCTCACGTCGCCTTGTTTCCCGGGTTCCGTGGTTCGCCCTATAACAGCCTATGTGCACCCACACGTTGTCCTCACGTCGCCTTGTTTCCCGGGTTCCTTGGTTCGCCCTATAACAGCCTATGTGCACCAACACGTTGTCCTCACGTCGCCTTGTTTCCCGGGGTCCCTGGTTCGCTCTATAACAGCCTATGTGCACCCACACGTTGTCCTCACGTCGCCTTGTTTCCCGGGTTCCTTGATTCGCCCTATAACAGCCTATGTGCACCCACACGTTGTCCTCACGTCGCCTTGTTTCCCGGGGTCCCTGGTTCGCCCTATAACAGCCTATGTGCACCAACACGTTGTCCTCACGTCGCCTTGTTTCCCGGGGTCCCTGGTTTGCCCTATAACAGCCTATGTGCACCAACACGTTGTCCTCACGTCCCCTTGTTTCCCAGGGTCCATGGTTCGCCCTATAACAGCCTATGTGCACCCACACGTTGTCCTCACGTCGCTTTGTTTCCCGGGGTCCCTGGTTCGCCCTATAACAGCCTATGTGCACCAACACGTTGTCCTCACGTCCCCTTTTTTCCCAGGGTCCTTGGTTCGCCCTATAACAGCCTATGTGCACCAACACGTTGTCCTCGCGTCGCCTTGTTTCCCGGGGTCCCTGGTTCGCCCTATAACAGCCTATGTGCACCCACAGGTTGTCCTCACGTCGCCTTGTTTCCCGGGGTCCCTGGTTCGCCCTATAACAGCCTATGTGCACCAACACGTTGTCCTCACGTCGCCTTGTTTCGCGGGGTCCCTGGTTCGCCCTATAACAGCCTATGTGCACGCACACGTTGTCCTCACGTCGCCTTGTTTCCCGGGGTCCCTGGTTCGCCCTATAACAGCCTATGTGCACCCACACGTTGTCCTCACGTCGCCTTGTTTCGCGGGGTCCCTGGTTCGCCCTATAACAGCCTATGTGCACGCACACGTTGTCCTCACGTCGCCTTGTTTCCCGGGGTCCCTGGTTCGCCCTATAACAGCCTATGTGCACCCACACGTTGTCCTCACGTCGCCTTGTTTCCCGGGGTCCCTGGTTCGCCCTATAACAGCCTATGTGCACCCACAGGTTGTCCTCACGTCGCCTTGTTTCCCGGGTTCCTTGGTTCGCCCAATAACAGCCTATGTGCACCCACACGTTGTCTTCACGTCGCCTTGTTTCCCGGGTTCCTTGGTTCGCCCTATAACAGCCTATGTGCACCAACACGTTGTCCTCACGTCGCCTTGTTTCCCGGGGTCCCTGGTTCGCCCTATAACAGCCTATGTGCACCCACAGGTTGTCCTCACGTCGCCTTGTTTCCCGGGGTCCCTGGTTCGCCCTATAACAGCCTATGTGCACCCACAGGTTGTCCTCACGTCGCCTTGTTTCCCGGGTTCCTTGGTTCGCCCAATAACAGCCTATGTGCACCCACACGTTGTCCTCACGTCACCTTGTTTCTCGGGTGCCCTGGTTCGCCCTATAACAGCCTATGTGCACCAACACGTTGTCCTCACGTCGCCTTGTTTCCCGGGTGCCTTGGTTCGCCCTATAACAGCCTATGTGCACCCACACGTTGTCCTCACGTCGCCTTGTTTCCCGGGGTCCCTGGTTCGCCCTATAACAGCCTATGTGCACCCACACGTTGTCCTCACGTCGCCTTGTTTCCTGGGGTCCCTGGTTCGCCCTATAACAGCCTATGTGCACCAACACGTTGTCCTCACGTCGCCTTGTTTCCCGGGGTCCCTGGTTCGCCCTATAACAGCCTATGTGCACCCACAGGTTGTCCTCACGTCGCCTTGTTTCCCGGGGTCCCTGGTTCGCCCTATAACAGCCTATGTGCACCCACAGGTTGTCCTCACGTCGCCTTGTTTCCCGGGTTCCTTGGTTCGCCCAATAACAGCCTATGTGCACCCACACGTTGTCCTCACGTCACCTTGTTTCCCGGGTGCCTTGGTTCGCCCTATAACAGCCTATGTGCACCCACACGTTGTCCTCACGTCGCCTTGTTTCCCGGGGTCCCTGGTTCGCCCTATAACAGCCTATGTGCACCCACACGTTGTCCTCACGTCGCCTTGTTTCCCGGGGTCCCTGGTTCGCCCTATAACAGCCTATGTGCACCCACACGTTGTCCTCACGTCGCCCTGTTTCCCGGGGTCCCTGGTTCGCCCTATAACAGCCTATGTGCACCAACACGTTGTCCTCACGTCGCCTTGTTTCCCGGGTGCCTTGGTTCGCCCTATAACAGCCTATGTGCACCCACACGTTGTCCTCACGTCGCCTTGTTTCCCGGGGTCCCTGGTTCGCCCTATAACAGCCTATGTGCACCCACACGTTGTCCTCACGTCGCCTTGTTTCCCGGGGTCCCTGGTTCGCCCTATAACAGCCTATGTGCACCCACACGTTGTCCTCACGTCGCCTTGTTTCCCGGGGTCCCTGGTTCGCCCTATAACAGCCTATGTGCACCCACACGTTGTCCTCACGTCGCCTTGTTTCCCGGGTTCCTTGGTTCGCCCTATAACAGCCTATGTGCACCCACACGTTGTCCGCACGTCGCCTTGTTTCCCGGGGTCCCTGGTTCGCCCTATAACAGCCTATGTGCACCCACACGTTGTCCTCACGTCGCCTTGTTTCCCGGGGTCCCTGGTTCGTCCTATAACAGCCTATGTGCACCCACATGTTGTCTTCACGTCGCCTTGTTTCCCGGGTTCCTTGGTTCGCCCTATAACAGCCTATGTGCACCAACACGTTGTCCTCACGTCGCCTTGTTTCCCGGGGTCCCTGGTTCGCCCTATAACAGCATATGTGCACCCACAGGTTGTCCTCACGTCGCCTTGTTTCCCGGGTTCCTTGGTTCGCCCAATAACAGCCTATGTGCACCCACAGGTTGTCCTCACGTCGCCTTGTTTCCCGGGTGCCTTGGTTCGCCCTATAACAGCCTATGTGCACCAACACGTTGTCCTCACGTCGCCTTGTTTCCCGGGTGCCTTGGTTCGCCCTATAACAGCCTATGTGCACCAACACGTTGTCCTCACGTCGCCTTGTTTCCCGGGTTCCTTGGTTCGCCCTATAACAGCCTATGTGCACCCACACGTTGTTCTCACGTCGCCTTGTTTCCCGGGTTCCTTGGTTCGCCCTATAACAGCCTATGTGCACCCACACGTTGTCCTCACGTCGCCTTGTTTCCCGGGTTCCTTGGTTCGCCCTATAACAGCCTATGTGCACCCACACGTTGTTCTCACGTCGCCTTGTTTCCCGGGTTCCTTGGTTCGCCCTATAACAGCCTATGTGCACCCACACGTTGTTCTCACGTCGCCTTGTTTCCCGGGTTCCTTGGTTCGCCCTATAACAGCCTATGTGCACCCACACGTTGTCCTCACGTCGCCTTGTTTCCCGGGTTCCTTGGTTCGCCCTATAACAGCCTATGTGCACCCACACGTTGTCCTCACGTCGCCTTGTTTCCCGGGTTCCTTGGTTCGCCCTATAACAGCCTATGTGCACCCACACGTTGTCCTCACGTCGCCTTGTTTCCCGGGTTCCTTGGTTCGCCCTATAACAGCCTATGTGCACCCACACGTTGTCCTCACGTCGCCTTGTTTCCCGGGGTCCCTGGTTCGCCCTATAACAGCCTATGTGCACCCACACGTTGTTCTCACGTCGCCTTGTTTCCCGGGGTCCCTGGTTCGCCCTATAACAGCCTATGTGCACCCACACGTGACATAACACAGGACCACGGTGACCACCACCAGCGCCATACAAGGGGCCGCCCCGGTAGCTCAGTGGGTTAGAACGCTCGCCTTGAGTGCTCTGGCCACCCCAGAGCCTAACGGCGCGTGGGTCGGTGGTTCGAGCTCCGCTGTGTGGTCGCAGGATAAAGACCCCATGTCCTTCTTCGCAAAGAGTAGGGGGTTACCCCCGGGGACATGGCTCGACTCTCCCTTCCTTCTCCCATTGACGCGATATGACCAAAAGTAGTTAAAGCGTCCTGAATATATAACCAACCAATCAGCGCCATACAACGGGGATAACAATGACACATATGAGGGTCAGTGAATGATGACGTCACGGACACAATTGGTACCGGATATGGGAACACTTTATTCAGATGAAGTAGTCGCATCCCTGATCTGATCTGCGTAGGGTGATTACAATTCATTATAGATTGCAATTACTTGCACATTTTTAATTAAATGTGGCTTGTAACAAGTAATATAGCAATAGGTGACACTGATCTTCATACATGTTGATTAAATCGGGTGTCCAACCTAATCTAATCGCGATCTGCACCGCAAGTTAGAGTGTTAACGCTTTGCTTCGGCCGACTGGTCAAGAGAAAACAATTAAGCCAACCCGCCCCAATCAATTTCGAGCAGCGCGCCATTATGCCGGAGCAAGTGACGTATATTGTGGCCCTTCATGTGGCGCCGCCTTGCGTTATAACTGGAAGTTATCTCGCGGAGATATCTTCACAGTGGATGTACCCTTCAGGGGAAACGCGTGAAACGAGAGATCAGGGCCGCGATTTACTTTGTATTATACTTAGTATTTAATGGAAAATAGCATCCAAACAAAGTGATTTACGTCTCGCGACGATTGTCTTCGGAGGAAGGCATGATCGTGTTGGAATCGCAACTATTTATATTAGCAATGATCACGCGTTCTTGTTGTGCTCCCACAGTAGGCGTCATTTCCGGTTTGAATATAATTAGAGCATCGCCTCCTGATTGGTCAATCGCGGACACACCTCCAAAAAGGGCTGCCGCCTGGTTAAGCGACAAAATCGTGGCTGGCGGTCACTTCTGTAATTTGGAGGATAGACACTTAGGTATTATATAAATCGTCAAATCAACGTTAGATGCCAGGCTGGTGGGTTTGTTTGAAGCCTCCTTTGATTGGCCTGTAATGAGCTGTGGCCCCAGGCCTCGGGTACATCCAATGTTAGCACCTGGGGCAGTATTCATCCACTCGGCGCAAGCTACGCACCGAGAACAACAACGTGTCGTCCAAGCGTCTCACATCCCTGTCAGTCAGTATTCAAAATCTGTCGCTTTAAGTTCTTTCTAGTCTAAGAAATAAAGAAAGAACGTTATGGTGAGTGATATTATTCTGTTGTAACCTGGAAAACCGTTTTTTATTCATTTGATTTTAGATTATTCAGAAAGCAAAACATGCTTTCTGAATACCTTCACTCAATCCCCTCACACACTACAGGCCCGGGTCCAGGATTGACAAAGCGAGAGAGAGAAGGCGGGGAGGGGTGGGGGGGCGGGGACTTTGGATATCGAAAATATTGCGACGAGGGGTGGGAATGATATGCATATGGCATTGCGTCGAGTGCGAGATGGGTTTATCTCAGCACAAGTCTCCAAAATTGGAGTGACAAGATCTGTAACGTGAATGGCGATAGCAAAACAACGCACGATTGGAAAACTAAAATGGATTTTCCGGAGTAAGTTTCAGCTTTTAAGCCGCCAAACTTCGCCACATGAACTAATTTGTCAAACTGTAACAAAATATGATAACATCTCAATTTCTGACATGTATACCGGGATGGATTTTTCCCGGACCTGGTGTCAACATTGGCCACTGACCACAGAGTGCGAGAAGGGTTCTTCTAACGACCGAATTTTTGGGGTGGGGAGGGGTGGCGGGTGGTCCACAAAATACCTTTGGTGGTCTCCGCGTACAACAAAGGGCGGGGGTTGTTACATGGCATACACTTGAAATCAAATGAAAACAAAAGCGGGGTTCAGTGACGTATGGTTTACGTAGATTACTGTGTGCAAAGCTACCAGTGACGTCGATTACTGGGTGCACAGCTACCAGTGACGTAGATTACTGTGTGCATAGCTACCAGTGACATAGATTACTGTGTGCATAGCTACCAGTGACGTAGATTACCATGTGTACAGCTACCAGTGACGTAGATTACTGGGTGTATGGCTACCAGTGACGTAGATTACTGTGTGCATAGCTACTAGTGACGTAGATTACTGTGTGTGTAGCTACCGGTGACGTAGAATACTGTATGCATAGTAGCTATCAGTGACGTAGATTACTGTTGATAGCTAACAGTGACATAGATTACTGTTTGTAGCTTCCGTTGACGTAGATTACTGTTTATAGCTACCAGTGACGTAGATTACTGTTAATAGCTACCAGTGACGTAAATTACTCTGTGTACAGCTACCAGTGACGTAGATTACTGTTAATATCTACCAGTGACGTAGATTACTCTGTGTACAGCTGCCAGTGACGTAGATTACTGTTAATAGCTACCAGTGACGTAGATTACTCTGTGTACAGCTACCAGTGACGTAGATTACTGTTAATAGCTACCAGTGACGTAGATTACTGTTTATATCTGTTAGTGACGTAGATTACTGTTAATAGCTACCAGTGACGTAGATTACTCTGTGTACAGCTACCAGTGACGTAGATTTGTGTGTGCATAGCTACCAGTGACACAGATTACTGTGTGCATAGCTACCAGTGACGTATATTACTGGTTGTATCGCTACCAGTGACGTAGATTACTGCGTGTACAGCTACCAGTGACGTAGATTAGTGTGTGCATAGCTACCAGTGACGTAGATTACTGTGTGCATAGCTACCAGTGACGTAGATTACCATGTGTACAGCTACCAGTGACGTAGATTACTGGGTGTATGGCTACCAGTGACGTAGATTACTGTGTGCATAGCTACTAGTGACGTAGATTACTGTGTGTGTAGCTACCGGTGACGTAGAATACTGTGTGCATAGTAGCTATCAGTGACGTAGATTACTGTTGATAGCTAACAGTGACATAGATTACTGTTTGTAGCTTCCGTTGACGTAGATTACTGTTAATAGCTACCAGTGACGTCGATTACTGTTAATATCTACCAGTGACGTAGATTACTGTTAATAGCTACCAGTGACGTAGATTACTGTTTATATCTGTTAGTGACGTATATTACTGTTGATAGCTACCAGTGACGTACATTACTGTGTGTACAGCTAGCAGTGACGTAGATTACTGTTGATATATGTCAGTGACGTAGATTACTGTTTATATCTGTTAGTGACGTAGATTACTGTTAATAGCTACCAGTGACGTAGATTACTCTGTGTATAGCTACCAGTGACGTAGATTACTGTTAATAGCTACCAGTGACGTAGATTACTCTGTGTACAGCTACCAGTGACGTAGATTACTGTTTATATCTGTTAGTGACGTAGATTAATGTTGATAGCTACCAGTGACGTAGATTACTGTGTGTACAGCTACCAGTGACGTAGATTACTGTTGATAGCTACCAGTGACGTAGATTACTCTGTGTACAGCTACCAGTGACGTAGATTACTGTTTATATCTGTTAGTGACGTAGATTACTGTTGATAGCTACCCGTGACTTAGATTACTGTTAATAGCTACCAGTGACGTAGATTACTCTGTGTACAGCTACCAGTGACGTGGATTACTGTTGATAGCTACCGGTGACGTAGATTACGGTTTATGTCTGTCAGTGACGTAGATTACTGTGATTAGAGCTGCTAGTCACGTAGGTTTGCGTACGGTCATGTGGCAAGGATGTCATATATATTTAGATTCTCTTGAGCGTTTGCCACTCTAAATGATGAATTGGTTTTAGGCCGCTTTTGTGTACACAATGGCTGAACTGAGCCAAGGAACCTCCTTAAAGGATGAATGAATAGACCGAGCCCTAGGTTAGGTTCCTGGATGCGAATCTAGGACGCATTGATCTGCGGGCTATGGCTCTAACCACTACACCAGCCCCCCTTGACATCTTGACATTTCAGTCACGTGGACATTTTATGAAGGTTATATTAAATATACAGTTTACGAAGCCCGAGAGAGAGAAATGAAACATTAATTGAATTTCGCTCGCGGTGTTTCCTCGTTTTATTTTTCGATAAACTCAGGTCTCAATCTGCACCAACAGAACTTTTTTTTTTTTTTTTACAGATTGCCATTGTCTGATCCTGTTAGCGTTGACTCACTACTAAAGATTTACCTAATATCTTGAAATATAATACTTGCGTCCAAACCTCAAAGCGGCACATAGAAGATATCCACGTAAAACGTCTAAAATATATGCCAACGGGAAATGTTAATAACAGTATCTGGATGGTGTGTGTGTGTGTGCTGGGGGGGTGGGGGGTGGGGGTGGGGGGGGGGGGTTACTAGTAAGTTGCCTGCGACGTGCAATGCAACAGGAAACATCATCATACAACAAAATGGCAAATGGTCAGAATTTGTCATTTATTTTGACATACAAAGTGTCGCATTATATGGCAACTACAAGACATTGGAGATGTAAATGCCACCCCCCCCGCCTCCAGACCCAACCCCACTCCCTGCGGAAAAAAGAGAGACAGTGACAGTCAGTGCGCCAGATAGGATACGTCTGACATCATCATACCGCGATCAGCTCCATCTGACGGGCTCATAAATCACCTGTCTGACAGACCGCTCTGTGTGACAGACCCGGGTAAGATCTGTCTGACAGGCTCCGGCAAGATCTGTCTGACAGACCCGGGTAAGTTCTGTCTGACAGACCCGGGTAAGTTCTGTCTGACAGACCCGGGTAAGTTCTGTCTGACAGACCCGGGTAAGTTCTGTCTGACAGACCCGGGTAAGTTCTGTCTGACAGACCCGGGTAAGAGTACGTCTATCTCACTAACAGTGTTGTCCCATTATCTGTAACCCATTCGTTTCTTTTCCTTTTCCTTTTTCTTCACCAGGTCTATCTGTCGATCCTTCCAGGCGCTCTTCCGCAGTTTGATGGGTCGGTTACCGACGTATTTACCTGAAAAGACAAGAAAAACTAGGTAAAGTGACATGTATTCCTGTGGCAGATACTGGATCAGCCAATATCTCAGTGCGTGACATGTATTCCAGGATAACTATATGTAATTTTACCAATTGTCCCTTGCGACTGAGATTATATCGCAGCGGGCGTGTCACGTGACAACAGCACCGTGGATATCGTGTTCGCATTAATCAGGAACTGAAAGAGCACGAAGCAATGTGATTTAGACACATTATCCCAAGCGACGAGCGACAATGGAGTATGCTAAGCGGTGGTTCTCAACCTGTGGGTGCAACACCCCATCCCAGGGGGGTAGAGTGACTTGTTGGTTGACGGGGACTAAGTGTGTGTGTGGGGGGGAGGGGGTGGGGGGTAGATGGGGGCTGTGGTGGCGTCAGGCACGGAGAGATCACGGAGAATATCGGTATCAGTTCGTCGTGAGTACAAACAATTAGCAGTAGACGTAATTTGAGGATGTAGACAACAGTTGTCGTGGACACCAAGACGATGTGGACAACAGCCGTCATGGACACCCAGACGATGTGGACAACAGCCTTCATGGACACCCAGACGATGTGGACAACAGATGTCATGGACACCCAGACGATGTGGACAACAGCCGTCATGGACACCCAGACGATGTGGACAACAGCCTTCATGGACACCCAGACGATGTGGACAACAGTTGTCATGGACACCCAGACGATGTGGACAACAGTTGTCATGGACACCCAGACGATGTGGACAACAGACGTCATGGACACTCAGGCGGTGCGGACAACAGACGTCATGGAAACCCAGACGATGTGGACAACAGACGACATGGAAACCCAGACGATGTGGACAACAGACGACATGGAAACCCAGACGATGTGGACAACAGACGTCATGGACACCCAGACGATGTGGACAACAGACGTCATGGACACCCAGACGATGTGGACACCAGACGTCATGGACACCCAGAAGATGTGGACAACATACGTCATGGACACCCAGACGATGTGGACAACAGACGTCGTGGAAACCCAGACGATGTGGACAACAGACGTCATGGACACACAGACGATGTGGACAACTGACGACATGGAAACCCAGACGATGTTAACAACAGACGTCATGGAAACCCAGACGATGTGAACACCCAGACGATGTGGACAACAGACGTCATGGCCACCCAGATGATGTGGACAACAGACGACGTGGAAACCCAGACGATGTGGACAACAGACGTCATGGCCACCGAGACGATGTGGACAACAGACGTCATGGCCACCCAGACGATGTGGACAACAGACGACATGGAAACCCAAACGATGTGGACAACAGACGCCATGGACACTCAGGCGGTGCGGACAACAGACGTCATGGAAACCCAGACGATGTGGACAACATACGACATGGAAACCCAGACGATGTGGACAACAGACGTCATGGACACCCAGACGACATGGAAACCCAGACGTCATGGACACCCAGACGATGTGGGCACCCAGACGATGTGGACAACAGACGACATGGACACCCAGACGATGTGGACAACACACGCCATGGACACCCAGACGATGTGGACAACAGGCGTCATGGACACCCAGACGATGTGGACAACAGGCGACATGGACACCCAGACGATGTGGACAACAGGCGACATGGACACCCAGACGATGTGGACAATAGACGTCATGGAAACCCAGACGATGTGGACAACAGACGTCATGGACACCCAGACGACATGGAAACCCAGACGTCATGGACACCCAGACGATGTGGGCACCCAGACGATGTGGACAACAGACGACATGGACACCCAGACGATGTGGACAACACACGCCATGGACACCCAGACGATGTGGACAACAGGCGACATGGACACCCAGACGATGTGGACAATAGACGTCATGGACACCCAGACGATGTGGACACCCAGACGATGTGGACGACAGACATCAGAAATCTGTGGGGGCCGGAGGGGTGCCGGTGAGGGGGTGGGGCACGGGTAGGGCGTGGGCGGGTGTGTGAACGGCCGGAATTCCAACTGGGGTGTGTCATGTGATCCTCAGGGGGCGCGGGGCGTGGGTCAGGGGATGACCTGGGAGTGGGGGAGGGGGGGAGTAGGAGTGTTGACTGCCTAGGGCTATGTTTGGAGCGTGGACGTAGGCGGTGGGCGGAGGGGGGGGGGGTAGGGGGTTTGCGGGGTGAGTACCTATCGGGGGGTCAACACTGGGTGCTATAAATAGACGAGGGCGGCTGACCACGGTGTGAGGGGTAAGTGGGCTGACGACACCGGGGTGTGTATCTATTACCCCCGACTGGTGGCCACTGCGGTCTCTGGAGGGCCCTGTGGCACTATCACGCCCCCTGGTGTGTGGCCTCAGAACAAATCTCGCGCATTGCTGAGGCGACACAAAAAACTGTTTTATTTTTGGAAGGGAGGTTACCTCAAGATAGGGGAGGCGAGACCAAGGGATAGGGAACAGTTCATCATTGCAATCCCTCCCTCTTAGCCTGGTCACACAGCCGGCACGAGGGCAGATCCGTCAGATCATTGTAATGGGGAGAGGGGGGGGGGAGGGGGGGGGGGTGAACAGCATATGGCAGATGTTCATGTTTACGTAACATGTTGTCTATGCCCGAAAAGTAAATGTGTACCTTGCAAATTTCCCGCTCACGTGTAAAAATTGAGGTTTTTCTACAGCTCAGGACTCTTGTGACTAGCGTAGCTTGACGGCGACATGGCTCTCGTCCCTAAACACCGCCAACATACCAGTCGACCCCACCAGTGATCAATGACACAGCTCCCAACGCGCCATCTCCACATAATGATCATTACATTTGAGGCCAACGTTAATATGTATTGCTCACTATGACGGATAATCATGCATGTCGGCACAGCATGTAGACTATCAGAAATGGGAATGGTAAATGTATTATCTGTTATACAGTGGCAGCGATGTGAGGGAGGATATGACAAACAGATCATAAAGGACAAATCTACAAAGATCTGTCATCAGACTTGATGGAAATAAAAGGTTGCCCAGAAATAGTAGCCGGCCGTGACAAAAGCGAGATAAGCCCACGCTAGCTCCAGCATCCCCGCCCCCCCCCACCCCCGCCCTCCCGCCCCAACTGAACAGACGCACTTCACAAACCTTACACACAATACACGAAGCAGAAAAACTCGAGTCAAGCAGTTGAAGTGATATCACCCAACAATAGCGTTTAAGACCCTTCCGATGTCGGGGGCGCCCTGTAGGTGGCGCCACCGTGGTTCGTCATGAAGGAGACTTTTATTAATCGCAACCGTTCAAGAAGGGCTCATAATCGCGCTATAGGCGGCCCCACTGGTCACGCCACCTACCGGAGATCGTACGAGTGTTCTCAGAGCGAGGCGCCATCTGTCACACGAGAGCGGCACTAGGCCCACCGTGTCGCCTTCCCCTCCCCTCGAGGGCCATAAAACCACATTTTTTTTCTTCTTGGCATCTCATTGGCATCTCCGTGGCATGTTCTAGGCATACCCTTGGCATTATTTGGCATCTTCATGGCGTCTCTCAGGCATCTTTTGCATCTTTGGTATCTGCTTTGACATCTTCTTGGCATTTTCATGGTCTCTTTGGCATCTTCTTGACATCTCTTTGACATCTCCTTGGAGTCTCATTGGCAACACCTTGACATGCCCTTGACATGTTCTTGGCATGTTCTTGTCATGTCCTTGGCATGTTCTTGGCATGTTCTTGTCATGTCCTTGGCATCCCCTTGGCATGTTCTTGGCATGTTCTTGTCATGTCCTTGGCATGTTCTTGGCATATCCTTGGCATCCCCTTTGCATGTACTTGGCATCTTCTTGGCAAGTCCTTGGCATCCCCTTGGCATCTGCTTAGCTTTGTTTGGATATTAGAAGGCGGTTAACACACATACAACAGTTGCCCGCTGCCACCGTCCCCGTCTGCCGTCCATTGCCCTGAGCCCCGAGAGTCTCGCGGGCTCAGCGCCCTGAGCCCCGAGAGTCTCGCGGGCTCAGTGCCCTGTGCCCCGAGAGTCTCGCGGGCTCAGTGCCCTGAGCCCCGAGAGTCTCGCGGGCTCAGTGCCCTGCGCCCCGAGAGTCTCGCAGGCTCAGTGCCCTGAGCCCCCAGAGTCTCGCGGGTTCAATGCCCTGCGCCCCGAGAGTCTCGCAGGATCAGTGCCCTGAGCCCCGAGACTCTCGCGGGCTCAGTCGGTAAGCTGGCTGAGCTGTACATCAACACGTCGTGGGTTCGAACCCTGCCCCCTGTATCTGGAGCCACCATCCCCATGGTATTGTGGGGGTGTCCAGGCCCAAGTTAGTCCTATGTCCACAAAGTGGCATAGAACACCAATACTTCATTCTGTTTTACACTTCCATAATGAGCGGGGAACCAGCCTTGCTGGATACGTGAGGACCGGGACCAGCTAATCCGCATCAATCGCCGAACAGAGGGTGCAACAGCTACAGTGCGTACACTGGAACCAGCCTGGTCTATGCGATGCAGCGGCTGGGCGAGAACCATTGCCAGTGAACTTAGTGTGATGCTTACAGACCAGCAACATGTATGGTGCTGGAACCCAAACAGGACGGTATGTGGTGGAAGGCAATGAGAAGACGGGACGTGTTCTCGCGGTCCATGGATCAGTAACGCGCGGGACTTTAACTTGGGACATAGGCAGGCTCCTCTTAGTGAGACGCATATGCCTTCTAAGTGTGGGGAAAATACAGAACTGGACCAGACATCGTCTTCTTGTCGATGACCTTTTATTTAATATCAAAATTTACCCTTGAGTACGTATTTGGGGCGATGGGTATCTGCCAATGCTGGTTCAAGGGATACTTCACCTCCTCTTGGCCTGGTCGCACAGCCAGCACGAAGGCTCAGTCTGTACGTCCCTTCCTCTTGGCCTGGTCACACAGCCGGCACGAAGGCTCAGTCAGTACGTCAATTCCTCTTGACCTGGTCACACAGCCGGCACGAAGGCTCAGTCTGTACGTCCCTTCCTCTTGGCCTGGTCACACAGCCGGCACGGAGGCTCAGTCGGTACGTCCCTTCCTCTTGGCCTGGTCACACAGCCGGCACGAAGGCTCAGTCAGTACGTCCCTTCCTCTTGGCCTGGTCACACAGCCGGCACGGAGGCTCAGTCTGTACGTCCCTTCCTCTTGGCCTGGTCACACAGCCGGCACGAAGGCTCAGTCAGTCCGTCCCTTCCTCTTGGCCTGGTCACACAGCCGGCACGAAGGCTCAGTCAGTACGTCAATTCCTCTTGACCTGGTCACACAGCCGGCACGAAGGCTCAGTCTGTACGTCCCTTCCTCTTGGCCTGGTCACACAGCCGGCACGGAGGCTCAGTCTGTACGTCCCTTCCTCTTGGCCTGGTCACACAGCCGGCACGGAGGCTCAGTCTGTACGTCCCTTCCTCTTGGCCTGGTCACACAGCCGGCACGGAGGCTCAGTCTGTACGTCCCTTCCTCTTGGCCTGGTCGCACAGCCGGCACGGAGGCTCAGTCTGTACGTCCCTTCCTCTTGGCCTGGTCACACAGCCGGCACGAAGGCTCAGTCTGTACGTCCCTTCCTCTTGGCCTGGTCACACAGCCGGCACGAAGGCTCAGTCTGTACGTCCCTTCCTCTTGGCCTGGTCGCACAGCCGGCACGGAGGCTCAGTCTGTACGTCCCTTCCTCTTGGCCTGGTCACACAGCCGGCACGGAGGCTCAGTCTGTACGTCCCTTCCTCTTGGCCTGGTCGCACAGCCGGCACGGAGGCTCAGACTGTACGTCCCTTCCTCTTGGCCTGGTCACACAGCCGGCACGGAGGCTCAGTCTGTACGTCCCTTCCTCTTGGCCTGGTCGCACAGCCGGCACGGAGGCTCAGTCTGTACGTCCCTTCCTCTTGGCCTGGTCACACAGCCGGCACGGAGGCTCAGTCTGTACGTCCCTTCCTCTTGGCCTGGTCGCACCGCCGGCACGAAGGCTCAGTCTGTACGTCCCTTCCTCTTGGCCTGGTCACACAGCCGGCACGGAGGCTCAGTCTGTACGTCCCTTCCTCTTGGCCTGGTCACACAGCCGGCACGGAGGCTCAGTCTGTACGTCCCTTCCTCTTGGCCTGGTCACACAGCCGGCACGGAGGCTCAGTCTGTACGTCCCTTCCTCTTGGCCTGGTCACACAGCCGGCACGGAGGCTCAGTCTGTACGTCCCTTCCTCTTGGCCTGGTCGCACCGCCGGCACGAAGGCTCAGTCTGTACGTCCCTTCCTTTTGGCCTGGTCACACAGCCGGCACGGAGGCTCAGTCTGTACGTCCCTTCCTCTTGGCCTGGTCACACAGCCGGCACGAAGGCTCAGTCTGTACGTCCCTTCCTCTTGGCCTGGTCGCACAGCCGGCACGGAGGCTCAGTCTGTACGTCCCTTCCTCTTGGCCTGGTCACACAGCCGGCACGGAGGCTCAGTCTGTACGTCCCTTCCTCTTGGCCTGGTCGCACAGCCGGCACGAAGGCTCAGTCAGTACGTCTCTTCCTCTTGGCCTGGTCACACAGCCGGCACGAAGGCTCAGTCAGTACGTCTCTTCCTCTTGGCCTGGTCACACAGCCGGCACGAAGGCTCAGTCAGTACGTCCCTTCCTCTTGGCCTGGTCACACAGCCGGCACGAAGGCTCAGTCTGTACGTCCCTTCCTCTTGGCCTGGTCACACAGCCGGCACGGAGGCTCAGTCTGTACGTCCCTTCCTCTTGGCCTGGTCGCACAGCCGGCACGAAGGCTCAGTCTGTACGTCCCTTCCTCTTGGCCTGGTCACACAGCCGGCACGAAGGCTCAGTCTGTACGTCCCTTCCTCTTGGCCTGGTCGCACAGCCGGCACGAAGGCTCAGTCTGTACGTCCCTTCCTCTTGGCCTGGTCACACAGCCGGCACGAAGGCTCAGTCAGTACGTCCCTTCCTCTTGGCCTGGTCGCACAGCCGGCACGAAGGCTCAGTCTGTACGTCCCTTCCTCTTGGCCTGGTCACACAGCCGGCACGAAGGCTCAGTCTGTACGTCCCTTCCTCTTGGCCTGGTCGCACAGCCGGCACGAAGGCTCAGTCAGTACGTCCCTTCCTCTTGGCCTGGTCACACAGCCGGCACGAAGGCTCAGTCTGTACGTCCCTTCCTCTTGGCCTGGTCGCACAGCCGGCACGAAGGCTCAGTCTGTACGTCCCTTCCTCTTGGCCTGGTCACACAGCCGGCACGAAGGCTCAGTCTGTACGTCCCTTCCTCTTGGCCTGGTCACACAGCCGGCACGAAGGCTCAGTCCGTACGTCCCTTCCTCTTGGCCTGGTCGCACAGCCGGCACGAAGGCTCAGTCAGTACGTCCCTTCCTCTTGGCCTGGTCACACAGCCGGCACGAAGGCTCAGTCTGCACGTCCCTTCCTCTTGGCCTGGTCACACAGCCGGCACGAAGGCTCAGTCTGTACGTCCCTTCCTCTTGGCCTGGTCGCACAGCCGGCACGAAGGCTCAGTCTGCACGTCCCTTCCTCTTGGCCTGGTCGCACAGCCGGCACGAAGGCTCAGTCTGTACGTCCCTTCCTCTTGGCCTGGTCGCACAGCCGGCACGAAGGCTCAGTCTGCACGTCCCTTCCTCTTGGCCTGGTCACACAGCCGGCACGAAGGCTCAGTCTGCACGTCCCTTCCTCTTGGCCTGGTCACACAGCCGGCACGAAGGCTCAGTCTGTACGTCCCTTCCTCTTGGCCTGGTCGCACAGCCGGCACGAAGGCTCAGTCAGTACGTCCCTTCCTCTTGGCCTGGTCACACAGCCGGCACGAAGGCTCAGTCTGTACGTCCCTTCCTCTTGGCCTGGTCGCACAGCCGGCACGAAGGCTCAGTCTGTACGTCCCTTCCTCTTGGCCTGGTCGCACAGCCGGCACGAAGGCTCAGTCAGTACGTCCCTTCCTCTTGGCCTGGTCACACAGCCGGCACGAAGGCTCAGTCTGCACGTCCCTTCCTCTTGGCCTGGTCACACAGCCGGCACGAAGGCTCAGTCAGTACGTCCCTTCCTCTTGGCCTGGTCACACAGCCGGCACGAAGGCTCGGTCTGTACGTCCCTTCCTCTTGGTCTGGTCACACAGCCGGCACGGCGGCTCAGTCAGTACGTCCCTTCCTCTTGGCCTGGTCGCACAGCCGGCACGAAGGCTCGGTCTGTACGTCCCTTCCTCTTGGCCTGGTCGCACAGCCGGCACGAAGGCTCGGTCTGTACGTCCCTTCCTCTTGGCCTGGTCACACAGCCGGCACGAAGGCTCAGTCCGTACGTCCCTTCCTCTTGGCCTGGTCGCACAGCCGGCACGAAGGCTCAGTCCGTACGTCCCTTCCTCTTGGCCTGGTCACACAGCCGGCACGAAGGCTCAGTCTGTACGTCCCTTCCTCTTGGCCTGGTCACACAGCCGGCACGAAGGCTCAGTCTGTACGTCCCTTCCTCTTGGCCTGGTCGCACAGCCGGCACGAAGGCTCAGTCAGTACGTCCCTTCCTCTTGGCCTGGTCACACAGCCGGCACGGAGGCTCAGTCTGTACGTCCCTTCCTCTTGGCCTGGTCACACAGCCGGCACGAAGGCTCAGTCAGTACGTCCCTTCCTCTTGGCCTGGTCACACAGCCGGCACGAAGGCTCAGTCTGTACGTCCCTTCCTCTTGGCCTGGTCACACAGCCGGCACGAAGGCTCAGTCTGCACGTCCCTTCCTCTTGGCCTGGTCACACAGCCGGCACGAAGGCTCAGTCAGTACGTCCCTTCCTCTTGGCCTGGTCACACAGCCGGCACGGAGGCTCAGTCTGTACGTCCCTTCCTCTTGGCCTGGTCGCACAGCCGGCACGAAGGCTCAGTCTGTACGTCCCTTCCTCTTGGCCTGGTCACACAGCCGGCACGAAGGCTCAGTCTGTACGTCCCTTCCTCTTGGCCTGGTCGCACAGCCGGCACGAAGGCTCAGTCAGTACGTCCCTTCCTCTTGGCCTGGTCGCACAGCCGGCACGGAGGCTCAGTCTGTACGTCCCTTCCTCTTGGCCTGGTCACACAGCCGGCACGGAGGCTCAGTCTGTACGTCCCTTCCTCTTGGCCTGGTCGCACAGCCGGCACGAAGGCTCAGTCTGTACGTCCCTTCCTCTTGGCCTGGTCATACAGCCGGCACGAAGGCTCAGTCAGTACGTCCCTTCCTCTTGGCCTGGTCGCACAGCCGGCACGGAGGCTCAGTCTGTACGTCCCTTCCTCTTGGCCTGGTCGCACAGCCGGCACGGAGGCTCAGTCTGTACGTCCCTTCCTCTTGGCCTGGTCGCACAGCCGGCACGAAGGCTCAGTCTGTACGTCCCTTCCTCTTGGCCTGGTCACACAGCCGGCACGGAGGCTCAGTCTGTACGTCCCTTCCTCTTGGCCTGGTCGCACAGCCGGCACGAAGGCTCAGTCTGTACGTTCCTTCCTCTTGGCCTGGTCGCACAGCCGGCACGAAGGCTCAGTCAGTACGTCCCTTCCTCTTGGCCTGGTCACACAGCCGGCACGAAGGCTCGGTCTGTACGTCCCTTCCTCTTGGCCTGGTCGCACAGCCGGCACGAAGGCTCAGTCAGTACGTCCCTTCCTCTTGGCCTGGTCACACAGCCGGCACGAAGGCTCAGTCAGTACGTCCCTTCCTCTTGGCCTGGTCGCACAGCCGGCACGAAGGCTCAGTCAGTACGTCCCTTCCTCTTGGCCTGGTCGCACAGCCGGCACGAAGGCTCAGTCTGTACGTCCCTTCCTCTTGGCCTGGTCGCACAGCCGGCACGAAGGCTCAGTCTGTACGTCCCTTCCTCTTGGCCTGGTCACACAGCCGGCACGAAGGCTCAGTCCGTACGTCCCTTCCTCTTGGCCTGGTCACACAGCCGGCACGAAGGCTCAGTCCGTACGTCCCTTCCTCTTGGCCTGGTCACACAGTCGGCACGAAGGCTCAGTCTGTACGTCCCTTCCTCTTGGCCTGGTCGCACAGCCGGCACGAAGGCTCAGTCAGTACGTCCCTTCCTCTTGGCCTGGTCGCACAGCCGGCACGAAGGCTCAGTCTGTACGTCCCTTCCTCTTGGCCTGGTCGCACAGCCGGCACGAAGGCTCAGTCTGTACGTCCCTTCCTCTTGGCCTGGTCACACAGCCGGCACGAAGGCTCAGTCCGTACGTCCCTTCCTCTTGGCCTGGTCACACAGCCGGCACGAAGGCTCAGTCTGTACGTCCCTTCCTCTTGGCCTGGTCACACAGCCGGCACGAAGGCTCAGTCCGTACGTCCCTTCCTCTTGGCCTGGTCACACAGCCGGCACGAAGGCTCAGTCCGTACGTCCCTTCCTCTTGGCCTGGTCACACAGTCGGCACGAAGGCTCAGTCTGTACGTCCCTTCCTCTTGGCCTGGTCACACAGCCGGCACGAAGGCTCAGTCCGTACGTCCCTTCCTCTTGGCCTGGTCACACAGCCGGCACGAAGGCTCAGTCAGTACGTCCCTTCCTCTTGGCCTGGTCACACAGTCGGCACGAAGGCTCAGTCTGTACGTCCCTTCCTCTTGGCCTGGTCGCACAGCCGGCACGAAGGCCCTGTCTGTACGTCCCTTCCTCTTGGCCTGGTCGCACAGCCGGCACGAAGGCTCAGTCTGTACGTCCCTTCCTCTTGGCCTGGTCACACAGCCGGCACGAAGGCTCAGTCAGTACGTCCCTTCCTCTTGGCCTGGTCGCACAGCCGGCACGAAGGCTCAGTCCGTACGTCCCTTCCTCTTGGCCTGGTCACACAGCCGGCACGAAGGCTCAGTCTGTACGTCCCTTCCTCTTGGCCTGGTCACACAGCCGGCACGAAGGCTCAGTCTGTACGTCCCTTCCTCTTGGCCTGGTCACACAGCCGGCACGAAGGCTCAGTCCGTACGTCCCTTCCTCTTGGCCTGGTCACACAGCCGGCACGAAGGCTCAGTCAGTACGTCCCTTCCTCTTGGCCTGGTCGCACAGCCGGCACGAAGGCTCAGTCCGTACGTCCCTTCCTCTTGGCCTGGTCACACAGCCGGCACGAAGGCTCAGTCAGTACGTCCCTTCCTCTTGGCCTGGTCACACAGCCGGCACGAAGGCTCAGTCCGTACGTCCCTTCCTCTTGGCCTGGTCACACAGCCGGCACGAAGGCTCAGTCCGTACGTCCCTTCCTCTTGGCCTGGTCACACAGCCGGCACGAAGGCTCAGTCCGTACGTCCCTTCCTCTTGGCCTGGTCGCACAGCCGGCACGAAGGCTCAGTCCGTACGTCCCTTCCTCTTGGCCTGGTCACACAGCCGGCACGAAGGCTCAGTCTGTACGTCCTTTCCTCTTGGCCTGGTCACACAGCCGGCACGAAGGCTCAGTCCGTACGTCCCTTCCTCTTGGCCTGGTCACACAGCCGGCACGAAGGCTCAGTCAGTACGTCCCTTCCTCTTGGCCTGGTCACACAGCCGGCACGAAGGCTCAGTCTGTACGTCCCTTCCTCTTGGCCTGGTCACACAGCCGGCACGAAGGCTCAGTCAGTACGTCCCTTCCTCTTGGCCTGGTCGCACAGCCGGCACGAAGGCTCAGTCTGTACGTCCCTTCCTCTTGGCCTGGTCGCACAGCCGGCACGAAGGCTCAGTCTGTACGTCCCTTCCTCTTGGCCTGGTCACACAGCCGGCACGGAGGCTCAGTCTGTACGTCCCTTCCTCTTGGCCTGGTCACACAGCCGGCACGAAGGCTCAGTCAGTACGTCCCTTCCTCTTGGCCTGGTCGCACAGCCGGCACGAAGGCTCAGTCTGTACGTCCCTTCCTCTTGGCCTGGTCACACAGCCGGCACGAAGGCTCGGTCTGTACGTCCCTTCCTCTTGGCCTGGTCACACAGCCGGCACGAAGGCTCAGTCTGTACGTCCCTTCCTCTTGGCCTGGTCACACAGCCGGCACGAAGGCTCAGTCCGTACGTCCCTTCCTCTTGGCCTGGTCACACAGCCGGCACGAAGGCTCGGTCTGTACGTCCCTTCCTCTTGGCCTGGTCACACAGCCGGCACGAAGGCTCAGTCTGTACGTCCCTTCCTCTTGGCCTGGTCGCACAGCCGGCACGAAGGCCCTGTCTGTACGTCCCTTCCTCTTGGCCTGGTCACACAGCCGGCACGAAGGCTCAGTCTGTACGTCCCTTCCTCTTGGCCTGGTCGCACAGCCGGCACGAAGGCTCAGTCAGTACGTCCCTTCCTCTTGGCCTGGTCACACAGCCGGCACGAAGGCTCAGTCTGTACGTCCCTTCCTCTTGGCCTGGTCACACAGCCGGCACGAAGGCTCAGTCCGTACGTCCCTTCCTCTTGGCCTGGTCACACAGCCGGCACGACGGCTCAGTCTGTACGTCCCTTCCTCTTGGCCTGGTCACACAGCCGGCACGAAGGCTCAGTCCGTACGTCCCTTCCTCTTGGCCTGGTCACACAGCCGGCACGAAGGCTCAGTCTGTACGTCCCTTCCTCTTGGCCTGGTCACACAGCCGGCACGAAGGCTCAGTCAGTACGTCCCTTCCTCTTGGCCTGGTCGCACAGCCGGCACGAAGGCTCGGTCTGTACGTCCCTTCCTCTTGGCCTGGTCGCACAGCCGGCACGAAGGCTCAGTCCGTACGTCCCTTCCTCTTGGCCTGGTCGCACAGCCGGCACGAAGGCTCAGTCTGTACGTCCCTTCCTCTTGGCCTGGTCACACAGCCGGCACGAAGGCTCAGTCCGTACGTCCCTTCCTCTTGGCCTGGTCACACAGCCGGCACGAAGGCTCAGTCCGTACGTCCCTTCCTCTTGGCCTGGTCACACAGCCGGCACGAAGGCTCAGTCCGTACGTCCCTTCCTCTTGGTCTGGTCACACAGCCGGCACGAAGGCTCAGTCGGCACGTCCCTTCCTCTTGGCCTGGTCACACAGCCGGCACGAAGGCTCAGTCAGTACGTCCCTTCCTCTTGGCCTGGTCACACAGCCGGCACGAAGGCTCAGTCCGTACGTCCCTTCCTCTTGGCCTGGTCACACAGCCGGCACGAAGGCTCAGTCTGTACGTCCCTTCCTCTTGGCCTGGTCGCACAGCCGGCACGAAGGCTCAGTCCGTACGTCCCTTCCTCTTGGCCTGGTCACACAGCCGGCACGAAGGCTCAGTCTGTACGTCCCTTCCTCTTGGCCTGGTCACACAGCCGGCACGGAGGCTCAGTCTGTACGTCCCTTCCTCTTGGCCTGGTCACACAGCCGGCACGAAGGCTCAGTCTGTACGTCCCTTCCTCTTGACCTGGTCGCACAGCCGGCACGAAGGCTCAGTCCGTACGTCCCTTCCTCTTGGCCTGGTCACACAGCCGGCACGAAGGCTCAGTCTGTACGTCCCTTCCTCTTGGCCTGGTCACACAGCCGGCACGAAGGCTCAGTCCGTACGTCCCTTCCTCTTGACCTGGTCACACAGCCGGCACGAAGGCTCAGTCCGTACGTCCCTTCCTCTTGGCCTGGTCACACAGCCGGCACGAAGGCTCAGTCTGTACGTCCCTTCCTCTTGGCCTGGTCACACAGCCGGCACGAAGGCTCAGTCAGTACGTCCCTTCCTCTTGGTCTGGTCACACAGCCGGCACGAAGGCTCAGTCTGCACGTCCCTTCCTCTTGGCCTGGTCACACAGCCGGCACGAAGGCTCAGTCTGTACGTCCCTTCCTCTTGGCCTGGTCACACAGCCGGCACGAAGGCTCAGTCTGTACGTCCCTTCCTCTTGGCCTGGTCACACAGCCGGCACGAAGGCTCAGTCTGTACGTCCCTTCCTCTTGGCCTGGTCACACAGCCGGCACGAAGGCTCAGTCAGTACGTCCCTTCCTCTTGGTCTGGTCACACAGCCGGCACGAAGGCTCAGTCTACACGTCCCTTCCTCTTGGCCTGGTCACACAGCCGGCACGAAGGCTCAGTCTGTACGTCCCTTCCTCTTGGCCTGGTCACACAGCCGGCACGAAGGCTCAGTCCGTACGTCCCTTCCTCTTGGCCTGGTCACACAGCCGGCACGAAGGCTCAGTCTGTACGTCCCTTCCTCTTGGCCTGGTCACACAGCCGGCACGAAGGCTCAGTCAGTACGTCCCTTCCTCTTGGCCTGGTCGCACAGCCGGCACGAAGGCTCAGTCCGTACGTCCCTTCCTCTTGGCCTGGTCACACAGCCGGCACGAAGGCTCAGTCCGTACGTCCCTTCCTCTTGGCCTGGTCACACAGCCGGCACGAAGGTTCAGTCAGTACGTCCCTTCCTCTTGGCCTGGTCACACAGCCGGCACGAAGGCTCAGTCCGTACGTCCCTTCCTCTTGGCCTGGTCACACAGCCGGCACGAAGGCTCAGTCTGTACGTCCCTTCCTCTTGGCCTGGTCACACAGCCGGCACGACGGCTCAGTCTGCACGTCCCTTCCTCTTGGCCTGGTCACACAGCCGGCACGAAGGCTCAGTCCGTACGTCCCTTCCTCTTGGCCTGGTCACACAGCCGGCACGAAGGCTCAGTCCGTACGTCCCTTCCTCTTGGCCTGGTCACACAGCCGGCACGGAGGCTCAGTCCGTACGTCCCTTCCTCTTGGCCTGGTCGCACAGCCGGCACGAAGGCTCAGTCCGTACGTCCCTTCCTCTTGGCCTGGTCACACAGCCGGCACGAAGGCTCAGTCCGTACGTCCCTTCCTCTTGGCCTGGTCACACAGCCGGCACGAAGGCTCAGTCAGTACGTCCCTTCCTCTTGGCCTGGTCACACAGCCGGCACGAAGGCTCAGTCCGTACGTCCCTTCCTCTTGGCCTGGTCACACAGCCGGCACGAAGGTTCAGTCAGTACGTCCCTTCCTCTTGGCCTGGTCACACAGCCGGCACGAAGGCTCAGTCCGTACGTCCCTTCCTCTTGGCCTGGTCACACAGCCGGCACGAAGGCTCAGTCTGTACGTCCCTTCCTCTTGGCCTGGTCACACAGCCGGCACGAAGGCTCGGTCTGTACGTCCCTTCCTCTTGGCCTGGTCACACAGCCGGCACGAAGGCTCAGTCTGTACGTCCCTTCCTCTTGGCCTGGTCGCACAGCCGGCACGAAGGCTCAGTCCGTACGTCCCTTCCTCTTGGCCTGGTCACACAGCCGGCACGAAGGCTCAGTCCGTACGTCCCTTCCTCTTGGCCTGGTCGCACAGCCGGCACGAAGGCTCAGTCTGTACGTCCCTTCCTCTTGGCCTGGTCGCACAGCCGGCACGAAGGCTCAGTCTGTACGTCCCTTCCTCTTGGCCTGGTCGCACAGCCGGCACGGAGGCTCAGTCTGTACGTCCCTTCCTCTTGGCCTGGTCGCACAGCCGGCACGAAGGCTCAGTCCGTACGTCCCTTCCTCTTGGCCTGGTCACACAGCGGGCAAGAAGGCTCAGTCTGTACGTCCCTTCCTCTTGACCTGGTCGCACAGCCGGCACGAAGGCTCAGTCTGTACGTCCCTTCCTCTTGGCCTGGTCACACAGCCGGCACGAAGGCTCAGTCTGTACGTCCCTTCCTCTTGGCCTGGTCGCACAGCCGGCACGAAGGCTCAGTCCGTACGTCCCTTCCTCTTGGCCTGGTCGCACAGCCGGCACGAAGGCTCAGTCTGTACGTCCCTTCCTCTTGGCCTGGTCGCACAGCCGGCACGAAGGCTCAGTCTGTACGTCCCTTCCTCTTGGCCTGGTCGCACAGCCGGCACGAAGGCTCAGTCTGTACGTCCCTTCCTCTTGGCCTGGTCGCACAGCCGGCACGAAGGCTCAGTCTGTACGTCCCTTCCTCTTGGCCTGGTCACACAGCCGGCACGAAGGCTCAGTCAGTACGTCCCTTCCTCTTGGCCTGGTCGCACAGCCGGCACGAAGGCTCAGTCCGTACGTCCCTTCCTCTTGGCCTGGTCGCACAGCCGGCACGAAGGCTCAGTCCGTACGTCCCTTCCTCTTGGCCTGGTCACACAGCCGGCACGAAGGCTCAGTCTGTACGTCCCTTCCTCTTGACCTGGTCGCACAGCCGGCACGAAGGCTCAGTCAGTACGTCCCTTCCTCTTGGCCTGGTCGCACAGCCGGCACGAAGGCTCAGTCCGTACGTCCCTTCCTCTTGGCCTGGTCGCACAGCCGGCACGAAGGCTCAGTCCGTACGTCCCTTCCTCTTGGCCTGGTCACACAGCCGGCACGAAGGCTCAGTCTGTACGTCCCTTCCTCTTGACCTGGTCGCACAGCCGGCACGAAGGCTCAGTCTGTACGTCCCTTCCTCTTGACCTGGTCGCACAGCCGGCACGAAGGCTCAGTCTGTACGTCCCTTCCTCTTGGCCTGGTCGCACAGCCGGCACGAAGGCTCAGTCCGTACGTCCCTTCCTCTTGGCCTGGTCGCACAGCCGGCACGAAGGCTCAGTCTGTACGTCCCTTTCTCTTGGCCTGGTCGCACAGCCGGCACGAAGGCTCAGTCTGTACGTCCCTTCCTCTTGGCCTGGTCGCACAGCCGGCACGAAGGCTCAGTCTGTACGTCCCTTCCTCTTGGCCTGGTCGCACAGCCGGCACGAAGGCTCAGTCCGTACGTCCCTTCCTCTTGGCCTGGTCACACAGCCGGCACGAAGGCTCAGTCTGTACGTCCCTTCCTCTTGACCTGGTCGCACAGCCGGCACGAAGGCTCAGTCTGTACGTCCCTTCCTCTTGGCCTGGTCGCACAGCCGGCACGAAGGCTCAGTCAGTACGTCCCTTCCTCTTGGCCTGGTCACACAGCCGGCACGAAGGCTCAGTCCGTACGTCCCTTCCTCTTGGCCTGGTCACACAGCCGGCACGAAGGCTCAGTCCGTACGTCCCTTCCTCTTGGCCTGGTCACACAGCCGGCACGAAGGCTCAGTCAGTACGTCCCTTCCTCTTGGCCTGGTCACACAGCCGGCACGGAGGCTCAGTCTGTACGTCCCTTCCTCTTGGCCTGGTCACACAGCCGGCACGAAGGCTCAGTCAGTACGTCCCTTCCTCTTGGCCTGGTCACACAGCCGGCACGAAGGCTCAGTCCGTACGTCCCTTCCTCTTGGCCTGGTCGCACAGCCGGCACGAAGGCTCAGTCCGTACGTCCCTTCCTCTTGGCCTGGTCGCACAGCCGGCACGAAGGCTCAGTCTGTACGTCCCTTCCTCTTGGCCTGGTCACACAGCCGGCACGAAGGCTCAGTCAGTACGTCCCTTCCTCTTGGCCTGGTCACACAGCCGGCACGAAGGCTCAGGCAGTACGTCCCTTCCTCTTGGCCTGGTCACACAGCCGGCACGAAGGCTCAGTCTGTACGTCCCTTCCTCTTGGCCTGGTCACACAGCCGGCACGAAGGCTCAGTCCGTCCGTCCCTTCCTCTTGGCCTGGTCGCACAGCCGGCACGAAGGCTCAGTCCGTACGTCCCTTCCTCTTGGCCTGGTCACACAGCCGGCACGAAGGCTCAGTCCGTACGTCCCTTCCTCTTGGCCTGGTCACACAGCCGGCACGAAGGCTCAGTCTGTACGTCCCTTCCTCTTGGCCTGGTCACACAGCCGGCACGAAGGCTCAGTCCGTACGTCCCTTCCTCTTGACCTGGTCACACAGCCGGCACGAAGGCTCAGTCTGTACGTCCCTTCCTCTTGGCCTGGTCACACAGCCGGCACGAAGGCTCAGTCTGTACGTCCCTTCCTCTTGGCCTGGTCACAGAGCCGGCACGAAGGCTCAGTCAGTACGTCCCTTCCTCTTGGCCTGGTCACACAGCCGGCACGAAGGCTCAGTCCGTACGTCCCTTCCTCTTGGCCTGGTCACACAGCCGGCACGAAGGCTCAGTCTGTACGTCCCTTCCTCTTGGCCTGGTCGCACAGCCGGCACGAAGGCTCAGTTCGTACGTCCCTTCCTCTTGGCCTGGTCGCACAGCCGGCACGAAGGCTCAGTCTGTACGTCCCTTCCTCTTGGCCTGGTCACACAGCCGGCACGAAGGCTCAGTCAGTACGTCCCTTCCTCTTGGCCTGGTCACACAGCCGGCACGAAGGCTCAGGCAGTACGTCCCTTCCTCTTGGCCTGGTCACACAGCCGGCACGAAGGCTCAGTCTGTACGTCCCTTCCTCTTGGCCTGGTCACACAGCCGGCACGAAGGCTCAGTCCGTCCGTCCCTTCCTCTTGGCCTGGTCGCACAGCCGGCACGAAGGCTCAGTCCGTACGTCCCTTCCTCTTGGCCTGGTCACACAGCCGGCACGAAGGCTCGGTCTGTACGTCCCTTCCTCTTGGCCTGGTCACACAGCCGGCACGAAGGCTCAGTCAGTACGTCCCTTCCTCTTGGCCTGGTCACACAGCCGGCACGAAGGCTCAGTCCGTACGTCCCTTCCTCTTGGCCTGGTCACACAGCCGGCACGGAGGCTCAGTCTGTACGTCCCTTCCTCTTGGCCTGGTCACACAGCCGGCACGAAGGCTCAGTCCGTACGTCCCTTCCTCTTGGCCTGGTCACACAGCCGGCACGAAGGCTCAGTCTGTACGTCCCTTCCTCTTGGCCTGGTCACACAGCCGGCACGGAGGCTCAGTCTGTACGTCCCTTCCTCTTGGCCTGGTCACACAGCCGGCACGAAGGCTCAGTCCGTACGTCCCTTCCTCTTGGCCTGGTCACACAGCCGGCACGAAGGCTCAGTCTGTACGTCCCTTCCTCTTGGCCTGGTCACACAGCCGGCACGGAGGCTCAGTCTGTACGTCCCTTCCTCTTGGCCTGGTCACACAGCCGGCACGAAGGCTCAGTCTGTACGTCCCTTCCTCTTGGCCTGGTCACACAGCCGGCACGGAGGCTCAGTCTGTACGTCCCTTCCTCTTGGCCTGGTCACACAGCCGGCACGAAGGCTCAGTCCGTACGTCCCTTCCTCTTGGCCTGGTCACACAGCCGGCACGAAGGCTCAGTCTGTACGTCCCTTCCTCTTGGCCTGGTCACACAGCCGGCACGGAGGCTCAGTCTGTACGTCCCTTCCTCTTGGCCTGGTCACACAGCCGGCACGAAGGCTCAGTCCGTACGTCCCTTCCTCTTGGCCTGGTCGCACAGCCGGCACGAAGGCTCAGTCTGTACGTCCCTTCCTCTTGGCCTGGTCACACAGCCGGCACGGAGGCTCAGTCTGTACGTCCCTTCCTCTTGGCCTGGTCACACAGCCGGCACGAAGGCTCAGTCAGTACGTCCCTTCCTCTTGGCCTGGTCACACAGCCGGCACGAAGGCTCAGTCAGTACGTCCCTTCCTCTTGGCCTGGTCACACAGCCGGCACGAAGGCTCAGTCTGTACGTCCCTTCCTCTTGGCCTGGTCACACAGCCGGCACGAAGGCTCAGTCTGTACGTCCCTTCCTCTTGGCCTGGTCACACAGCCGGCACGAAGGCTCAGTCAGTACGTCCCTTCCTCTTGGCCTGGTCACACAGCCGGCACGAAGGCTCAGTCTGTACGTCCCTTCCTCTTGGCCTGGTCACACAGCCGGCACGAAGGCTCAGTCTGTACGTCCCTTCCTCTTGGCCTGGTCACACAACCGGCACGAAGGCTCAGTCTGTACGTCCCTTCCTCTTGGCCTGGTCACACAGCCGGCACGAAGGCTCAGTCAGTACGTCCCTTCCTCTTGGCCTGGTCACACAGCCGGCACGAAGGCTCAGTCAGTACGTCCCTTCCTCTTGGCCTGGTCACACAGCCGGCACGAAGGCTCAGTCTGTACGTCCCTTCCTCTTGGCCTGGTCACACAGCCGGCACGAAGGCTCAGTCAGTACGTCCCTTCCTCTTGGCCTGGTCACACAGCCGGCACGAAGGCTCAGTCAGTACGTCCCTTCCTCTTGGCCTGGTCACACAGCCGGCACGAAGGCTCAGGCTTGGCCTGGTCACACAGCCGGCACGAAGGCTCAGTCCGTACGTCCCTTCCTCTTGGCCTGGTCACACAGCCGGCACGAAGGCTCAGTCTGTACGTCCCTTCCTCTTGGCCTGGTCACACAGCCGGCACGAAGGCTCAGTCAGTACGTCCCTTCCTCTTGGCCTGGTCGCACAGCCGGCACGAAGGCTCGGTCTGTACGTCCCTTCCTCTTGGCCTGGTCGCACAGCCGGCACGAAGGCTCAGTCTGTACGTCCCTTCCACTTGGCCTGGTCACACAGCCGGCACGGAGGCTCGGTCTGTACGTCCCTTCCTCTTGGCCTGGTCGCACAGCCGGCACGAAGGCTCAGTCTGTACGTCCCTTCCTCTTGGCCTGGTCACACAGCCGGCACGAAGGCTCAGTCTGTACGTCCCTTCCTCTTGGCCTGGTCGCACAGCCGGCACGAAGGCTCAGTCCGTACGTCCCTTCCTCTTGGCCTGGTCACACAGCCGGCACGGCGGCTCAGTCTGTACGTCCCTTCTTCTTGGCCTGGTCGCACAGCCGGCACGAAGGCTCAGTCAGTACGTCCCTTCCTCTTGGCCTGGTCACACAGCCGGCACGAAGGCTCAGTCAGTACGTCCCTTCCTCTTGGCCTGGTCACACAGCCGGCACGAAGGCTCAGTCAGTACGTCCCTTCCTCTTGGCCTGGTCGCACAGCCGGCACGAAGGCTCGGTCTGTACGTCCCTTCCTCTTGGCCTGGTCGCACAGCCGGCACGAAGGCTCAGTCAGTACGTCCCTTCCTCTTGGCCTGGTCACACAGCCGGCACGAAGGCTCAGTCAGTACGTCCCTTCCTCTTGGCCTGGTCACACAGCCGGCACGAAGGCTCAGTCAGTACGTCCCTTCCTCTTGGCCTGGTCGCACAGCCGGCACGAAGGCTCGGTCTGTACGTCCCTTCCTCTTGGCCTGGTCGCACAGCCGGCACGAAGGGTCAGTCAGTACGTCCCTTCCTCTTGGCCTGGTCACACAGCCGGCACGAAGGCTCAGTCAGTACGTCCCTTCCTCTTGGCCTGGTCGCACAGCCGGCACGAAGGCTCAGTCAGTACGTCCCTTCCTCTTGGCCTGGTCGCACAGCCGGCACGAAGGCTCAGTCTGTACGTCCCTTCCTCTTGGCCTGGTCACACAGCCGGCACGGAGGCTCAGTCCGTACGTCCCTTCCTCTTGGCCTGGTCGCACAGCCGGCACGAAGGCTCAGTCAGTACGTCCCTTCCTCTTGGCCTGGTCACACAGCCGGCACGGAGGCTCAGTCTGTACGTCCCTTCCTCTTGGCCTGGTCGCACAGCCGGCACGAAGGCTCAGTCCGTACGTCCCTTCCTCTTGGCCTGCTCACACAGCCGGCACGACGGCTCAGTCTGTACGTCCCTTCCTCTTGGCCTGGTCACACAGCCGGCACGACGGCTCAGTCTGTACGTCCCTTCCTCTTGGCCTGGTCACACAGCCGGCACGAAGGCTCAGTCAGTACGTCCCTTCCTCTTGGCCTGGTCGCACAGCCGGCACGAAGGCTCAGTCAGTACGTCCCTTCCTCTTGGCCTGGTCGCACAGCCGGCACGAAGGCTCAGTCTGTACGTCCCTTCCTCTTGGCCTGGTCGCACAGCCGGCACGAAGGCTCAGTCAGTACGTCCCTTCCTCTTGGCCTGGTCGCACAGCCGGCACGAAGGCTCAGTCAGTACGTCCCTTCCTCTTGGCCTGGTCGCACAGCCGGCACGAAGGCTCAGTCAGTACGTCCCTTCCTCTTGGCCTGGTCACACAGCCGGCACGACGGCTCAGTCTGTACGTCCCTTCCTCTTGGCCTGGTCACACAGCCGGCACGAAGGCTCAGTCAGTACGTCCCTTCCTCTTGGCCTGGTCGCACAGCCGGCACGAAGGCTCAGTCAGTACGTCCCTTCCTCTTGGCCTGGTCACACAGCCGGCACGACGGCTCAGTCTGTACGTCCCTTCCTCTTGGCCTGGTCACACAGCCGGCACGAAGGCTCAGTCAGTACGTCCCTTCCTCTTGGCCTGGTCGCACAGCCGGCACGAAGGCTCAGTCTGTACGTCCCTTCCTCTTGGCCTGGTCGCACAGCCGGCACGAAGGCTCAGTCTGTACGTCCCTTCCTCTTGGCCTGGTCGCACAGCCGGCACGAAGGCTCAGTCTGTACGTCCCTTCCTCTTGGCCTGGTCGCACAGCCGGCACGAAGGCTCAGTCCGTACGTCCCTTCCTCTTGGCCTGGTCACACAGCCGGCACGAAGGCTCAGTCAGTACGTCCCTTCCTCTTGGCCTGGTCGCACAGCCGGCACGAAGGCTCAGTCCGTACGTCCCTTCCTCTTGGCCTGGTCACACAGCCGGCACGAAGGCTCAGTCCGTACGTCCCTTCCTCTTGGTCTGGTCACACAGCCGGCACGAAGGCTCAGTCCGTACGTCCCTTCCTCTTGGCCTGGTCACACAGCCGGCACGAAGGCTCAGTCTGTACGTCCCTTCCTCTTGGCCTGGTCACACAGCCGGCACGAAGGCTCAGTCAGTACGTCCCTTCCTCTTGGCCTGGTCACACAGCCGGCACGAAGGCTCAGTCAGTACGTCCCTTCCTCTTGGCCTGGTCGCACAGCCGGCACGGAGGCTCAGTCTGTACGTCCCTTCCTCTTGGCCTGGTCACACAGCCGGCACGGAGGCTCAGTCTGTACGTCCCTTCCTCTTGGCCTGGTCACACAGCCGGCACGAAGGCTCAGTCCGTACGTCCCTTCCTCTTGGCCTGGTCACACAGCCGGCACGAAGGCTCAGTCAGTACGTCCCTTCCTCTTGGCCTGGTCACACAGCCGGCACGAAGGCTCAGTCAGTACGTCCCTTCCTCTTGGCCTGGTCACACAGCCGGCACGAAGGCTCAGTCAGTACGTCCCTTCCTCTTGGCCTGGTCACACAGCCGGCACGAAGGCTCAGTCTGTACGTCCCTTCCTCTTGGCCTGGTCGCACAGCCGGCACGAAGGCTCAGTCTGTACGTCCCTTCCTCTTGGCCTGGTCACACAGCCGGCACGAAGGCTCAGTCTGTACGTCCCTTCCTCTTGGCCTGGTCACACAGCCGGCACGAAGGCTCAGTCCGTACGTCCCTTCCTCTTGACCTGGTCACACAGCCGGCACGAAGGCTCAGTCAGTACGTCCCTTCCTCTTGGCCTGGTCACACAGCCGGCACGAAGGCTCAGTCAGTACGTCCCTTCCTCTTGGCCTGGTCACACAGCCGGCACGAAGGCTCAGTCAGTACGTCCCTTCCTCTTGGCCTGGTCACACAGCCGGCACGAAGGCTCAGTCCGTACGTCCCTTCCTCTTGGCCTGGTCACACAGCCGGCACGAAGGCTCAGTCTGTACGTCCCTTCCTCTTGGCCTGGTCACACAGCCGGCACGAAGGCTCAGTCTGTACGTCCCTTCCTCTTGGCCTGGTCGCACAGCCGGCACGAAGGCTCAGTCTGTACGTCCCTTCCTCTTGGCCTGGTCACACAGCCGGCACGAAGGCTCAGTCTGTACGTCCCTTCCTCTTGGCCTGGTCGCACAGCCGGCACGAAGGCTCAGTCTGCACGTCCCTTCCTCTTGGCCTGGTCACACAGCCGGCACGAAGGCTCAGTCCGTACGTCCCTTCCTCTTGGCCTGGTCACACAGCCGGCACGAAGGCTCAGTCAGTACGTCCCTTCCTCTTGGCCTGGTCGCACAGCCGGCACGAAGGCTCAGTCCGTACGTCCCTTCCTCTTGACCTGGTCGCACAGCCGGCACGAAGGCTCAGTCCGTACGTCCCTTCCTCTTGGCCTGGTCACGCAGCCGGCACGAAGGCTCAGTCTGTACGTCCCTTCCTCTTGGCCTGGTCGCACAGCCGGCACGAAGGCTCAGTCTGCACGTCCCTTCCTCTTGGCCTGGTCACACAGCCGGCACGAAGGCTCAGTCCGTACGTCCCTTCCTCTTGGCCTGGTCACACAGCCGGCACGAAGGCTCAGTCAGTACGTCCCTTCCTCTTGGCCTGGTCGCACAGCCGGCACGAAGGCTCAGTCCGTACGTCCCTTCCTCTTGACCTGGTCGCACAGCCGGCACGAAGGCTCAGTCCGTACGTCCCTTCCTCTTGGCCTGGTCACGCAGCCGGCACGAAGGCTCAGTCTGTACGTCCCTTCCTCTTGGCCTGGTCGCACAGCCGGCACGAAGGCTCAGTCCGTACGTCCCTTCCTCTTGGCCTGGTCACGCAGCCGGCACGAAGGCTCAGTCTGTACGTCCCTTCCTCTTGGCCTGGTCGCACAGCCGGCACGAAGGCTCAGTCCGTACGTCCCTTCCTCTTGGCCTGGTCGCACAGCCGGCACGAAGGCTCAGTCTGTACGTCCCTTCCTCTTGGCCTGGTCACACAGCCGGCACGAAGGCTCAGTCAGTACGTCCCTTCCTCTTGGCCTGGTCACACAGCCGGCACGAAGGCTCAGTCCGTACGTCCCTTCCTCTTGGCCTGGTCACGCAGCCGGCACGAAGGCTCAGTCTGTACGTCCCTTCCTCTTGGCCTGGTCGCACAGCCGGCACGAAGGCTCAGTCCGTACGTCCCTTCCTCTTGGCCTGGTCGCACAGCCGGCACGAAGGCTCAGTCTGTACGTCCCTTCCTCTTGGCCTGGTCACACAGCCGGCACGAAGGCTCAGTCAGTACGTCCCTTCCTCTTGGCCTGGTCGCACAGCCGGCACGAAGGCTCAGTCCGTACGTCCCTTCCTCTTGGCCTGGTCGCACAGCCGGCACGAAGGCTCAGTCTGTACGTCCCTTCCTCTTGGCCTGGTCACACAGCCGGCACGAAGGCTCAGTCAGTACGTCCCTTCCTCTTGGCCTGGTCGCACAGCCGGCACGAAGGCTCAGTCTGTACGTCCCTTCCTCTTGGTCTGGTCACACAGCCGGCACGAAGGCTCAGTCTGTACGTCCCTTCCTCTTGGTCTGGTCACACAGCCGGCACGAAGGCTCAGTCTGTACGTCCCTTCCTCTTGGCCTGGTCGCACAGCCGGCACGAAGGCTCAGTCAGTACGTCCCTTCCTCTTGGCCTGGTCACACAGCCGGCACGGAGGCTCAGTCCGTACGTCCCTTCCTCTTGGCCTGGTCACACAGCCGGCACGAAGGCTCAGTCTGTACGTCCCTTCCTCTTGGCCTGGTCACACAGCCGGCACGAAGGCTCAGTCTGTACGTCCCTTCCTCTTGGCCTGGTCACACAGCCGGCACGAAGGCTCAGTCCGTACGTCCCTTCCTCTTGGCCTGGTCGCACAGCCGGCACGAAGGCTCAGTCCGTACGTCCCTTCCTCTTGGCCTGGTCACACAGCCGGCACGAAGGCTCAGTCCGTACGTCCCTTCCTCTTGGCCTGGTCACACAGCCGGCACGAAGGCTCAGTCCGTACGTCCCTTCCTCTTGGCCTGGTCGCACAGCCGGCACGAAGGCTCAGTCAGTACGTCCCTTTCTCTTGGCCTGGTCGCACAGCCGGCACGAAGGCTCGGTCTGTACGTCCCTTCCTCTTGGCCTGGTCACACAGCCGGCACGAAGGCTCAGTCAGTACGTCCCTTCCTCTTGGCCTGGTCACACAGCCGGCACGAAGGCTCAGTCAGTACGTCCCTTCCTCTTGGCCTGGTCGCACAGCCGGCACGAAGGCTCGGTCTGTACGTCCCTTCCTCTTGGCCTGGTCACACAGCCGGCACGAAGGCTCGGTCTGTACGTCCCTTCCTCTTGGCCTGGTCGCACAGCCGGCACGAAGGCTCAGTCCGTACGTCCCTTCCTCTTGGCCTGGTCGCACAGCCGGCACGAAGGCTCAGTCAGTACGTCCCTTCCTCTTGGCCTGGTCACACAGCCGGCACGGCGGCTCGGTCTGTACGTCCCTTCCTCTTGGCCTGGTCGCACAGCCGGCACGAAGGCTCGGGCTGTACGTCCCTTCCTCTTGGCCTGGTCACACAGCCGGCACGAAGGCTCAGTCTGTACGTCCCTTCCTCTTGGCCTGGTCACACAGCCGGCACGAAGGCTCGGTCTGTACGTCCCTTCCTCTTGGCCTGGTCGCACAGCCGGCACGAAGGCTCAGTCAGTACGTCCCTTCCTCTTGGCCTGGTGACACAGCCGGCACGAAGGCTCAGTCTGTACGTCCCTTCCTCTTGGCCTGGTCGCACAGCCGGCACGAAGGCTCAGTCTGTACGTCCCTTCCTCTTGGCCTGGTCGCACAGCCGGCACGAAGGCTCAGTCAGTACGTCCCTTCCTCTTGGCCTGGTCGCACAGCCGGCACGAAGGCTCAGTCCGTACGTCCCTTCCTCTTGGCCTGGTCGCACAGCCGGCACGAAGGCTCAGTCAGTACGTCCCTTCCTCTTGGCCTGGTCGCACAGCCGGCACGAAGGCTCAGTCAGTACGTCCCTTCCTCTTGGCCTGGTCGCACAGCCGGCACGAAGGCTCAGTCAGTACGTCCCTTCCTCTTGGCCTGGTCACACAGCCGGCACGACGGCTCAGTCTGTACGTCCCTTCCTCTTGGCCTGGTCGCACAGCCGGCACGACGGCTCAGTCTGTACGTCCCTTCCTCTTGGCCTGGTCACACAGCCGGCACGAAGGCTCAGTCAGTACGTCCCTTCCTCTTGGCCTGGTCACACAGCCGGCACGAAGGCTCAGTCAGTACGTCCCTTCCTCTTGGCCTGGTCGCACAGCCGGCACGAAGGCTCAGTCAGTACGTCCCTTCCTCTTGGCCTGGTCGCACAGCCGGCACGAAGGCTCAGTCAGTACGTCCCTTCCTCTTGGCCTGGTCACACAGCCGGCACGACGGCTCAGTCTGTACGTCCCTTCCTCTTGGCCTGGTCGCACAGCCGGCACGACGGCTCAGTCTGTACGTCCCTTCCTCTTGGCCTGGTCACACAGCCGGCACGAAGGCTCAGTCAGTACGTCCCTTCCTCTTGGCCTGGTCACACAGCCGGCACGAAGGCTCAGTCCGTACGTCCCTTCCTCTTGGCCTGGTCACACAGCCGGCACGAAGGCTCAGTCTGTACGTCCCTTCCTCTTGGCCTGGTCACACAGCCGGCACGAAGGCTCAGTCTGTACGTCCCTTCCTCTTGGCCTGGTCACACAGCCGGCACGGCGGCTCAGTCTGTACGTCCCTTCCTCTTGGCCTGGTCGCACAGCCGGCACGAAGGCTCAGTCTGTACGTCCCTTCCTCTTGGCCTGGTCACACAGCCGGCACGAAGGCTCAGTCTGCACGTCCCTTCCTCTTGGCCTGGTCACACAGGCGGCACGAAGGCTCAGTCTGTACGTCCCTTCCTCTTGGCCTGGTCACACAGCCGGCACGAAGGCTCAGTCTGTACGTCCCTTCCTCTTGGCCTGGTCACACAGCCGGCACGAAGGCTCAGTCCGTACGTCCCTTCCTCTTGGCCTGGTCACACAGCCGGCACGAAGGCTCAGTCCGTACGTCCCTTCCTCTTGGCCTGGTCACACAGCCGGCACGAAGGCTCAGTCTGTACGTCCCTTCCTCTTGGCCTGGTCACACAGCCGGCACGGCGGCTCAGTCTGTACGTCCCTTCCTCTTGGCCTGGTCACACAGCCGGCACGAAGGCTCAGTCTGTACGTCCCTTCCTCTTGGCCTGGTCACACAGCCGGCACGAAGGCTCAGTCTGTACGTCCCTTCCTCTTGGCCTGGTCACACAGCCGGCACGGCGGCTCAGTCTGTACGTCCCTTCCTCTTGGCCTGGTCGCACAGCCGGCACGAAGGCTCAGTCTGTACGTCCCTTCCTCTTGGCCTGGTCACACAGCCGGCACGAAGGCTCAGTCTGCACGTCCCTTCCTCTTGGCCTGGTCACACAGCCGGCACGAAGGCTCAGTCTGTACGTCCCTTCCTCTTGGCCTGGTCACACAGCCGGCACGAAGGCTCAGTCTGTACGTCCCTTCCTCTTGGCCTGGTCACACAGCCGGCACGAAGGCTCAGTCTGTACGTCCCTTCCTCTTGGCCTGGTCACACAGTCGGCACGGCGGCTCAGTCTGTACGTCCCTTCCTCTTGGCCTGGTCACACAGCCGGCACGAAGGCTCAGTCTGTACGTCCCTTCCTCTTGGCCTGGTCACACAGCCGGCACGAAGGCTCAGTCTGTACGTCCCTTCCTCTTGGCCTGGTCACACAGCCGGCACGAAGGCTCAGTCTGTACGTCCCTTCCTCTTGGCCTGGTCGCACAGCCGGCACGAAGGCTCAGTCTGTACGTCCCTTCCTCTTGGCCTGGTCACACAGCCGACACGAAGGCTCAGTCAGTACGTCCCTTCCTCTTGGCCTGGTCACACAGCCGGCACGAAGGCTCAGTCTGTACGTCCCTTCCTCTTGGCCTGGTCGCACAGCCGGCACGAAGGCTCAGTCAGTACGTCCCTTCCTCTTGGCCTGGTCGCACAGCCGGCACGAAGGCTCAGTCTGTACGTCCCTTCCTCTTGGCCTGGTCACACAGCCGGCACGGAGGCTCAGTCTGTACGTCCCTTCCTCTTGGCCTGTTCACACAGCCGGCACGAAGGCTCAGTCTGTACGTCCCTTCCTCTTGGCCTGGTCACACAGCCGGCACGAAGGCTCAGTCTGTACGTCCCTTCCTCTTGGCCTGGTCACACAGCCGGCACGAAGGCTCAGTCTGTACGTCCCTTCCTCTTGGCCTGGTCACACAGCCGGCACGAAGGCTCAGTCTGTACGTCCCTTCCTCTTGGCCTGGTCACACAGCCGGCACGAAGGCTCAGTCTGTACGTCCCTTCCTCTTGGCCTGGTCGCACAGCCGGCACGAAGGCTCAGTCTGTACGTCCCTTCCTCTTGGCCTGGTCACACAGCCGGCACGAAGGCTCAGTCTGTACGTCCCTTCCTCTTGGCCTGGTCACACAGCCGGCACGAAGGCTCAGTCTGTACGTCCCTTCCTCTTGGCCTGGTCACACAGCCGGCACGAAGGCTCAGTCTGTACGTCCCTTCCTCTTGGCCTGGTCACACAGCCGGCACGAAGGCTCAGTCTGTACGTCCCTTCCTCTTGGCCTGGTCGCACAGCCGGCACGAAGGCTCAGTCTGTACGTCCCTTCCTCTTGGCCTGGTCACACAGCCGGCACGAAGGCTCAGTCTGTACGTCCCTTCCTCTTGGCCTGGTCGCACAGCCGGCACGAAGGCTCAGTCAGTACGTCCCTTCCTCTTGGCCTGGTCGCACAGCCGGCACAAAGGCTCAGTCAGTACGTCCCTTCCTCTTGGCCTGGTCGCACAGCCGGCACGAAGGCTCAGTCTGTACGTCCCTTCCTCTTGGCCTGGTCACACAGGCGGCACGGAGGCTCAGTCTGTACGTCCCTTCCTCTTGGTCTGGTCACACAGCCGGCACGAAAGCTCAGTCTGTACGTCCCTTCCTCTTGGCCTGGTCACACAGCCGGCACGAAGGCTCAGTCTGTACGCCCCTTCCTCTTGGCCTGGTCACACAGCCGGCACGAAGACTCAGTCAGTACGTCCCATCCTCTTGGCCTGGTCGCACAGCCGGCACGAAGGCTCAGTCAGTACGTCCCATCCTCTTGGCCTGGTCACACAGCCGGCACGAAGGCTCAGTCTGTACGTCCCTTCCTCTTGACCTGGTCACACAGCCGGCACGAAGGCTCAGTCAGTACGTCCCATCCTCTTGGCCTGGTCACACAGCCGGCACGAAGGCTCAGTCTGTACGTCCCTTCCTCTTGGCCTGGTCGCACAGCCGGCACGAAGGCTCGTGGCCTGGTCGCACAGCCGGCACGAAGGCTCAGTCCGTACGTCCCTTCCTCTTGGCCTGGTCACACAGCCGGCACGAAGGCTCAGTCTGTACGTCCCTTCCTCTTGGCCTGGTCACACAGCCGGCACGAAGGCTCAGTCTGTACGTCCCTTCCTCTTGGCCTGGTCACACAGCCGGCACGGCGGCTCAGTCTGTACGTCCCTTCCTCTTGGCCTGGTCACACAGCCGGCACGGAGGCTCAGTCAGTACGTCCCTTCCTCTTGGCCTGGTCACACAGCCGGCACGAAGGCTCAGTCTGTACGTCCCTTCCTCTTGGCCTGGTCGCACAGCCGGCACGAAGGCTCAGTCTGTACGTCCCTTCCTCTTGGTCTGGTCACACAGCCGGCACGAAGGCTCAGTCTGTACGTCCCTTCCTCTTGGCCTGGTCGCACAGCCGCCACGAAGGCTCAGTCTGTACGTCCCTTCCTCTTGGCCTGGTCACACAGCCGGCACGAAGGCTCAGTCAGTACGTCCCTTCCTCTTGGCCTGGTCGCACAGCCGGCACGAAGGCTCAGTCTGTACGTCCCTTCCTCTTGGCCTGGTCGCACAGCCGGCACGAAGGCGCAGTCTGTACGTCCCTTCCTCTTGGCCTGGTCACACAGCCGGCACGAAGGCTCAGTCTGTACGTCCCTTCCTCTTGGCCTGGTCACACAGCCGGCACGGAGGCTCAGTCTGTACGTCCCTTCCTCTTGGCCTGGTGACACAGCCGGCACGAAGGCTCAGTCTGTACGTCCCTTCCTCTTGGCCTGGTCGCACAGCCGGCACGAAGGCTCAGTCTGTACGTCCCTTCCTCTTGGCCTGGTCACACAGCCGGCACGAAGGCTCAGTCTGTACGTCCCTTCCTCTTGGCCTGGTCACACAGCCGGCACGAAGGCTCAGTCAGTACGTCCCTTCCTCTTGGCCTGGTCACACAGCCGGCACGAAGGCTCAGTCTGTACGTCCCTTCCTCTTGGCCTGGTCACACAGCCGGCACGAAGGCTCAGTCAGTACGTCCCTTCCTCTTGGCCTGGTCACACAGCCGGCACGAAGGCTCAGTCAGTACGTCCCTTCCTCTTGGCCTGGTCACACAGCCGGCACGAAGGCCCTGTCTGTACGTCCCTTCCTCTTGGCCTGGTCACACAGCCGGCACGAAGGCTCAGTCAGTACGTCCCTTCCTCTTGGCCTGGTCACACAGCCGGCACGAAGGCTCAGTCTGTACGTCCCTTCCTCTTGGCCTGGTCACACAGCCGGCACGAAGGCTCAGTCTGTACGTCCCTTCCTCTTGGCCTGGTCGCACAGCGGGCACGAAGGCTCAGTCTGTACGTCCCTTCCTCTTGGCCTGGTCACACAGCCGGCACGAAGGCTCAGTCTGTACGTCCCATCCTTTTGGCCTGGTCACACAGCCGGCACGAAGGCTCAGTCTGTACGTCCCTTCCTCTTGGCCTGGTCACACAGCCGGCACGAAGGCTCAGTCAGTACGTCCCTTCCTCTTGGCCTGGTCGCACAGCCGGCACGAAGGCTCAGTCTGTACGTCCCTTCCTCTTGGTCTGGTCACACAGCCGGCACGAAGGCTCAGTCTGTACGTCCCTTCCTCTTGGCCTGGTCGCACAGCCGGCACAAAGGCTCAGTCTGTACGTCCCTTCCTCTTGGTCTGGTCACACAGCCGGCACGAAGGCTCAGTCTGTACGTCCCTTCCTCTGGGCCTGGTCGCACAGCGGGCACGAAGGCTCAGTCTGTACGTCCCTTCCTCTTGGCCTGGTCGCACAGCCGGCACGAAGGCTCAGTCTGTACGTCCCATCCTTTTGGCCTGGTCACACAGCCGGCACGAAGGCTCAGTCTGTACGTCCCTTCCTCTTGGCCTGGTCACACAGCCGGCACGAAGGCTCAGTCAGTACGTCCCTTCCTCTTGGCCTGGTCGCACAGCCGGCACGAAGGCTCCGTCTGTACGTCCCTTCCTCTTGGTCTGGTCACACAGCCGGCACGAAGGCTCAGTCTGTACGTCCCTTCCTCTTGGTCTGGTCACACAGCCGGCACGAAGGCTCAGTCTGTACGTCCCTTCCTCTTGGACTGGTCGCACAGCCGGCACGAAGGCTCAGTCTGTACGTCCCTTCCTCTTGGCCTGGTCGCACAGCCGGCACGAAGGCTCAGTCTGTACGTCCCTTCCTCTTGGCCTGGTCGCACAGCCGGCACGAAGGCTCAGTCAGTACGTCCCTTCCTCTTGGCCTGGTCGCACAGCCGGCACGAAGGCTCAGTCAGTACGTCCCTTCCTCTTGGCCTGGTCACACAGCCGGCACGAAGGCTCAGTCAGTACGTCCCTTCCTCTTGGCCTGGTCACACAGCCGGCACGAAGGCTCAGTCTGTAGGTCCCTTCCTCTTGGCCTGGTCGCACAGCCGGCACGAAGGCTCAGTCTGTACGTCCCTTCCTCTTGGCATGGTCGCACAGCCGGCACGAATGCTCAGTCAGTACGTCCCTTCCTCTTGGCCTGGTCGCACAGCCGGCACGGAGGCTCAGTCCGTACGTCCCTTCCTCTTGGCCTGGTCGCACAGCCGGCACGAAGGCTCAGGCAGTACGTCCCTTCCTCTTGGCCTGGTCGCACAGCCGGCACGAAGGCTCAGTCAGTACGTCCCTTCCTCTTGGCCTGGTCACACAGCCGGCACGAAGGCTCAGTCAGTACGTCCCTTCCTCTTGGCCTGGTCGCACAGCCGGCACGAAGGCTCAGTCAGTACGTCCCTTCCTCTTGGCCTGGTCACACAGCCGGCACGAAGGCTCAGTCAGTACGTCCCTTCCTCTTGGCCTTGTCACACAGCCGGCACGAAGGCTCAGTCTGTATGTCCCTTCCTCTTGGCCTGGTCGCACAGCCGGCACGAAGGCTCAGTCAGTACGTCCCTTCCTCTTGGCCTGGTCGCACAGCCGGCACGAAGGCTCAGTCCGTACGTCCCTTCCTCTTGGCCTGGTCACACAGCCGGCACGACGGCTCAGTCTGTACGTCCCTTCCTCTTGGCCTGGTCACACAGCCGGCACGAAGGCTCAGTCAGTACGTCCCTTCCTCTTGGCCTGGTCGCACAGCCGGCACGAAGGCTCAGTC
The DNA here is from genome assembly GCA_964019135.1 of Arenicola marina. Lineage (NCBI taxonomy): Eukaryota > Metazoa > Annelida > Polychaeta > Arenicolidae > Arenicola > Arenicola marina. The sequence continues at coordinate 59,468,998 of OZ025250.1, forward strand.
AGTACGTCCCTTCCTCTTGGCCTGGTCGCACAGCCGGCACGAAGGCTCAGTCTGTACGTCCCTTCCTCTTGGCCTGGTCGCACAGCCGGCACGAAGGCTCAGTCAGTACGTCCCTTCCTCTTGGCCTGGTCGCACAGCCGGCACGAAGGCTCAGTCAGTACGTCCCTTCCTCTTGGCCTGGTCGCACAGCCGGCACGAAGGCTCAGTCAGTACGTCCCTTCCTCTTGGCCTGGTCACACAGCCGGCACGACGGCTCAGTCTGTACGTCCCTTCCTCTTGGCCTGGTCACACAGCCGGCACGAAGGCTCAGTCAGTACGTCCCTTCCTCTTGGCCTGGTCGCACAGCCGGCACGAAGGCTCAGTCAGTACGTCCCTTCCTCTTGGCCTGGTCACACAGCCGGCACGACGGCTCAGTCTGTACGTCCCTTCCTCTTGGCCTGGTCACACAGCCGGCACGAAGGCTCAGTCAGTACGTCCCTTCCTCTTGGCCTGGTCGCACAGCCGGCACGAAGGCTCAGTCTGTACGTCCCTTCCTCTTGGCCTGGTCGCACAGCCGGCACGAAGGCTCAGTCTGTACGTCCCTTCCTCTTGGCCTGGTCACGCAGCCGGCACGAAGGCTCAGTCTGTACGTCCCTTCCTCTTGGCCTGGTCGCACAGCCGGCACGAAGGCTCAGTCCGTACGTCCCTTCCTCTTGGCCTGGTCGCACAGCCGGCACGAAGGCTCAGTCTGTACGTCCCTTCCTCTTGGCCTGGTCACACAGCCGGCACGAAGGCTCAGTCTGTGCGTCCCTTCCTCTTGGCCTGGTCACACAGCCGGCACGAAGGCTCAGTCAGTACGTCCCTTCCTCTTGGCCTGGTCGCACAGCCGGCACGAAGGCTCAGTCTGTGCGTCCCTTCCTCTTGGCCTGGTCACACAGCCGGCACGAAGGCTCAGTCAGTACGTCCCTTCCTCTTGGCCTGGTCGCACAGCCGGCACGAAGGCTCAGTCCGTACGTCCCTTCCTCTTGGCCTGGTCGCACAGCCGGCACGAAGGCTCAGTCTGTACGTCCCTTCCTCTTGGCCTGGTCACACAGCCGGCACGAAGGCTCAGTCAGTACGTCCCTTCCTCTTGGCCTGGTCGCACAGCCGGCACGAAGGCTCAGTCTGTACGTCCCTTCCTCTTGGTCTGGTCACACAGCCGGCACGAAGGCTCAGTCTGTACGTCCCTTCCTCTTGGTCTGGTCACACAGCCGGCACGAAGGCTCAGTCTGTACGTCCCTTCCTCTTGGCCTGGTCGCACAGCCGGCACGAAGGCTCAGTCAGTACGTCCCTTCCTCTTGGCCTGGTCACACAGCCGGCACGGAGGCTCAGTCCGTACGTCCCTTCCTCTTGGCCTGGTCACACAGCCGGCACGAAGGCTCAGTCTGTACGTCCCTTCCTCTTGGCCTGGTCACACAGCCGGCACGAAGGCTCAGTCTGTACGTCCCTTCCTCTTGGCCTGGTCACACAGCCGGCACGAAGGCTCGGTCTGTACGTCCCTTCCTCTTGGCCTGGTCGCACAGCCGGCACGAAGGCTCAGTCAGTACGTCCCTTCCTCTTGGCCTGGTCACACAGCCGGCACGAAGGCTCGGTCTGTACGTCCCTTCCTCTTGGCCTGGTCACACAGCCGGCACGAAGGCTCAGTCTGTACGTCCCTTCCTCTTGGCCTGGTCACACAGCCGGCACGAAGGCTCAGTCTGTACGTCCCTTCCTCTTGGCCTGGTCGCACAGCCGGCACGAAGGCTCGGTCTGTACGTCCCTTCCTCTTGGCCTGGTCACACAGCCGGCACGAAGGCTCAGTCTGTACGTCCCTTCCTCTTGGCCTGGTCACACAGCCGGCACGAAGGCTCAGTCTGTACGTCCCTTCCTCTTGGCCTGGTCGCACAGCCGGCACGAAGGCTCGGTCTGTACGTCCCTTCCTCTTGGCCTGGTCGCACAGCCGGCACGAAGGCTCAGTCAGTACGTCCCTTCCTCTTGGCCTGGTCACACAGCCGGCACGAAGGCTCAGTCTGTACGTCCCTTCCTCTTGGCCTGGTCGCACAGCCGGCACGAAGGCTCGGTCTGTACGTCCCTTCCTCTTGGCCTGGTCACACAGCCGGCACGAAGGCTCAGTCCGTACGTCCCTTCCTCTTGGCCTGGTCACACAGCCGGCACGAAGGCTCAGTCTGTACGTCCCTTCCTCTTGGCCTGGTCACACAGCCGGCACGAAGGCTCAGTCTGTACGTCCCTTCCTCTTGGCCTGGTCACACAGCCGGCACGGAGGCTCAGTCTGTACGTCCCTTCCTCTTGGCCTGGTCGCACAGCCGGCACGAAGGCTCAGTCAGTACGTCCCTTCCTCTTGGCCTGGTCACACAGCCGGCACGAAGGCTCAGTCCGTACGTCCCTTCCTCTTGACCTGGTCGCACAGCCGGCACGAAGGCTCAGTCCGTACGTCCCTTCCTCTTGGCCTGGTCACACAGCCGGCACGGAGGCTCAGTCTGTACGTCCCTTCCTCTTGGCCTGGTCGCACAGCCGGCACGAAGGCTCAGTCAGTACGTCCCTTCCTCTTGGCCTGGTCACACAGCCGGCACGAAGGCTCAGTCCGTACGTCCCTTCCTCTTGGCCTGGTCGCACAGCCGGCACGAAGGCTCAGTCTGTACGTCCCTTCCTCTTGGCCTGGTCACACAGCCGGCACGAAGGCTCAGTCCGTACGTCCCTTCCTCTTGGCCTGGTCGCACAGCCGGCACGAAGGCTCAGTCCGTACGTCCCTTCCTCTTGGCCTGGTCACACAGCCGGCACGAAGGCTCAGTCCGTACGTCCCTTCCTCTTGGCCTGGTCACACAGCCGGCACGAAGGCTCAGTCCGTACGTCCCTTCCTCTTGGCCTGGTCGCACAGCCGGCACGAAGGCTCAGTCTGTACGTCCCTTCCTCTTGGCCTGGTCACACAGCCGGCACGAAGGCTCAGTCCGTACGTCCCTTCCTCTTGGCCTGGTCGCACAGCCGGCACGAAGGCTCAGTCCGTACGTCCCTTCCTCTTGGCCTGGTCACACAGCCGGCACGAAGGCTCAGTCAGTACGTCCCTTCCTCTTGGCCTGGTCACACAGCCGGCACGAAGGCTCAGTCCGTACGTCCCTTCCTCTTGGCCTGGTCACACAGCCGGCACGAAGGCTCAGTCCGTACGTCCCTTCCTCTTGGCCTGGTCGCACAGCCGGCACGAAGGCTCAGTCTGTACGTCCCTTCCTCTTGGCCTGGTCACACAGCCGGCACGAAGGCTCAGTCCGTACGTCCCTTCCTCTTGGCCTGGTCGCACAGCCGGCACGAAGGCTCAGTCTGTACGTCCCTTCCTCTTGGCCTGGTCACACAGCCGGCACGAAGGCTCAGTCCGTACGTCCCTTCCTCTTGGCCTGGTCACACAGCCGGCACGAAGGCTCAGTCTGTACGTCCCTTCCTCTTGGCCTGGTCACACAGCCGGCACGAAGGCTCAGTCTGTACGTCCCTTCCTCTTGGCCTGGTCACACAGCCGGCACGAAGGCTCAGTCCGTACGTCCCTTCCTCTTGGCCTGGTCACACAGCCGGCACGAAGGCTCAGTCCGTACGTCCCTTCCTCTTGGCCTGGTCACACAGCCGGCACGAAGGCTCAGTCTGTACGTCCCTTCCTCTTGGCCTGGTCGCACAGCCGGCACGAAGGCTCAGTCTGTACGTCCCTTCCTCTTGGCCTGGTCACACAGCCGGCACGAAGGCTCAGTCCGTACGTCCCTTCCTCTTGACCTGGTCACACAGCCGGCACGAAGGCTCAGTCCGTACGTCCCTTCCTCTTGGCCTGGTCACACAGCCGGCACGAAGGCTCAGTCAGTACGTCCCTTCCTCTTGGCCTGGTCACACAGCCGGCACGAAGGCTCAGTCCGTACGTCCCTTCCTCTTGGCCTGGTCGCACAGCCGGCACGAAGGCTCAGTCCGTACGTCCCTTCCTCTTGGCCTGGTCACACAGCCGGCACGAAGGCTCAGTCAGTACGTCCCTTCCTCTTGGCCTGGTCACACAGCCGGCACGAAGGCTCAGTCCGTACGTCCCTTCCTCTTGGCCTGGTCACACAGCCGGCACGAAGGCTCAGTCCGTACGTCCCTTCCTCTTGGCCTGGTCACACAGCCGGCACGAAGGCTCAGTCTGTACGTCCCTTCCTCTTGGCCTGGTCACACAGCCGGCACGAAGGCTCAGTCTGTACGTCCCTTCCTCTTGGCCTGGTCGCACAGCCGGCACGAAGGCTCAGTCCGTACGTCCCTTCCTCTTGGCCTGGTCACACAGCCGGCACGAAGGCTCAGTCCGTACGTCCCTTCCTCTTGGCCTGGTCGCACAGCCGGCACGAAGGCTCAGTCTGTACGTCCCTTCCTCTTGGCCTGGTCACACAGCCGGCACGAAGGCTCAGTCCGTACGTCCCTTCCTCTTGGCCTGGTCGCACAGCCGGCACGAAGGCTCAGTCTGTACGTCCCTTCCTCTTGGCCTGGTCACACAGCCGGCACGAAGGCTCAGTCCGTACGTCCCTTCCTCTTGGCCTGGTCACACAGCCGGCACGAAGGCTCAGTCTGTACGTCCCTTCCTCTTGGCCTGGTCACACAGCCGGCACGAAGGCTCAGTCTGTACGTCCCTTCCTCTTGGCCTGGTCACACAGCCGGCACGAAGGCTCAGTCCGTACGTCCCTTCCTCTTGGCCTGGTCACACAGCCGGCACGAAGGCTCAGTCCGTACGTCCCTTCCTCTTGGCCTGGTCACACAGCCGGCACGAAGGCTCAGTCTGTACGTCCCTTCCTCTTGGCCTGGTCGCACAGCCGGCACGAAGGCTCAGTCTGTACGTCCCTTCCTCTTGGCCTGGTCACACAGCCGGCACGAAGGCTCAGTCCGTACGTCCCTTCCTCTTGACCTGGTCACACAGCCGGCACGAAGGCTCAGTCCGTACGTCCCTTCCTCTTGGCCTGGTCACACAGCCGGCACGGAGGCTCAGTCTGTACGTCCCTTCCTCTTGGCCTGGTCGCACAGCCGGCACGAAGGCTCAGTCCGTACGTCCCTTCCTCTTGGCCTGGTCGCACAGCCGGCACGAAGGCTCAGTCTGCACGTCCCTTCCTCTTGGCCTGGTCGCACAGCCGGCACGGAGGCTCAGTCTGTACGTCCCTTCCTCTTGGCCTGGTCGCACAGCCGGCACGAAGGCTCAGTCCGTACGTCCCTTCCTCTTGGCCTGGTCACACAGCCGGCACGAAGGCTCAGTCAGTACGTCCCTTCCTCTTGGCCTGGTCGCACAGCCGGCACGAAGGCTCAGTCTGTACGTCCCTTCCTCTTGACCTGGTCGCACAGCCGGCACGAAGGCTCAGTCCGTACGTCCCTTCCTCTTGGCCTGGTCACACAGCCGGCACGGAGGCTCAGTCTGTACGTCCCTTCCTCTTGGCCTGGTCGCACAGCCGGCACGAAGGCTCAGTCCGTACGTCCCTTCCTCTTGGCCTGGTCGCACAGCCGGCACGAAGGCTCAGTCTGCACGTCCCTTCCTCTTGGCCTGGTCGCACAGCCGGCACGAAGGCTCAGTCCGTACGTCCCTTCCTCTTGGCCTGGTCGCACAGCCGGCACGAAGGCTCAGTCAGTACGTCCCTTCCTCTTGGCCTGGTCACACAGCCGGCACGGAGGCTCAGTCTGTACGTCCCTTCCTCTTGGCCTGGTCACACAGCCGGCACGAAGGCTCAGTCAGTACGTCCCTTCCTCTTGGCCTGGTCACACAGCCGGCACGAAGGCTCAGTCTGTACGTCCCTTCCTCTTGGCCTGGTCACACAGCCGGCACGAAGGCTCAGTCCGTACGTCCCTTCCTCTTGGCCTGGTCACACAGCCGGCACGAAGGCTCAGTCCGTACGTCCCTTCCTCTTGGCCTGGTCACACAGCCGGCACGAAGGCTCAGTCCGTACGTCCCTTCCTCTTGGCCTGGTCACACAGCCGGCACGAAGGCTCAGTCCGTACGTCCCTTCCTCTTGGCCTGGTCACACAGCCGGCACGAAGGCTCAGTCCGTACGTCCCTTCCTCTTGACCTGGTCGCACAGCCGGCACGAAGGCTCAGTCCGTACGTCCCTTCCTCTTGGCCTGGTCACACAGCCGGCACGAAGGCTCAGTCAGTACGTCCCTTCCTCTTGGCCTGGTCACACAGCCGGCACGAAGGCTCAGTCTGTACGTCCCTTCCTCTTGGCCTGGTCACACAGCCGGCACGAAGGCTCAGTCAGTACGTCCCTTCCTCTTGGCCTGGTCACACAGCCGGCACGAAGGCTCAGTCCGTACGTCCCTTCCTCTTGACCTGGTCGCACAGCCGGCACGAAGGCTCAGTCCGTACGTCCCTTCCTCTTGGCCTGGTCGCACAGCCGGCACGAAGGCTCAGTCTGTACGTCCCTTCCTCTTGGCCTGGTCACGCAGCCGGCACGAAGGCTCAGTCCGTACGTCCCTTCCTCTTGGCCTGGTCACACAGCCGGCACGAAGGCTCAGTCTGCACGTCCCTTCCTCTTGGCCTGGTCACACAGCCGGCACGAAGGCTCAGTCTGTACGTCCCTTCCTCTTGGCCTGGTCACACAGCCGGCACGAAGGCTCAGTCCGTACGTCCCTTCCTCTTGGCCTGGTCACGCAGCCGGCACGAAGGCTCAGTCCGTACGTCCCTTCCTCTTGGCCTGGTCGCACAGCCGGCACGGAGGCTCAGTCCGTACGTCCCTTCCTCTTGGCCTGGTCGCACAGCCGGCACGAAGGCTCAGTCCGTACGTCCCTTCCTCTTGACCTGGTCGCACAGCCGGCACGAAGGCTCAGTCCGTACGTCCCTTCCTCTTGGCCTGGTCGCACAGCCGGCACGAAGGCTCAGTCCGTACGTCCCTTCCTCTTGGCCTGGTCGCACAGCCGGCACGAAGGCTCAGTCTGTACGTCCCTTCCTCTTGACCTGGTCGCACAGCCGGCACGAAGGCTCAGTCCGTACGTCCCTTCCTCTTGACCTGGTCGCACAGCCGGCACGAAGGCTCAGTCTGCACGTCCCTTCCTCTTGGCCTGGTCGCACAGCCGGCACGAAGGCTCAGTCCGTACGTCCCTTCCTCTTGGCCTGGTCACACAGCCGGCACGAAGGCTCAGTCTGTACGTCCCTTCCTCTTGGCCTGGTCACACAGCCGGCACGACGGCTCAGTCTGTACGTCCCTTCCTCTTGGCCTGGTCGCACAGCCGGCACGAAGGCTCAGTCTGTACGTCCCTTCCTCTTGGCCTGGTCGCACAGCCGGCACGAAGGCTCAGTCTGTACGTCCCTTCCTCTTGGCCTGGTCACACAGCCGGCACGAAGGCTCAGTCCGTACGTCCCTTCCTCTTGGCCTGGTCACACAGCCGGCACGAAGGCTCAGTCAGTACGTCCCTTCCTCTTGGCCTGGTCACACAGCCGGCACGGAGGCTCAGTCCGTACGTCCCTTCCTCTTGGCCTGGTCACACAGCCGGCACGAAGGCTCAGTCAGTACGTCCCTTCCTCTTGGCCTGGTCGCACAGCCGGCACGAAGGCTCAGTCTGTACGTCCCTTCCTCTTGGCCTGGTCGCACAGCCGGCACGAAGGCTCAGTCAGTACGTCCCTTCCTCTTGGCCTGGTCGCACAGCCGGCACGAAGGCTCAGTCAGTACGTCCCTTCCTCTTGGCCTGGTCGCACAGCCGGCACGAAGGCTCAGTCTGTACGTCCCTTCCTCTTGGCCTGGTCACACAGCCGGCACGAAGGCTCAGTCTGTACGTCCCTTCCTCTTGGCCTGGTCACACAGCCGGCACGAAGGCTCAGTCTGTACGTCCCTTCCTCTTGGCCTGGTCGCACAGCCGGCACGAAGGCTCAGTCCGTACGTCCCTTCCTCTTGGCCTGGTCACACAGCCGGCACGGAGGCTCAGTCCGTACGTCCCTTCCTCTTGGCCTGGTCACACAGCCGGCACGAAGGCTCAGTCCGTACGTCCCTTCCTCTTGGCCTGGTCACACAGCCGGCACGGAGGCTCAGTCTGTACGTCCCTTCCTCTTGGTCTGGTCACACAGCCGGCACGAAGGCTCAGTCTGTACGTCCCTTCCTCTTGGCCTGGTCACACAGCCGGCACGAAGGCTCGGTCTGTACGTCCCTTCCTCTTGGCCTGGTCACACAGCCGGCACGAAGGCTCGGTCTGTACGTCCCTTCCTCTTGGCCTGGTCACACAGCCGGCACGGAGGCTCAGTCTGTACGTCCCTTCCTCTTGGCCTGGTCGCACAGCCGGCACGAAGGCTCAGTCCGTACGTCCCTTCCTCTTGGCCTGGTCACACAGCCGGCACGAAGGCTCAGTCTGTACGTCCCTTCCTCTTGACCTGGTCGCACAGCCGGCACGAAGGCTCAGTCCGTACGTCCCTTCCTCTTGACCTGGTCACACAGCCGGCACGAAGGCTCAGTCTGTACGTCCCTTCCTCCTGGCCTGGTCGCACAGCCGGCACGAAGGCTCAGTCAGTACGTCCCTTCCTCCTGGCCTGGTCGCACAGCCGGCACGAAGGCTCAGTCAGTACGTCCCTTCCTCTTGGCCTGGTCACACAGCCGGCACGAAGGCTCAGTCCGTACGTCCCTTCCTCTTGGCCTGGTCGCACAGCCGGCACGAAGGCTCAGTCTGTACGTCCCTTCCTCTTGGCCTGGTCACACAGCCGGCACGAAGGCTCAGTCCGTACGTCCCTTCCTCTTGGCCTGGTCACACAGCCGGCACGACGGCTCAGTCCGTACGTCCCTTCCTCTTGGCCTGGTCGCACAGCCGGCACGAAGGCTCAGTCTGCACGTCCCTTCCTCTTGGCCTGGTCGCACAGCCGGCACGGAGGCTCAGTCTGTACGTCCCTTCCTCTTGGCCTGGTCGCACAGCCGGCACGAAGGCTCAGTCCGTACGTCCCTTCCTCTTGGCCTGGTCACACAGCCGGCACGAAGGCTCAGTCAGTACGTCCCTTCCTCTTGGCCTGGTCGCACAGCCGGCACGAAGGCTCAGTCTGTACGTCCCTTCCTCTTGACCTGGTCGCACAGCCGGCACGAAGGCTCAGTCCGTACGTCCCTTCCTCTTGGCCTGGTCACACAGCCGGCACGGAGGCTCAGTCTGTACGTCCCTTCCTCTTGGCCTGGTCGCACAGCCGGCACGAAGGCTCAGTCCGTACGTCCCTTCCTCTTGGCCTGGTCGCACAGCCGGCACGAAGGCTCAGTCTGCACGTCCCTTCCTCTTGGCCTGGTCGCACAGCCGGCACGAAGGCTCAGTCCGTACGTCCCTTCCTCTTGGCCTGGTCGCACAGCCGGCACGAAGGCTCAGTCAGTACGTCCCTTCCTCTTGGCCTGGTCACACAGCCGGCACGGAGGCTCAGTCTGTACGTCCCTTCCTCTTGGCCTGGTCACACAGCCGGCACGAAGGCTCAGTCAGTACGTCCCTTCCTCTTGGCCTGGTCACACAGCCGGCACGAAGGCTCAGTCTGTACGTCCCTTCCTCTTGGCCTGGTCACACAGCCGGCACGAAGGCTCAGTCCGTACGTCCCTTCCTCTTGGCCTGGTCACACAGCCGGCACGAAGGCTCAGTCCGTACGTCCCTTCCTCTTGGCCTGGTCACACAGCCGGCACGAAGGCTCAGTCCGTACGTCCCTTCCTCTTGGCCTGGTCACACAGCCGGCACGAAGGCTCAGTCCGTACGTCCCTTCCTCTTGGCCTGGTCACACAGCCGGCACGAAGGCTCAGTCCGTACGTCCCTTCCTCTTGACCTGGTCGCACAGCCGGCACGAAGGCTCAGTCCGTACGTCCCTTCCTCTTGGCCTGGTCACACAGCCGGCACGAAGGCTCAGTCAGTACGTCCCTTCCTCTTGGCCTGGTCACACAGCCGGCACGAAGGCTCAGTCTGTACGTCCCTTCCTCTTGGCCTGGTCACACAGCCGGCACGAAGGCTCAGTCAGTACGTCCCTTCCTCTTGGCCTGGTCACACAGCCGGCACGAAGGCTCAGTCCGTACGTCCCTTCCTCTTGACCTGGTCGCACAGCCGGCACGAAGGCTCAGTCCGTACGTCCCTTCCTCTTGGCCTGGTCGCACAGCCGGCACGAAGGCTCAGTCTGTACGTCCCTTCCTCTTGGCCTGGTCACGCAGCCGGCACGAAGGCTCAGTCCGTACGTCCCTTCCTCTTGGCCTGGTCACACAGCCGGCACGAAGGCTCAGTCTGCACGTCCCTTCCTCTTGGCCTGGTCACACAGCCGGCACGAAGGCTCAGTCTGTACGTCCCTTCCTCTTGGCCTGGTCACACAGCCGGCACGAAGGCTCAGTCCGTACGTCCCTTCCTCTTGGCCTGGTCACGCAGCCGGCACGAAGGCTCAGTCCGTACGTCCCTTCCTCTTGGCCTGGTCGCACAGCCGGCACGGAGGCTCAGTCCGTACGTCCCTTCCTCTTGGCCTGGTCGCACAGCCGGCACGAAGGCTCAGTCCGTACGTCCCTTCCTCTTGACCTGGTCGCACAGCCGGCACGAAGGCTCAGTCCGTACGTCCCTTCCTCTTGGCCTGGTCGCACAGCCGGCACGAAGGCTCAGTCCGTACGTCCCTTCCTCTTGGCCTGGTCGCACAGCCGGCACGAAGGCTCAGTCTGTACGTCCCTTCCTCTTGACCTGGTCGCACAGCCGGCACGAAGGCTCAGTCCGTACGTCCCTTCCTCTTGACCTGGTCGCACAGCCGGCACGAAGGCTCAGTCTGCACGTCCCTTCCTCTTGGCCTGGTCGCACAGCCGGCACGAAGGCTCAGTCCGTACGTCCCTTCCTCTTGGCCTGGTCACACAGCCGGCACGAAGGCTCAGTCTGTACGTCCCTTCCTCTTGGCCTGGTCACACAGCCGGCACGACGGCTCAGTCTGTACGTCCCTTCCTCTTGGCCTGGTCGCACAGCCGGCACGAAGGCTCAGTCTGTACGTCCCTTCCTCTTGGCCTGGTCGCACAGCCGGCACGAAGGCTCAGTCTGTACGTCCCTTCCTCTTGGCCTGGTCACACAGCCGGCACGAAGGCTCAGTCCGTACGTCCCTTCCTCTTGGCCTGGTCACACAGCCGGCACGAAGGCTCAGTCAGTACGTCCCTTCCTCTTGGCCTGGTCACACAGCCGGCACGGAGGCTCAGTCCGTACGTCCCTTCCTCTTGGCCTGGTCACACAGCCGGCACGAAGGCTCAGTCAGTACGTCCCTTCCTCTTGGCCTGGTCGCACAGCCGGCACGAAGGCTCAGTCTGTACGTCCCTTCCTCTTGGCCTGGTCGCACAGCCGGCACGAAGGCTCAGTCAGTACGTCCCTTCCTCTTGGCCTGGTCGCACAGCCGGCACGAAGGCTCAGTCAGTACGTCCCTTCCTCTTGGCCTGGTCGCACAGCCGGCACGAAGGCTCAGTCTGTACGTCCCTTCCTCTTGGCCTGGTCACACAGCCGGCACGAAGGCTCAGTCTGTACGTCCCTTCCTCTTGGCCTGGTCACACAGCCGGCACGAAGGCTCAGTCTGTACGTCCCTTCCTCTTGGCCTGGTCGCACAGCCGGCACGAAGGCTCAGTCCGTACGTCCCTTCCTCTTGGCCTGGTCACACAGCCGGCACGGAGGCTCAGTCCGTACGTCCCTTCCTCTTGGCCTGGTCACACAGCCGGCACGAAGGCTCAGTCCGTACGTCCCTTCCTCTTGGCCTGGTCACACAGCCGGCACGGAGGCTCAGTCTGTACGTCCCTTCCTCTTGGTCTGGTCACACAGCCGGCACGAAGGCTCAGTCTGTACGTCCCTTCCTCTTGGCCTGGTCACACAGCCGGCACGAAGGCTCGGTCTGTACGTCCCTTCCTCTTGGCCTGGTCACACAGCCGGCACGAAGGCTCGGTCTGTACGTCCCTTCCTCTTGGCCTGGTCACACAGCCGGCACGGAGGCTCAGTCTGTACGTCCCTTCCTCTTGGCCTGGTCGCACAGCCGGCACGAAGGCTCAGTCCGTACGTCCCTTCCTCTTGGCCTGGTCACACAGCCGGCACGAAGGCTCAGTCTGTACGTCCCTTCCTCTTGACCTGGTCGCACAGCCGGCACGAAGGCTCAGTCCGTACGTCCCTTCCTCTTGACCTGGTCACACAGCCGGCACGAAGGCTCAGTCTGTACGTCCCTTCCTCCTGGCCTGGTCGCACAGCCGGCACGAAGGCTCAGTCAGTACGTCCCTTCCTCCTGGCCTGGTCGCACAGCCGGCACGAAGGCTCAGTCAGTACGTCCCTTCCTCTTGGCCTGGTCACACAGCCGGCACGAAGGCTCAGTCCGTACGTCCCTTCCTCTTGGCCTGGTCGCACAGCCGGCACGAAGGCTCAGTCTGTACGTCCCTTCCTCTTGGCCTGGTCACACAGCCGGCACGAAGGCTCAGTCCGTACGTCCCTTCCTCTTGGCCTGGTCACACAGCCGGCACGACGGCTCAGTCTGTACGTCCCTTCCTCTTGGTCTGGTCGCACAGCCGGCACGAAGGCTCAGTCAGTACGTCCCTTCCTCTTGGCCTGGTCGCACAGCCGGCACGAAGGCTCAGTCCGTACGTCCCTTCCTCTTGACCTGGTCGCACAGCCGGCACGAAGGCTCAGTCTGCACGTCCCTTCCTCTTGGCCTGGTCACACAGCCGGCACGAAGGCTCAGTCCGTACGTCCCTCCCTCTTGGCCTGGTCGCACAGCCGGCACGAAGGCTCAGTCCGTACGTCCCTTCCTCTTGGCCTGGTCACACAGCCGGCACGAAGGCTCAGTCCGTACGTCCCTTCCTCTTGACCTGGTCGCACAGCCGGCACGAAGGCTCAGTCCGTACGTCCCTTCCTCTTGGCCTGGTCACACAGCCGGCACGAAGGCTCAGTCCGTACGTCCCTTCCTCTTGGCCTGGTCGCACAGCCGGCACGAAGGCTCAGTCCGTACGTCCCTTCCTCTTGACCTGGTCACACAGCCGGCACGAAGGCTCAGTCCGTACGTCCCTTCCTCTTGGCCTGGTCACACAGCCGGCACGAAGGCTCAGTCCGTACGTCCCTCCCTCTTGGCCTGGTCGCACAGCCGGCACGAAGGCTCAGTCCGTACGTCCCTTCCTCTTGGCCTGGTCACACAGCCGGCACGGCGGCTCAGTCCGTACGTCCCTTCCTCTTGGCCTGGTCACACAGCCGGCACGAAGGCTCAGTCCGTACGTCCCTTCCTCTTGACCTGGTCGCACAGCCGGCACGAAGGCTCAGTCCGTACGTCCCTTCCTCTTGGCCTGGTCGCACAGCCGGCACGAAGGCTCAGTCTGTACGTCCCTTCCTCTTGGCCTGGTCACACAGCCGGCACGAAGGCTCAGTCTGTACGTCCCTTCCTCTTGGCCTGGTCGCACAGCCGGCACGAAGGCTCAGTCTGTACGTCCCTTCCTCTTGGCCTGGTCACACAGCCGGCACGAAGGCTCAGTCCGTACGTCCCTTCCTCTTGGCCTGGTCACACAGCCGGCACGAAGGCTCAGTCCGTACGTCCCTTCCTCTTGACCTGGTCGCACAGCCGGCACGAAGGCTCAGTCCGTACGTCCCTTCCTCTTGGCCTGGTCACACAGCCGGCACGAAGGCTCAGTCCGTACGTCCCTTCCTCTTGGCCTGGTCACACAGCCGGCACGAAGGCTCAGTCCGTACGTCCCTTCCTCTTGGCCTGGTCGCACAGCCGGCACGAAGGCTCAGTCCGTACGTCCCTTCCTCTTGGCCTGGTCACACAGCCGGCACGAAGGCTCGGTCTGTACGTCCCTTCCTCTTGGCCTGGTCACACAGCCGGCACGAAGGCTCAGTCAGTACGTCCCTTCCTCTTGGCCTGGTCGCACAGCCGGCACGAAGGCTCAGTCCGTACGTCCCTTCCTCTTGACCTGGTCACACAGCCGGCACGGAGGCTCAGTCCGTACGTCCCTTCCTCTTGGCCTGGTCGCACAGCCGGCACGAAGGCTCAGTCTGTACGTCCCTTCCTCTTGGCCTGGTCGCACAGCCGGCACGAAGGCTCAGTCCGTACGTCCCTTCCTCTTGGCCTGGTCACACAGCCGGCACGAAGGCTCAGTCTGTACGTCCCTTCCTCTTGGCCTGGTCACACAGCCGGCACGGAGGCTCAGTCCGTACGTCCCTTCCTCTTGGCCTGGTCGCACAGCCGGCACGAAGGCTCAGTCTGTACGTCCCTTCCTCTTGGCCTGGTCACACAGCCGGCACGAAGGCTCAGTCTGTACGTCCCTTCCTCTTGGCCTGGTCACACAGCCGGCACGAAGGCTCAGTCTGTACGTCCCTTCCTCTTGGCCTGGTCGCACAGCCGGCACGAAGGCTCGGTCCGTACGTCCCTTCCTCTTGGCCTGGTCACACAGCCGGCACGAAGGCTCAGTCTGTACGTCCCTTCCTCTTGGCCTGGTCACACAGCCGGCACGAAGGCTCGGTCCGTACGTCCCTTCCTCTTGGCCTGGTCACACAGCCGGCACGGAGGCTCAGTCAGTACGTCCCTTCCTCTTGGCCTGGTCACACAGCCGGCACGAAGGCTCAGTCTGTACGTCCCTTCCTCTTGGCCTGGTCGCACAGCCGGCACGAAGGCTCAGTCTGTACGTCCCTTCCTCTTGGCCTGGTCACACAGCCGGCACGGAGGCTCAGTCAGTACGTCCCTTCCTCTTGGCCTGGTCGCACAGCCGGCACGAAGGCTCAGTCTGTACGTCCCTTCCTCTTGGCCTGGTCACACAGCCGGCACGAAGGCTCAGTCAGTACGTCCCTTCCTCTTGGCCTGGTCGCACAGCCGGCACGAAGGCTCAGTCTGTACGTCCTTACCTCTTGGCCTGGTCGCACAGCCGGCACGAAGGCTCAGTCAGTACGTCCCTTCCTCTTGGCCTGGTCGCACAGCCGGCACGAAGGCTCAGTCTGTACGTCCCTTCCTCTTGGCCTGGTCACACAGCCGGCACGGAGGCTCAGTCCGTACGTCCCTTCCTCTTGGCCTGGTCACACAGCCGGCACGAAGGCTCAGTCAGTACGTCCCTTCCTCTTGGCCTGGTCACACAGCCGGCACGAAGGCTCAGTCTGTACGTCCCTTCCTCTTGGTCTGGTCACACAGCCGGCACGAAGGCTCAGTCCGTACGTCCCTTCCTCTTGGCCTGGTCACACAGCCGGCACGAAGGCTCAGTCTGTCCCTTCCTCTTGGCCTGGTCACACAGCCGGCACGAAGGCTCAGTCTGTACGTCCCTTCCTCTTGGCCTGGTCACACAGCCGGCACGAAGGCTCAGTCAGTACGTCCCTTCCTCTTGGCCTGGTCACACAGCCGGCACGAAGGCTCAGTCTGTACGTCCCTTCCTCTTGGTCTGGTCACACAGCCGGCACGAAGGCTCAGTCCGTACGTCCCTTCCTCTTGGCCTGGTCACACAGCCGGCACGAAGGCTCAGTCAGTACGTCCCTTCCTCTTGGCCTGGTCACACAGCCGGCACGAAGGCTCAGTCTGTACGTCCCTTCCTCTTGGCCTGGTCACACAGCCGGCACGAAGGCTCAGTCCGTACGTCCCTTCCTCTTGGCCTGGTCACACAGCCGGCACGAAGGCTCAGTCTGTACGTCCCTTCCTCTTGGCCTGGTCACACAGCCGGCACGGAGGCTCAGTCAGTACGTCCCTTCCTCTTGGCCTGTTCACACAGCCGGCACGAAGGCTCAGTCAGTACGTCCCTTGCTCTTGGCCTGGTCGCACAGCCGGCACAAAGGCTCAGTCTGTACGTCCCTTCCTCTTGGCCTGGTCACACAGCCGGCACGAAGGCTCAGTCAGTACGTCCCTTCCTCTTGGCCTGGTCACACAGCCGGCACGAAGGCTCAGTCAGTACGTCCCTTCCTCTTGGCCTGGTCGCACAGCCGGCACGAAGGCTCAGTCAGTACGTCCCTTCCTCTTGGCCTGGTCACACAGCCGGCACGAAGGCTCAGTCAGTACGTCCCTTCCTCTTGGCCTGGTCACACAGCCGGCACGAAGGCTCAGTCCGTACGTCCCTTCCTCTTGGCCTGGTCGCACAGCCGGCACGAAGGCTCAGTCTGTACGTCCCTTCCTCTTGGTCTGGTCACACAGCCGGCACGAAGGCTCAGTCTGTACGTCCCTTCCTCTTGGCCTGGTCACACAGCCGGCACGAAGGCTCAGTCTGTACGTCCCTTCCTCTTGGCCTGGTCACACAGCCGGCACGAAGGCTCAGTCTGTACGTCCCTTCCTCTTGGTCTGGTCACACAGCCGGCACGAAGGCTCAGTCTGTACGTCCCTTCCTCTTGGCCTGGTCACACAGCCGGCACGAAGGCTCAGTCTGTACGTCCCTTCCTCTTGGTCTGGTCACACAGCCGGCACGAAGGCTCAGTCTGTACGTCCCTTCCTCTTGGTCTGGTCACACAGCCGGCACGAAGGCTCAGTCTGTACGTCCCTTCCTCTTGGCCTGGTCACACAGCCGGCACGAAGGCTCAGTCTGTACGTCCCTTCCTCTTGGCCTGGTCACACAGCCGGCACGAAGGCTCAGTCCGTACGTCCCTTCCTCTTGGTCTGGTCACACAGCCGGCACGAAGGCTCAGTCTGTACGTCCCTTCCTCTTGGCCTGGTCGCACAGCCGGCACGAAGGCTCAGTCCGTACGTCCCTTCCTCTTGGCCTGGTCACACAGCCGGCACGAAGGCTCAGTCTGTACGTCCCTTCCTCTTGGCCTGGTCACACAGCCGGCACGAAGGCTCAGTCTGTACGTCCCTTCCTCTTGGTCTGGTCACACAGCCGGCACGAAGGCTCAGTCTGTACGTCCCTTCCTCTTGGCCTGGTCACACAGCCGGCACGAAGGCTCAGTCTGTACGTCCCTTCCTCTTGGCCTGGTCACACAGCCGGCACGAAGGCTCAGTCTGTACGTCCCTTCCTCTTGGCCTGGTCACACAGCCGGCACGAAGGCTCAGTCAGTACGTCCCTTCCTCTTGGCCTGGTCGCACAGCCGGCACGAAGGCTCAGTCTGTACGTCCCTTCCTCTTGGTCTGGTCACACAGCCGGCACGAAGGCTCAGTCTGTACGTCCCTTCCTCTTGGCCTGGTCACACAGCCGGCACGAAGGCTCAGTCTGTACGTCCCTTCCTCTTGGCCTGGTCACACAGCCGGCACGAAGGCTCAGTCTGTACGTCCCTTCCTCTTGGTCTGGTCACACAGCCGGCACGAAGGCTCAGTCTGTACGTCCCTTCCTCTTGGCCTGGTCACACAGCCGGCACGAAGGCTCAGTCTGTACGTCCCTTCCTCTTGGTCTGGTCACACAGCCGGCACGAAGGCTCAGTCTGTACGTCCCTTCCTCTTGGTCTGGTCACACAGCCGGCACGAAGGCTCAGTCTGTACGTCCCTTCCTCTTGGCCTGGTCGCACAGCCGGCACGAAGGCTCAGTCCGTACGTCCCTTCCTCTTGGCCTGGTCACACAGCCGGCACGAAGGCTCAGTCTGTACGTCCCTTCCTCTTGGCCTGGTCACACAGCCGGCACGAAGGCTCAGTCTGTACGTCCCTTCCTCTTGGTCTGGTCACACAGCCGGCACGAAGGCTCAGTCTGTACGTCCCTTCCTCTTGGCCTGGTCACACAGCCGGCACGAAGGCTCAGTCTGTACGTCCCTTCCTCTTGGCCTGGTCACACAGCCGGCACGAAGGCTCAGTCTGTACGTCCCTTCCTCTTGGCCTGGTCACACAGCCGGCACGAAGGCTCAGTCAGTACGTCCCTTCCTCTTGGCCTGGTCACACAGCCGGCACGAAGGCTCAGTCAGTACGTCCCTTCCTCTTGGCCTGGTCACACAGCCGGCACGAAGGCTCAGTCTGTACGTCCTTTCCTCTTGGCCTGGTCACACAGCCGGCACGAAGGCTCAGTCTGTACGTCCCTTCCTCTTGGCCTGGTCACACAGCCGGCACGGCGGCTCAGTCTGTACGTCCCTTCCTCTTGGCCTGGTCACACAGCCGGCACGAAGGCTCAGTCCGTACGTCCCTTCCTCTTGGCCTGGTCACACAGCCGGCACGAAGGCTCAGTCTGTACGTCCTTTCCTCTTGGCCTGGTCACACAGCCGGCACGAAGGCTCAGTCTGTACGTCCCTTCCTCTTGGCCTGGTCCCACAGCCGGCACGGCGGCTCAGTCTGTACGTCCCTTCCTCTTGGCCTGGTCACACAGCCGGCACGAAGGCTCAGTCTGTACGTCCCTTCCTCTTGGCCTGGTCACACAGCCGGCACGAAGGCTCAGTCTGTACGTCCCTTCCTCTTGGCCTGGTCACACAGTCGGCACGGCGGCTCAGTCTGTACGTCCCTTCCTCTTGGCCTGGTCACACAGCCGGCACGAAGGCTCAGTCTGTACGTCCCTTCCTCTTGGCCTGGTCACACAGCCGGCACGAAGGCTCAGTCTGTACGTCCCTTCCTCTTGGCCTGGTCACACAGCCGGCACGAAGGCTCAGTCTGTACGTCCCTTCCTCTTGGCCTGGTCGCACAGCCGGCACGAAGGCTCAGTCTGTACGTCCCTTCCTCTTGGCCTGGTCACACAGCCGGCACGAAGGCTCAGTCAGTACGTCCCTTCCTCTTGGCCTGGTCGCACAGCCGGCACGAAGGCTCAGTCTGTACGTCCCTTCCTCTTGGCCTGGTCGCACAGCCGGCACGAAGGCTCAGTCAGTACGTCCCTTCCTCTTGGCCTGGTCGCACAGCCGGCACGAAGGCTCAGTCTGTACGTCCCTTCCTCTTGGCCTGGTCACACAGCCGGCACGGAGGCTCAGTCTGTACGTCCCTTCCTCTTGGCCTGTTCACACAGCCGGCACGAAGGCTCAGTCTGTACGTCCCTTCCTCTTGGCCTGGTCACACAGCCGGCACGAAGGCGCAGTCTGTACGTCCCTTCCTCTTGGCCTGGTCACACAGCCGGCACGAAGGCTCAGTCTGTACGTCCCTTCCTCTTGGCCTGGTCACACAGCCGGCACGAAGGCTCAGTCTGTACGTCCCTTCCTCTTGGCCTGGTCACACAGCCGGCACGAAGGCTCAGTCTGTACGTCCCTTCCTCTTGGCCTGGTCACACAGCCGGCACGAAGGCTCAGTCTGTACGTCCCTTCCTCTTGGCCTGGTCGCACAGCCGGCACGAAGGCTCAGTCTGTACGTATCTTCCTCTTGGCCTGGTCACACAGCCGGCACGAAGGCTCAGTCTGTACGTCCCTTCCTCTTGGCCTGGTCGCACAGCCGGCACGAAGGCTCAGTCAGTACGTCCCTTCCTCTTGGCCTGGTCGCACAGCCGGCACAAAGGCTCAGTCAGTACGTCCCTTCCTCTTGGCCTGGTCGCACAGCCGGCACGAAGGCTCAGTCTGTACGTCCCTTCCTCTTGGCCTGGTCACACAGGCGGCACGGAGGCTCAGTCTGTACGTCCCTTCCTCTTGGCCTGGTCACACAGCCGGCACGAAAGCTCAGTCTGTACGTCCCTTCCTCTTGGCCTGGTCACACAGCCGGCACGAAGGCTCAGTCTGTACGTCCCTTCCTCTTGGCCTGGTCACACAGCCGGCACGAAGACTCAGTCAGTACGTCCCATCCTCTTGGCCTGGTCGCACAGCCGGCACGAAGGCTCAGTCAGTACGTCCCATCCTCTTGGCCTGGTCACACAGCCGGCACGAAGGCTCAGTCTGTACGTCCCTTCCTCTTGACCTGGTCACACAGCCGGCACGAAGGCTCAGTCAGTACGTCCCATCCTCTTGGCCTGGTCACACGGCCGGCACGAAGGCTCAGTCTGTACGTCCCTTCCTCTTGACCTGGTCACACAGCCGGCACGAAGGCTCAGTCTGTACGTCCCTTCCTCTTGGCCTGGTCACACAGCCGGCACGAAGGCTCAGTCTGTACGTCCCTTCCTCTTGGCCTGGTCACACAGCCGGCACGGCGGCTCAGTCTGTACGTCCCTTCCTCTTGGCCTGGTCACACAGCCGGCACGGAGGCTCAGTCAGTACGTCCCTTCCTCTTGGCCTGGTCACACAGCCGGCACGAAGGGTCAGTCTGTACGTCCCTTCCTCTTGGCCTGGTCGCACAGCCGGCACGAAGGCTCAGTCCGTACGTCCCTTCCTCTTGGCCTGGTCACACAGCCGGCACGAAGGCTCAGTCTGTACGTCCCTTCCTCTTGGCCTGGTCGCACAGCCGGCACGAAGGCTCAGTCTGTACGTCCCTTCCTCTTGGCCTGGTCACACAGCCGGCACGAAGGCTCAGTCAGTACGTCCCTTCCTCTTGGCCTGGTCGCACAGCCGGCACGAAGGCTCAGTCTGTACGTCCCTTCCTCTTGGCCTGGTCGCACAGCCGGCACGAAGGCTCAGTCAGTACGTCTCTTCCTCTTGGCCTGGTCACACAGCCGGCACGAAGGCTCAGTCTGTACGTCCCTTCCTCTTGGCCTGGTCACACAGCCGGCACGAAGGCTCAGTCTGTACGTCCCTTCCTCTTGGCCTGGTCACACAGCCGGCACGAAGGCTCAGTCAGTACGTTCCTTCCTCTTGGCCTGGTCACACAGCCGGCACGAAGGCTCAGTCTGTACGTCCCTTCCTCTTGGCCTGGTCACACAGCCGGCACGAAGGCTCAGTCAGTACGTGCCTTCCTCTTGACCTGGTCACACAGCCGGCACGAAGGCTCAGTCAGTACGTCCCATCCACTTGGCCTGGTCACACAGCCGGCACGAAGGCTCAGTCAGTACGTGCCTTCCTCTTGGCCTGTTCACACAGCCGGCACGAAGGCTCAGTCAGTACGTCCCATCCACTTGGCCTGGTCACACAGCCGGCACGAAGGCTCAGTCAGTACGTGCCTTCCTCTTGGCCTGTTCACACAGCCGGCACGAAGGCTCAGTCAGTACGTCCCTTCCTCTTGACCTGGTCACACAGCCGGCACGAAGGCTCAGTCAGTACGTCCCATCCTCTTGGCCTGGTCACACAGCCGGCACGAAGGCTCAGTCAGTACGTCCCATCCTCTTGGCCTGGTCACACAGCCGGCACGAAGGCTCAGTCAGTACGTCCCTTCCTCTTGGCCTGGTCACACAGCCGGCACGACGGCTCAGTCTGTACGTCCCTTCCTCTTGGCCTGGTCACACAGCCGGCACTAAGGCTCAGTCTGTACGTCCCTTCCTCTTGGCCTGGTCCCACAGCCGGCACGGCGGCTCAGTCTGTACGTCCCTTCCTCTTGGCCTGGTCACACAGCCGGCACGAAGGCTCAGTCTGTACGTCCCTTCCTCTTGGCCTGGTCACACAGCCGGCACGAAGGCTCAGTCTGTACGTCCCTTCCTCTTGGCCTGGTCACACAGTCGGCACGGCGGCTCAGTCTGTACGTCCCTTCCTCTTGGCCTGGTCACACAGCCGGCACGAAGGCTCAGTCTGTACGTCCCTTCCTCTTGGTCTGGTCACACAGCCGGCACGAAGGCTCAGTCTGTACGTCTCTTCCTCTTGGCCTGGTCACACAGCCGGCACGAAGGCTCAGTCTGTACGTCCCTTCCTCTTGGCCTGGTCGCACAGCCGGCACGAAGGCTCAGTCTGTACGTCCCTTCCTCTTGGCCTGGTCACACAGCCGGCACGAAGGCTCAGTCAGTACGTCCCTTCCTCTTGGCCTGGTCAGACAGCCGGCACGAAGGCTCAGTCTGTACGTCCCTTCCTCTTGGCCTGGTCGCACAGCCGGCACGAAGGCTCAGTCAGTACGTCCCTTCCTCTTGGCCTGGTCGCACAGCCGGCACGAAGGCTCAGTCTGTACGTCCCTTCTTCTTGGCCTGGTCACACAGCCGGCACGGAGGCTCAGTCTGTACGTCCCTTCCTCTTGGCCTGTTCACACAGCCGGCACGAAGGCTCAGTCTGTACGTCCCTTCCTCTTGGCCTGGTCACACAGCCGGCACGAAGGCGCAGTCTGTACGTCCCTTCCTCTTGGCCTGGTCACACAGCCGGCACAAAGGCTCAGTCTGTACGTCCCTTCCTCTTGGCCTGGTCACACAGCCGGCACGAAGGCTCAGTCTGTACGTCCCTTCCTCTTGGCCTGGTCACACAGCCGGCACGAAGGCTCAGTCTGTACGTCCCTTCCTCTTGGCCTGGTCACACATCCGGCACGAAGGCTCAGTCTGTACGTCCCTTCCTCTTGGCCTGGTCGCACAGCCGCCACGAAGGCTCAGTCTGTACGTCCCTTCCTCTTGGCCTGGTCACACAGCCGGCACGAAGGCTCAGTCTGTACGTCCCTTCCTCTTGGCCTGGTCGCACAGCCGGCACGAAGGCTCAGTCAGTACGTCCCTTCCTCTTGGCCTGGTCGCACAGCCGGCACAAAGGCTCAGTCAGTACGTCCCTTCTTCTTGGCCTGGTCGCACAGCCGGCACGAAGGCTCAGTCTGTACGTCCCTTCCTCTTGGCCTGGTCACACAGGCGGCACGGAGGCTCAGTCTGTACGTCCCTTCCTCTTGGCCTGGTCACACAGCCGGCACGAAAGCTCAGTCTGTACGTCCCTTCCTCTTGGCCTGGTCACACAGCCGGCACGAAGGCTCAGTCTGTACGTCCCTTCCTCTTGGCCTGGTCACACAGCCGGCACGAAGACTCAGTCAGTACGTCCCATCCTCTTGGCCTGGTCGCACAGCCGGCACGAAGGCTCAGTCAGTACGTCCCATCCTCTTGGCCTGGTCACACAGCCGGCACGAAGGCTCAGTCTGTACGTCCCTTCCTCTTGACCTGGTCACACAGCCGGCACGAAGGCTCAGTCAGTACGTCCCTTCCTCTTGGCCTGGTCACACAGCCGGCACGAAGGCTCAGTCTGTACGTCCCTTCCTCTTGGCCTGGTCGCACAGCCGGCACGAAGGCTCAGTCAGTACGTCCCTTCCTCTTGGCCTGGTCGCACAGCCGGCACGAAGGCTCAGTCAGTACGTCCCTTCCTCTTGGCCTGGTCACACAGCCGGCACGAAGGCTCAGTCTGTACGTCCCTTCCTCTTGGCCTGGTCACACAGCCGGCACGAAGGCTCAGTCTGTACGTCCCTTCCTCTTGGCCTGGTCACACAGCCGGCACGAAGGCTCGGTCTGTACGTCCCTTCCTCTTGGCCTGGTCACACAGCCGGCACGGCGGCTCAGTCTGTACGTCCCTTCCTCTTGGCCTGGTCACACAGCCGGCACGGAGGCTCAGTCAGTACGTCCCTTCCTCTTAGCCTGGTCACACAGCCGGCACGAAGGCTCAGTCTGTACGTCCCTTCCTCTTGGCCTGGTCGCACAGCCGGCACGAAGGCTCAGTCTGTACGTCCCTTCCTCTTGGCCTGGTCACACAGCCGGCACGAAGGCTCAGTCTGTACGTCCCTTCCTCTTGGCCTGGTCGCACAGCCGGCACGAAGGCTCAGTCTGTACGTCCCTTCCTCTTGGCCTGGTCACACAGCCGGCACGAAGGCTCAGTCAGTACGTCCCTTCCTCTTGGCCTGGTCGCACAGCCGGCACGAAGGCTCAGTCTGTACGTCCCTTCCTCTTGGCCTGGTCGCACAGCCGGCACGAAGGCGCAGTCTGTACGTCCCTTCCTCTTGGCCTGGTCACACAGCCGGCACGAAGGCTCAGTCTGTACGTCCCTTCCTCTTGGCCTGGTCACACAGCCGGCACGGATGCTCAGTCTGTACGTCCCTTCCTCTTGGCCTGGTCACACAGCCGGCACGAAGGCTCAGTCTGTACGTCCCTTCCTCTTGGCCTGGTCGCACAGCCGGCACGAAGGCTCAGTCTGTACGTCCCTTCCTCTTGGCCTGGTCACACAGCCGGCACGAAGGCTCAGTCTGTACGTCCCTTCCTCTTGGCCTGGTCACACAGCCGGCACGAAGGCTCAGTCAGTACGTCCCTTCCTCTTGGCCTGGTCACACAGCCGGCACGAAGGCTCAGTCTGTACGTCCCTTCCTCTTGGCCTGGTCACACAGCCGGCACGAAGGCTCAGTCAGTACGTCCCTTCCTCTTGGCCTGGTCACACAGCCGGCACGAAGGCTCAGTCAGTACGTCCCTTCCTCTTGGCCTGGTCACACAGCCGGCACGAAGGCCCTGTCTGTACGTCCCTTCCTCTTGGCCTGGTCACACAGCCGGCACGAAGGCTCAGTCAGTACGTCCCTTCCTCTTGGCCTGGTCACACAGCCGGCACGAAGGCTCAGTCTGTACGTCCCTTCCTCTTGGCCTGGTCGCACAGCCGGCACGAAGGCTCAGTCTGTACGTCCCTTCCTCTTGGCCTGGTCACACAGCCGGCACGAAGGCTCAGTCAGTACGTCCCTTCCTCTTGGCCTGGTCACACAGCCGGCACGAAGGCTCAGTCAGTACGTCCCTTCCTCTTGGCCTGGTCACACAGCCGGCACGAAGGCCCTGTCTGTACGTCCCTTCCTCTTGGCCTGGTCACACAGCCGGCACGAAGGCTCAGTCAGTACGTCCCTTCCTCTTGGCCTGGTCACACAGCCGGCACGAAGGCTCAGTCTGTACGTCCCTTCCTCTTGGCCTGGTCACACAGCCGGCACGAAGGCTCAGTCTGTACGTCCCTTCCTCTTGGCCTGGTCGCACAGCGGGCACGAAGGCTCAGTCTGTACGTCCCTTCCTCTTGGCCTGGTCACACAGCCGGCACGAAGGCTCAGTCTGTACGTCCCATCCTTTTGGCCTGGTCACACAGCCGGCACGAAGGCTCAGTCTGTACGTCCCTTCCTCTTGGCCTGGTCACACAGCCGGCACGAAGGCTCAGTCAGTACGTCCCTTCCTCTTGGCCTGGTCGCACAGCGGGCACGAAGGCTCAGTCTGTACGTCCCTTCCTCTTGGCCTGGTCGCACAGCCGGCACGAAGGCTCAGTCTGTACGTCCCTTCCTCTTGGCCTGGTCACACAGCCGGCACGAAGGCTCAGTCTGTACGTCCCATCCTTTTGGCCTGGTCACACAGCCGGCACGAAGGCTCAGTCTGTACGTCCCTTCCTCTTGGCCTGGTCACACAGCCGGCACGAAGGCTCAGTCAGTACGTCCCTTCCTCTTGGCCTGGTCGCACAGCCGGCACGAAGGCTCAGTCTGTACGTCCCTTCCTCTTGGTCTGGTCACACAGCCGGCACGAAGGCTCAGTCTGTACGTCCCTTCCTCTTGGTCTGGTCACACAGCCGGCACGAAGGCTCAGTCTGTACGTCCCTTCCTCTTGGACTGGTCCCTCAACCGGCACGAAGGCTCAGTCTGTACGTCCCTTCCTCTTGGCCTGGTCGCACAGCCGGCACGAAGGCTCAGTCTGTACGTCCCTTCCTCTTGGCCTGGTCGCACAGCCGGCACGAAGGCTCAGTCAGTACGTCCCTTCCTCTTGGCCTGGTCGCACAGCCGGCACGAAGGCTCAGTCAGTACGTCCCTTCCTCTTGGCCTGGTCGCACAGCCGGCACGGAGGCTCAGGCAGTACGTCCCTTCCTCTTGGCCTGGTCACACAGCCGGCACGAAGGCTCAGTCAGTACGTCCCTTCCTCTTGGCCTGGTCGCACAGCCGGCACGAAGGCTCAGTCAGTACGTCCCTTCCTCTTGGCCTGGTCACACAGCCGGCACGAAGGCTCAGTCAGTACGTCCCTTCCTCTTGGCCTGGTCACACAGCCGGCACGAAGGCTCAGTCTGTATGTCCCTTCCTCTTGGCCTGGTCACACAGCCGGCACGAAGGCTCAGTCTGTACGTCCCTTCCTCTTGGCCTGGTCACACAGCCGGCACGGAGGCTCAGTCTGTACGTCCCTTCCTCTTGGCCTGGTCACACAGCCGGCACGGAGGCTCAGTCTGTACGTCCCTTCCTCTTGACCTGGTCACACAGCCGGCACGGAGGCTCAGTCTGTACGCCCCTTCCTCTTGGCCTGGTCACACAGCCGGCACGGAGGCTCAGTCTGTACGTCCCTTCCTCTTGGCCTGGTCACACAGCCGGCACGGAGGCTCAGTCTGTACGTCCCTTCCTCTTGACCTGGTCACACAGCCGGCACGAAGGCTCAGTCTGTACGTCCCTTCCTCTTGGTCTGGTCACACAGCCGGCACGAAGGCTCAGTCTGTACGTCCCTTCCTCTTGGCCTGGTCACACAGCCGGCACGAAGGCTCAGTCAGTACGTCCCTTCCTTTTGGCCTGGTCACACAGCCGGCACGAAGGCTCAGTTTGTACGTCCCTTCCTCTTGGCCTGGTCACACAGCCGGCACGAAGGCTCAGTCAGAACGTCCCTTCCTCTTGGCCTGGTCACACAGCCGGCACGAAGGCTCAGTCTGTACGTCCCTTCCTCTTGGCCTGGTCACACAGCCGGCACGAAGGCTCAGTCAGTACGTCCCTTCCTCTTGGCCTGGTCACACAGCCGGCACGAAGGCTCAGTCTGTACGTCCCTTCCTCTTGGCCTGGTCACACAGCCGGCACGAAGGCTCAGTCAGTACGTCCCTTCCTCTTGGCCTGGTCACACAGCCGGCACGAAGGCTCAGTCTGTACGTCCCTTCCTCTTGGCCTGGTCACACAGCCGGCACGAAGGCTCAGTCAGAACGTCCCTTCCTCTTGGCCTGGTCACGCAGCCGGCACGAAGGCTCAGTCTGTACGTCCCTTCCTCTTGGCCTGGTGACACAGCCGGCACGAAGGCTCAGTCTGTACGTCCCTTCCTCTTGGCCTGGTCACACAGCCGGCACGGAGGCTCAGTCTGTACGTCCCTTCCTCTTGGCCTGGTCGCACAGCCGGCACGGAGGCTCAGTCTGTACGTCCCTTCCTCTTGGCCTGGTCACACAGCCGGCACGAAGGCTCAGTCAGAACGTCCCTTCCTCTTGGCCTGGTGACACAGCCGGCACGAAGGCTCAGTCTGTACGTCCCTTCCTCTTGGCCTGGTCACACATCCGGCACGAAGGCTCAGTCAGTACGTCCCTTCCTCTTGGCCTGGTCACACAGCCGGCACGAAGGCTCAGTCTGTACGTCCCTTCCTCTTGGCCTGGTCACACAGCCGGCACGGAGGCTCAGTCTGTACGTCCCTTCCTCTTGGCCTGGTCACACAGCCGGCACGGAGGCTCAGTCTGTACGTCCCTTCCTCTTGGCCTGGTCACACAGCCGGCACGAAGGCTCAGGCAGTTCATTGTAATGGTGGAGGAAGGGGGGGGGGGGGAGGGGGGCGCGGCACATGATAGATGTTCATATGTACGGGTATAGGTGCGCTACTTGTAGGTTGATCTGGAGGTATATGCGCGCTACTTGTACGTTGATCTGGAAGTATAGGTGCGCTACTTGTACGTAGATCTGGAGGTATACGCGCGCTACTTGTACGTTGATCTGGAGGTATATGCGCGCTACTTGTACGTTGATCTGGAGGTATAGGTGCGCTACTTGTACGTTGATCTGGAGGTATACGCGCACTACTTGTACGTTGATCTGTAGGTATAGGTGCGCTACTTGAACGTTGATCTGGAGGTATAGGTGCGCTACTTGTACGTTGATCTGGAGGTATAGGTGCGCTACTTGTACGTTGATCTGGAGGTATAGGTGCGCTACTTGTACGTTGATCTGGAGGTATAGGTGCGCTACTTGTACGTTGATCTGGAGGTATATGCGCGCTACTTGTACGTTGATCTCGAGGTATACGCGCGCTACTTGTACGTAGATCTGGAGGTATACGCGCGCTACTTGTACGTTGATCTGGAGGTATAGGTGCGCTACTTGTACGTTGATCTGGAGGTATATGCGCGCTACTTGTACGTTGATCTGGAGGTATAGGTGCGCTACTTGTACGTTGATCTGGAGGTATACGCGCACTACTTGTACGTTGATCTGTAGGTATAGGTGCGCTACTTGAACGTTGATCTGGAGGTATACGCGCACTACTTGTACGTTGATCTGTAGGTATAGGTGCGCTACTTGAACGTTGATCTGGAGGTATAGGTGCGCTACTTGAACGTTGATCTGGAGGTATAGGTGCGCCACTTGTACGTTGATCTCGAGGTATACGCGCGCTACTTGTACGTTGATCTGGAGGTATACGCGCACTACTTGTACGTTGATCTGTAGGTATAGGTGCGCTACTTGAACGTTGATCTGGAGGTATAGGTGCGCTACTTGTACGTTGATCTGGAGGTATATGCGCGCTACTTGTACGTTGATCTCGAGGTATACGCGCGCTACTTGTACGTTGATCTGGAGGTATACGCGCACTACTTGTACGTTGATCTGTAGGTATAGGTGCGCTACTTGAACGTTGATCTGTAGGTATAGGTGCGCTACTTGTACGTTGATCTGGAGGTATACGCGCACTACTTGTACGTTGATCTGGAGGTATAGGTGCGCTACTTGTACGTTGACCTTCACGGCCAAGGACATCGTCCCCTACACAAACATTTGCATGCATGGGGTTCGAACCACGCACCGGTCTCCTGGGCTGGCCTGACATAGATTCAATAGCGTTTATTCAACCAAAACCTAGCGGATAAAACGAGAACTAAATGTTGGTCTTTCACGCCGCGTTTTGGCCAAGAAAGCCATCAGGATAATTGCCTACCAGGGTTCGAACCCACAACCTGTTAACCACCAGCTCGGCTTACTTACTACACTGGGAGGCTGCCACGGTCCAGCAGAGAACAATAAATAATAGCCGAGTACCCTGAAGGTGAGTCTCGCTCGTGTTTGTCTTTTTAAAAATCGCTGTTTTAAAACTCGGTGTTTTAAAACTCGGTGTTTTTTTATAACTCGGTGATTTGGAAATCGGTGTTTTAAAAGGTACATAGAACTAGTCTGTTGATTGTCTAGCTTTTTTCTGCGCTTGCAGGGCTCTTATGGCATAGTTTATTGTGCTGTTTGATATAACATGGCGGTCGGTGCCCTGGGTGAGGCGGGTATCTGATAGGGCTGCACGACAGTGACCTGTGTCACGACACCGCCCAGATACCCAGCAACCCAGCGGGACCGTCAGCACTTAATGAGCGGCGTCCAATAAATATCATCAAATAAACATAATGAAGATAAGAAAAAAGACAACAACTTGGGCAGGACGGGGCAGAGGTGAGTCATTGATACCGACTACATGAGCAATCAGCTGGGCATCAGCTTCAGGAGGCAGATATATACCTACGACAAGAAACACGCTCTCCTCAGCTCATTCCAGCCAGTCATGATTCCAGGAAGCCACGCGGCGTCCCGCCAGCCATGCCGCCGCCCGTCACGTGACTGGACGTCAACCCCGGCACGTGGCTCCGGCCA
>OZ025250.1:59498298-59567496 GCA_964019135.1 Arenicola marina
CCTCTTGGCCTGGTCACACAGCCGGCACGAAGGCTCAGTCAGTACGTCCCTTCCTCTTGGCCTGGTCACACAGCCGGCACGAAGGCTCAGTCAGTACGTCCCTTCCTCTTGGCCTGGTCACACAGCCGGCACGAAGGCTCAGTCTGTACGCGCTACTTGTACGTTGATCTGGAGGTATACGCGCACTACTTGTACGTTGATCTGGAGGTATAGGTGCGCTACTTGTACGTTGATCTGGAGGTATAGGTGCGCTACTTGTACGTTGATCTGGAGGTATAGGCGCGCTACTTGTACGTTGATCTGGAGGTATAGGTGCGCTACTTGTACGTTGATTTGGAGGTATAGGTGGGCTACTTGTACGTTGATCTGGAGGTATAGGCGCGCTACATGTACGTTGATCTGGAGGTATATGCGCGCTACTTGTACGTTGATCTGGAGGTATAGGTGCGCTACTTGTACGTTGATCTGGAGGTATAGGTGCGCTACTTGTACGTTGATCTGGAGGTATAGGTGCGCTACTTGTAGGTAGATCTGGAGGTATAGGTGCGCTACTTGTACGTTGATCTGGAGGTATATGCGCGCTACTTGTACGTTGATCTGGAGGTATAGGTGCGCTACTTGTACGTTGATCTGGAGGTATAGGTGCGCTACTTGTAGGTAGATCTGGAGGTATAGGTGCGCTACTTGTACGTTGATCTGGAGGTATATGCGCGCTACTTGTACGTTGATCTGGAGGTATAGGTTGGCTACTTGTACGTTGATCTGGAGGTATAGGTGCGCTACTTGTACGTTGATCTAGAGGTATAGGTGCGCTACTTGTACGTTGATCTGGAGGTATATGCGCGCTACTTGTACGTTGATCTGGAGGTATAGGTGGGATACTTGTACGTTGATCTGGAGGTATAGGTGCGCTACTTGTACGTTGATCTGGAGGTATAGGTGCGCTACTTGTACGTTGATCTGGAGGTATATGCGCGCTACTTGTACGTTGATCTGGAGGTATAGGTTGGCTACTTGTACGTTGATCTGGAGGTATAGGTGCGCTACTTGTACGTTGATCTAGAGGTATAGGTGCGCTACTTGTACGTTGATCTGGAGGTATATGCGCGCTACTTGTACGTTGATCTGGAGGTATAGGTGGGATACTTGTACGTTGATCTGGAGGTATAGGTGCGCTACTTGTACGTTGATCTGGAGGTATAGGTGCGCTACTTGTACGTTGATCTGGAGGTATAGGTTGGCTACTTGTACGTTGATCTGGAGGTATAGGTGCGCTACTTGTACGTTGATCTAGAGGTATAGGTGCGCTACTTGTACGTTGATCTGGAGGTATAGGTGGGATACTTGTACGTTGATCTAGAGGTATAGGTGCGCTACTTGTACGTAGATCTGGAGGTATACGCGCGCTACTTGTACGTTGATCTGGAGGTATAGGTGCGCTACTTGTACGTTGATCTGGAGGTATATGCGCGCTACTTGTACGTTGATCTGGAGGTATAGGTGGGATACTTGTACGTTGATCTGGAGGTATAGGTGCGCTACTTGTACGTTGATCTGGAGGTATAGGTGCGCTACTTGTACGTTGATCTGGAGGTATAGGTGGGCTACTTGTACGTTGATCTGGAGGTATAGGTGGGATACTTGTACGTTGATCTGGAGGTATACGCGCGCTACTTGTACGTTGATCTGGAGGTATACGCGCACTACTTGTACGTTGATCTGGAGGTATAGGTGCGCTACTTGTACGTTGATCTGGAGGTATAGGTGCGCTACTTGTACGTTGATCTGGAGGTATAGGTGCGCTACTTGTACGTTGATCTGGAGGTATAGGTGCGCTACTTGTAGGTAGATCTGGAGGTATAGGTGCGCTACTTGTACGTTGATCTGGAGGTATAGGTGCGCTACTTGTACGTTGATCTGGAGGTATATGCGCGCTACTTGTACGTTGATCTGGAGGTATAGGTGCGCTACTTGTACGTTGATCTGGAGGTATAGGTGCGCTACTTGTAGGTAGATCTGGAGGTATAGGTGCGCTACATGTACGTTGATCTGGAGGTATATGCGCGCTACTTGTACGTTGATCTGGAGGTATAGGTGCGCTACTTGTACGTTGATCTGGAGGTATAGGTGCGCTACTTGTACGTTGATCTGGAGGTATATGCGCGCTACTTGTACGTTGATCTGGAGGTATAGGTGGGCTACTTGTACGTTGATCTGGAGGTATAGGTGGGATACTTGTACGTTGATCTGGAGGTATAGGTGCGCTACTTGTACGTTGATCTGGAGGTATACGCGCGCTACTTGTACGTTGATCTGGAGGTATAGGTGCGCTACTTGTACGTTGATCTGGAGGTATAGGTGCGCTACTTGTACGTTGATCTGGAGGTATAGGTGCGCTACTTGTACGTTGATCTGGAGGTATAGGTGCGCTACTTGTACGTTGATCTGGAGGTATATGCGCGCTACTTGTACGTTGATCTGGAGGTATAGGTGGGCTACTTGTACGTTGATCTGGAGGTATAGGTGGGATACTTGTACGTTGATCTGGAGGTATAGGTGCGCTACTTGTACGTTGATCTGGAGGTATATGCGCGCTACTTGTACGTTGATCTGGAGGTATAGGTGCGCTACTTGTACGTTGATCTGGAGGTATAGGCGCGCTACTTGCACGTTGATCTGGAGGTATAGGTGCGCTACTTGTACGTTGACCTTCACGGCCAAGGACATGGTCCCCTACACAAACATTTGCATGCATGGGGTTCGAACCACGCACCGGTGTCCTGGGCTGGCCTGGCATAGATTCAATAGCGTTTATTCAACCAAAATCTAGCGGATAAAACGAGAACTAAATGTTGGTGTTTCACGCCGCGTTTTGGCCAAGAAAGCTCCCAGGAAAATTGCCTACCAGGGTTCGAACCCACAACCTGTTAACCACCAGCTCGGCCCGCTTACCACACTGGGAGGCTGCAACGGTCCAGCAGAGAAGAATAGATAATAGCCGAGTGCCCTGAAGGTGAGTCTCGCTCGTGTTTGTCTTTTTAAAAATCGCTGTTTTAAAACTCGGTGTTTTAAAACTCGGTGTTTTTTTATAACTCGGTGATTTGGAAATCCGTGTTTTAAAAGGTACATAGAACTAGTCTGTTGATTGTCTAGCTTTTTTCTGCGCTTGCAGGGCTCTTATGGCATAGTTTATTGCGCTGTTTGATATAACATGGCGGTCGGTGCCCTGGGTGAGGCGGGTATCTGATGGGGCTGCACGACAGTGACCTGTGTCACGACACCGCCCAGATACCCAGCAACCCAGCGGGACCGTCAGCACTTAATGAGCGGCGTCCAATAAATATCATCAAATAAACATAATGAAGATAAGAAAAAAGACAACAACTCGGGCAGGACGGGGCAGAGGTGAGTCATTGATACCGACTACATGAGCAATCAGCTGGGCATCAGCTTCAGGAGGCAGAGATATACCTACGACAAGAAACACGCTCTCCTCAGCTCATTCCAGCCAGTCATGATTCCAGGAAGCCACGCGGCGTCCCGCCAGCCATGCCGCCGCCCGTCACGTGACTGGACGTCAACCCCGGCACGTGGCTCCGGCCAGCCATGCCGCCGCCTGTCACGTGACTGGACGTCAACCCCGGCACGTGGCTCCCGCCAGCCATGCCGCCGCCTGTCACGTGACTGGACGTCAACCCCGGCACGTGGCTCCCGCCAGCCATGCCGCCGCCTGTCACGTGACTGGACGTCAACCCCGGCACGTGGCTCCCGCCAGCCATGCCGCCGCCTGTCACGTGACTGGACGTCAACCCCGGCACGTGGCTCCGGCCGGCCATGCCGCCGCCTGTCACGTGACTGGACGTCAACCCCGGCACGTGGCTCCCGCCAGCCATGCCGCCGCCTGTCACGTGACTGGACGTCAACCCCGGCACGTGGCTCCCGCCAGCCATGCCGCCACCCGTCACGTGACTGGACGTCAACCCCGGCACGTGGCTCCGGCCAGCCATGCCGCCGCCTGTCACGTGACTGGACGTCAACCCCGGCACGTGGCTCCCGCCAGCCATGCCGCCGCCTGTCACGTGACTGGACGTCAACCCCGGCACGTGGCTCCCGTCAGCCATGCCGCCGCCTGTCACGTGACTGGACGTCAACCCCGGCACGTGGCTCCCGCCAGCCATGCCGCCGCCTCTCACGTGACTGGACGTCAACCCCGGCACGTGGCTCCCGCCAGCCATGCCGCCGCCCGTCACGTGACTGGACGTCAACCCCGCGCGGGGGGTTCAGCGCGTTCGCCAAGCACAGCCCACCACCGTGACAGCACCAGCATGGCTTACCTGGCAACCCTGGCCTCCCCCTCCCCCTGCCCCCCCCCCTCCCCCCCAGCCCCCTCCCCTCCCCCGCCATGTTAACAAGCAGGCGGTGAGAGGAGCAGTAGCGGGACAGCGGCCGCGGCCACCACTGCTCACTGGCGCCACACCATACCCCCACCCCCCTCCCCCTTAAAAAGCCCGATACAATGGGCGGTAATACAATCCGTAGTTAGCCATTAGGAAGTACTCAGGCCAATACGACAATGCGACAATGGACGGAGGGAGAGGCTCTCAGGACGGGGGGGGAGGGGGAGGGAGGGCGGGGGGAACGGGGGGGGGGGGGCGGGGGGCTGGGAGGACGGGGCGGCGGGGGGACGGGAGGTCTGGGGGAGACCGTCCTGTGAGTCCGGAAGGCCTGGCGAGCCCGAGCGAGCCCCCGACCCCCCCCTCCCCCAGCCCCGCCAACCCCACCACCCTCTCCCCGCCCTCCTCCCACACATCTAGGATGATAGGGGAGTCTGGGAGGGTGAGGGGGCGAGGGGTGGCCGCTAGCTGGAGATGGCCGGGTGGGAGCGCCAGGTAACTCCGCGACACGCCTGGAGTCAATTCGTCATTGTAACCGGGGGAGCGAGGCAGCGCGCCACCTGACGGACAACCTTACCACCGGTTAACACGCCACGTGGTTACGTGGGTTTCTGTTTGATGGAGGACGCCTCTGACAACAGAGGCCGACCGAATGGGACTCTGGAGGCTATTGATATGAAAAGTAAAAATCGTGACGTCGCCAGGCGGAATCGAACCCAGGACCGTCGGCTGCGTGTGTCTGGAGCGGACCCAAACCGTCCGGATCAGGTGGCCATTATGTGCAGAGTGGAGTAACACAATGGGCGGACGGAGCCGGTAACTGAGGTACACTGAGTGTGTTATATGCCGCTTTGATCCCCATGAAGGCCGCACTGGGCCAGGAAACCCCTCGGGGCAGTGACACGGGGTCCGGCGAACATTCAGGTGGCAGGGTTCGAACCCACGACCTGTTGATCTGCAGCCCAGCCTGCTTATGGCCTTCACATCTAGGCTTCACGCCTACTGACCCCACATGTTACCGACAGAGGGAGGGAGGGGGGGGGGTGGTGGTAAAGGATTGCTTGGTTCTGCGGAAAGGGAATGGGGGGGGGGGTGGCGGCGGAGCGGGCCAGATATGATTCCTACGATGGCCTGGCTTGTCCCTGCCTATAGCTACCGTCAGTTCCCTGCCTATAGCTACCGTCAGTTCCCTGCCTATAGCTACCGTCAGCGTAAAGACACAGTTCCCTGCCTATAGCTACCGTCAGCGTAAAGACAAGGTTCCCTGCCTACAGCTACCGTCAGCGTAAAGACACGGTTCCCTGCATATAGCTACCGTCAACCTAAAGACACTGTTCCCTGCCTACAGCTACCGTCAGCGTAAAGACACGGTTCCCTGCCTATAGCTACCGTCAGCGTAAAGACACGGTTCCCTGCCTATAGCTACCGTCAGTGTAAAGACAAGGTTCCCTGCCTATAGCTACCGTCAGTATAAATACAAGGTTCCCTCCCTACAGCTACCGTCAGTGTAAAGACAAGGTTCCCTGCCTATAGCTACCGTCAGTGTAAAGACAAGGTTCCCCGCCTATAGCTACCGTCAGTGTAAAGACAAGGTTCCCTGCCTACAGCTACCGTCAGTGTAAAGACAAGGTTCCCTGCCTATGGCTACCGTCAGTGTAATGACAAGGTTCCCTGCCTATAGCTACCGTCAGTGTAAAGACAAGGTTCTCTGCCTATAGCTACCGTCAGTGTAAAGACAAGGTTCCCTGCCTACAGCTACCGTGAGTGTAAAGACAATGTTCTCTGCCTACAGCTCCCGTCAGTGAAAAGACAAGGTTCCCTGCCTATAGCCCGTCAGTGTAAAGACAAGGTTCTCTGCCTATAGCTACCGTCAGTGTAAAGACAAGGTTCCCTGCCTATAGCTACCGTCAGTATAAAGACAAGGTTCCCTGCCTACAGCTACCGTCAGTGTAAAGACAAGGTTCCCTGCCTATAGCTACCGTCAGTGTAAAGACAAGGTTCCCTGCCTGTGGCTACCGGCAGTGTAAAAACAAGGTTCCCAGCCTACAGCTACCGTCAGTGTAAAGACAAGGTTCCCTGCCTATGGCTACTGTCAGTGTAAAGACAAGGTTCCCTGCCTATAGCTACCGTCAGTGTAAAGACAAGGTTCCCTGCCTATAGCTACCGTCAGTGTAAAGACAAGGTTCCCTGCCTACAGCTACCGTCAGTGTAAAGACAAGGTTCCCTGCCTGTAGCTACCGTCAGTGTAAAGACACGGTTCCCTGCCTACAGCTACCGTCAGTGTAAAGACAAGGTTCCCTGCCTACAGCTACCGCCAGTGTAAAGACAAGGTTCCCTGCCTATAGCTACCGTCAGTGTAAAGACAAGGTTCCCTGCCTATAGCTACCGTCAGTGTAAAGACAAGGTTCCCTGCCTACAGCTACCGCCAGTGTAAAGACAAGGTTCCCTGCTTACAGCTACCGTCAGTGTAAAGACAAGGTTCCCTGCCTGTGGCCTGTGCCACGCCAGGCGAAGGCCAAGCTGGGAGAGCTAATTAGCTCCCTGAAGACCCCGACAGAGAACCGGGAGAAACCGAGCGAAACAAACCCTCCTATCGTCTCTCGATATTGGTGACACCCCCCCCCCCACAACCCCACCCCCATGCCCCCCACCACTCCCCCCTCCCAACCCGCCTCCTCCGCCGCTAGGCACCCACTCAGTCCAACCGCTATCACTTCCCTATACGCGCCCAACTCATTAGGCACTTCACGCCAGGCCCCCCTGCCCCCATCCCACCCCCCTCTCCCCCGCCCCCTGCAGTCTCATCTCTTCCACCCTTTTTCCTCTTCCTTGCGCGACTGCATTCCTCGCAGCGCCACCTAGCAAGTGTGCGCTCCGCCGCGAGGGGGAGCCACGGCGGCAGCGGCCGAGCGGACGCCACGGATGGAC
This sequence comes from Arenicola marina, assembly GCA_964019135.1. Lineage (NCBI taxonomy): Eukaryota > Metazoa > Annelida > Polychaeta > Arenicolidae > Arenicola > Arenicola marina. The sequence continues at coordinate 59,505,621 of OZ025250.1, forward strand.
CAATCAGAGGGCGACATGGGTTGAGCCATCGCCAGGGTGCCAAGACGATAAAGTGAGGGCCGCTGGAGAGACAGGGGGGGGGGGTGGGTGTGGGCGGCGGGGGTAGAGGGGGCGGGGACGGACAGGCGGGGGGAGGGGGGGGGGGGTGCGGCGGCGGGGGCGTTATCGAGGGTAGCCTCACCCCCACACAAAGCCACGCCAGACAAAGCCCCCCTACCCCCACCCCCCCACCCCCCAAGGGGATCGGCAGGAGTGCTACCATTGGTCGAAAGCGACAAGGCAACATGAACCCCGCCTTCTCTTAGCTAATGACTCCTTACTTCATTAAAGCTGGTCCGCGAGGCGTCACACAGGACGTCACTGCTGGGGACCAGGTCACACGTAGTACACAGTGCCTGAGGCGTCACACAGGACGTCACTGCTGGGGACCAGGTCACACGTAGTACACAGTCACACAGGACGTCACTGCTGGGGACCAGGTCACACGTAGTACACAGTGCCTGTGCAGTCATTGCAGTCATTCAACTTTTCACTTACAAACTGGGATAAAACAGATCCAGAGCGGACAGAGATCCGGAGAGTTCAGGGATATATATCGGATACCGGCTCCAGAGTTGGTGAAGGTCGCTCCAGATCCCGGGCGGCCCCCCTCACCACTGGAGTCGCCGTCCACGCTCTCACAGGTAAGTGTTCTCTTCCCCGTGGCGCACGGTCCGGTAGCTCAGTGGGCTAGAGAGCTCGCCTTGAGGGCTCTGGCCACCTGAGAGCCTAACGGCACGTGGATCGGTGGCTTGAGCCCTGCTGTGGCCATGTCTGTGTGGTCGCAAGATAAAGACACCATGTCCTTCTTCGCGAAGAGTAGGGGGGTACCCCCGGGGACATGGCTCCACTCTCCCTTCCTTCTCCCATTGACGCGATATGACCAAAAATGGTTAAAGCGTCCTGAATATACAACCAACCCACCCCATCGTGCCGGTTATTGGGCCTCCCCTAACCGTCCCGTAAAGATTCCACGCACAGACCCGCAGACACAAGTTTACTCATGGACATTCCTGTAAAATATGATGTCATGTTCTGGATTGGTTGGTTATTCAGGACGCTTTAACCACTTTTGGTCATATCGCGTCAATGGGAGAAGAAAGGGAGAGTGGAGCCATGTCCCCCGGGGTAACCCCCTACTCTTTACGAAGAAAGACATGGGATCTTTATCCTGCGACCACACAGACATGGCCCCAGCGTCATGTTCTTGATGCCAGAGCCTTGACCACACGACGGCGGGCGGGAGGTTCAGCCGTTATTGTCGCAACAACTCCCAAATGGTCGGGAAATAGGTAAACGGGAGGAGCCTCACCTGGCATGGGGCCCTGGGTCTTATTGAGGTGTATGTGTCCTTTGGAAGTCCTAGCCAGTACCAGCCTCAATGCGAGAATCCTCAAAATTGTGAAAGAAATAATGGATGGCCAGAGCCCTCACCGCGAGCGCTCTAGCCATGGGACGCAGGAATGTCGCCACGTACACTACTGTTCACTGTCTCTATTAACTAGGACGCTATACTCTGCCATAATGGTAAAATGCTTATTCAGCACTTTGCGCACAACGCCCGTGTTACATATATACAACTGACAATACAATAATCAGAGTGATGACGTACGTGTCAGTTAAAGCTGAGTCTCTATCGCAATCCTTGTGGAACACAAGTCGCAAGGTGTCTGAATTCGCGTTCATGTTTACTGTCAATACGCCTTTTACAATTGTCAGGATTGAGATACTGTGAAGTGGGAAAAAATCATATAATATAAGCAGGTCATGATAAAATATTTATCTTCCACACCATATTCACCCTGTTTCAAGCCCAAATTGTGTGGTAAAAAAATTTCGATCTCTAAACTAATTTTCAACTTAAACTAATTTTTTAAACTATGGACTGAACTCAACTTGGCGATCTTTAGGGCGTGTTCGATATGCTCGAAATCGTGAAAATATCCAGAATTTGACGATTTCGGTTCCGCGGAACTGACGATTAACACAAACACCATAGTTAATCATAAGTGTAATAAATATAGACTTCTGCACAAAGTATAGTTTGTGAACGGATAGTCCAATCGCGGGTAGAAAATACAACGCGGGGCGCGAACCTCTAATCTCATTCATGACCTGGCAGAACTAACCACTAGACACAAGATATTACGGGTTACACTCGAGAGACAGAATAAGGTTTAAAAGAGGGGCCAGTGAAGAAATGGGAATTACATGCGGGTGTTCGAGGGATCACTGAAGAAATGGGGAAAAATGTTGGTGTTTGAGATCGATTTTGTGCACAAAAAGCTTCCCTGGCCAGATAGAACCAGGGAGAGACATCACCAGGTCAGGTTGTATGCCCGATGGGGCAATGTTCAGCAGTTACACTGAGCCAACAACCCACAGACACTGATCAACGCGAACAATAACTGCACGATAGCTTTCGTTTTTGGCCCCAACACTATAACATCGGAACACAGTGCGCTCAGTCAGTGGTGCTCGCTTGTCGGAACACAGTGCGCTCAGTCAGTGGTGCTCGCTTTTCGGAACATGACTTTGCAGAGTCGTAGAAATCTCTGTAAGTAATACGATAAATAAATGTGTCTATTAGTTGTATCAATGTTGTCGCTTCTCAATTTGATAGGACAGGTACATTTTCAGGGGGGGGCAGAAGGTTTCCAAAGTTAATGTCTGTCCCTGAAAACTTGGCCGACAAACAGGTGAAAAGGTTCCAACCCACGACCTCATCGGGGTCTTCAAAAAGCCTATCACTGGGTAGTAAAGGGTTCTCAAACAACACTATCACTGGGTAGTAAAGGATTCTCAAACAACACTATCACTGGGTAGTAAAGGGTTCTCAAACAACACTATCACTGGGTAGTAAAGGGTTCTCAAACAACACTATCACTAGGTAGTAAAGGGTTCTCAAACAACACTATCACTAGGTAGTAAAGGGTTCTCAAACAACACTATCACTGGGTAGTAAAGGGTTCTCAAACAAGACTATCACTGGGTAGTAAAGGGTTTTTAAACATCATTGTCACTGGGTAGTAAAGGGTTCTCAAACAACACTATCACTGGGTAGTAAAGGGTTCTCAAACAAGACTATCACTGGGTAGTAAAGGGTTTTTAAACATCATTGTCACTGGGTAGTAAAGGGTTTTTAAACAACATTATCATTGGGTAGTAAAGGGTACTCGAACATCATTATCACTGGGCAGTAAAGGGTTCTCAAACAAAATTATCACTGGGTAGTAAAGGGTTCTCAAACATCATTATCACTGGGTAGTAAAGGGTTCTCAAACAACATTATCACTGGGTAGTAAAGGGTTCTCAAACATCATTATCACTGGGTAGTAAAGGGTTCTCAAACAACATTATCACTAGGTAGTAAAGGGTTCTCAAACAACATTATCACTGGGTAGTAAAGGGTTCTCAAACATCATTATCACTGGGTAGTAAAGGCTTCTCAAACATTATTATCACTGGGTAGTAAAGGGTTCTGAAACATCATTATCACTGGGTAGTAAAGGGTTCTCAAACAACACTATCACTGGGTAGTGAAGGGTTCTCAAACATCATTATCACTGGGTAGTAAAGGGTTCTCAAACATCATTATCACTGGGTAGTAAAGGCTTCTCAAACATTATTATCACTGGGTAGTAAAGGGTTCTGAAACATCATTATCACTGGGTAGTAAAGGCTTCTCAAACATTATTATCACTGGGTAGTAAAGGGTTCTCAAACAACATTATCACTGGGTAGTAAAGGGTTCTCAAACATCATTATCACTGGGTAGTAAAGGGTTCTCAAACATCATTATCACTGGGTAGTAAAGGGTTCTCAAACATTATTATCACTGGGTAGTAAAGGGTTCTCAAACAACACTATCACTGGGTAGTAAAGGGTTCTCAAACATCATTATCACTGGGTAGTAAAGGGTTCTCAAACATTATTATCACTGGGTAGTAAAGGGTTCTCAAACAACACTATCACTGGGTAGTAAAGGGTTCTCAAACAACATTATCACTGGGTAGTAAAGGGTTCTCAAACAAGACTATCACTGGGTAGTAAAGGGTTTTTAAACATCATTGTCACTGGGTAGTAAAGGGTTTTTAAACAACATTATCATTGGGTAGTAAAGGGTACTCGAACATCATTATCACTGGGTAGTAAAGGGTTCTCAAACAAAATTATCACTGGGTAGTAAAGGGTTCTCAAACATCATTATCACTGGGTAGTAAAGGGTTCTCAAACAACATTATCACTGGGTAGTAAAGGGTTCTCAAACATCATTATCACTGGGTAGTAAAGGGTTCTCAAACATTATTATCACTGGGTAGTAAAGGGTTCTGAAACATCATTATCACTGGGTAGTAAAGGGTTCTCAAACAACATTATCACTGGGTAGTAAAGGGTTCTCAAACATCATTATCACTGGGTAGTAAAGGGTTCTGAAACATCATTATCACTGGGTAGTAAAGGGTTCTCAAACATCATTATCACTGGGTAGTAAAGGGTTCTCAAACATCATTATCACTGGGTAGTAAAGGGTTCTCAAACAACATTATCACTGGGTAGTAAAGGGTTCTCAAACATCATTATCACTGGGTAGTAAAGGGTTCTCAAACATTATTATCACTGGGTAGTAAAGGGTTCTGAAACATCATTATCACTGGGTAGTAAAGGGTTCTCAAACAACATTATCACTGGGTAGTAAAGGGTTCTCAAACATCATTATCACTGGGTAGTGAAGGGTTTTTAAACATCATTGTCACTGGGTAGTAAAGGGTTCTCAAACATCATTATCACTGGGTATTAAAGGGTTCTCAAACATTATCACTGGGTAGTAAAGGGTTCTCAAACATCATTATCATTGGGTAGTAAAGGGTTCTCAAACAACATTATCACTGGGTAGTGAAGGGTTCTCAAACATCATTATCACTGGGTAGTAAAGGGTTCTCAAACATCATTATCACTGGGTAGTAAAGGGTTTTCAAACAACATTATCACTGGGTACTAAAGGGTTCTCAAATAACATTATCACTGGGTAGTAAAGGGTTCTCAAACAACATTATCACTGGGTAGTAAAGGGTTCTCAAACAACATTATCACTGGAGAGTAAAGGGTTCTCAAACATCATTATCACTGGGTAGTAAAGGGTTTTTACACAACATTATCACTGGGTAGTAAAGGGTTTTCAAACATCATTATCACTGGGTGGTAAAGGGTTTTTAAACGTCATTATCACTGGGTAGTGAAGGGTTTTTAAACGTCATTATCACTGGGTAGTAAAGGGTTTTTAAACATCATTATCACTGGCTAGCAAAGGGTTTTCAAACATCATTATCACTGGGTGGTAAAGGGTTTTTAAACATCATTATCACTGGGTGGTAAAGGGTTTTTAAACATCATTATCACTGGGTAGTAAAGAGTTTTTAAACATCATTGTCACTGGGTAGTAAAGGGTTTTTAAACATCATTATCACTGGGTAGTAAAGGGTTTTTAAACATCATTATCACTGGGTAGTAAAGGGTTTTTAAACATCATTATCACTGGGTAGTAAATGGTTTTTAAACATCATTATCACTGGGTAGTAAAGGGTTTTTAAACATCATTATCACTGGGTAGTAAAGGATTTTTAAACATCATTATCACTGGGTAGTAAAGGGTTTTTAAACATCATTATCACTGGGTAGTAAAGGGTTTTTAAACATCATTATCACTGGGTAGTAAAGGGTTTTTAAACATCATTATCACTGGGTAGTAAAGGGTTTTTAAACATCATTATCACTGGGTAGTAAAGGGTTTTTAAACATCATTATCACTGGGTAGTAAAGGGTTTTTAAACATCATTATCACTGGGTAGTAAAGGGTTTTTAAACATCATTATCACTGGGTAGTAAAGGGTTTTTAAACATCATTATCACTGGGTAGTAAAGGGTTTTTAAACATCATTATCACTGGGTAGTAAAGGGTTTTTAAACATCATTATCTCTCGATCATCGGGTTATACTTGGGACATGTTCATGTCTATCTCTCGGTCATCGAGTTATACTTGGGACATCTTCATATCTATCTCTCTGTCATCGGGTTATACTTGGGACATGTTCATCTCTATCTCTGTCATCGAGTTATACTTGGGATATCTTCATCTCTATCTCTCTGCCATCGAGTTATACTTGGGACATTTTCATCTCTCCATCTCTCGGACATCGAGTTATACTTGAGATATGTTCATCTTTATATCTCTGTCATCGAGTTTTACTTGGGACATGTTCATCTCTCTATCTCTCTGTCATCGAGTTATACTTGGGACATGTTCATCTCTATCTCTGTCATCGAGTTATACTTGGGACATGTTCATCTCTATCTCTGTCATCGAGTTATACTTGGGACAAGTTCATCTCTATGTCTCTGTCATCGAGTTATACTTGAGACATGTTCATCTCCATCTCTGTCATCGAGTTATAGTTGGGACATGTTCATCTCTATCTCTGTCATCGAGTTATACTTGGGACAAGTTCATCTCTATCTCTCTGTCATCGAGTTATACTTGGGACATATTCATCTCTATCTCTCTGTCATCGAGTTATAGTTGGGACATGTTCATATCTCTATCACTTTACGCCAGCCTTTCCCTGCGGTCGGGTACAGTTGGAATTGACCTTGAGTTGAAGGGCATGGGGTGATTAGCTACCAAAGTGGCCCACTTTAGTCACGCCCATTGCTCCCGGTATGACATCTCAGGACGTAGTCTAGTATTGAATACTGCGCGGATACGGCAGGCATCATGACGAGCGCGGATACGGCAGGCATCATGACGAGCGCGGATACGGCAGGCATCATGACGAGCGCGGATACGGCAGGCATCATGACGAGCGCGGATACGGCAGGCATCATGACGGGCGCGGATACGGCAGGCATCATGACGAGCGCGGATACGGCAGGCATCATGACGGGCGCGGATACGGCAGGCATCATGACGAGCGCGGATACGGCAGGCATCATGACGGGCGCGGATACGGCAGGCATCATGACGGGCGCGGATACGGCAGGCATCATGACGGGCGCGGATACGGCAGGCATCATGACGGGCGCGGATACGGCAGGCATCATGACGAGCGCGGATACGGCAGGCATCATGACGGGCGCGGATACGGCAGGCATCATGACGGGCGCGGATACGGCAGGCATCATGACGAGCGCGGATACGGCAGGCGTCATGACGGGCGCGGATACGGCAGGCATCATGACGGGCGCGGATACGGCAGGCACCATGACGAGCGCGGATACGGCAGGCATCATGACGAGCGCGGATACGGCAGGCATCATGACGAGCGCGGATACGGCAGGCATCATGACGGGCGCGGATACGGCAGGCATCATGACGGGCGCGGATACGGCAGGCATCATGACGGGCGCGGATACGGCAGGCATCATGACGGGCGCGGATACGGCAGGCATCATGACGAGCGCGGATACGGCAGGCATCATGACGGGCGCGGATACGGCAGGCATCAAGACGAGCGCGGATACGGCAGGCATCATGACGAGCGCGGATACGGCAGGCATCATGACGGGCGCGGATACGGCAGGCATCATGACGGGCGCGGATACGGCGGGCATCATGACGAGCGCGGATACGGCAGGCATCATGACGAGCGCGGATACGGCAGGCATCATGACGAGCGCGGATACGGCAGGCATCATGACGGGCGCGGATACGGCAGGCATCATGACGAGCGCGGATACGGCAGGCATCATGACGAGCGCGGATACGGCAGGCATTATGACGAGCGCGGATACGGCAGGCATCATGACGGGCGCGGATACGGCAGGCATCATGACGAGCGCGGATACGGCAGGCGTCATGACGGGCGCGGATACGGCAGGCATCATGACGGGCGCGGATACGGCAGGCATCATGACGGGCGCGGATACGGCAGGCATCATGACGGGCGCGGATACGGCAGGCATCATGACGGGCGCGGATACGGCAGGCATCATGACGGGCGCGGATACGGCAGGCATCATGACGGGCGCGGATACGGCAGGCATCATGACGAGCGCGGATACGGCAGGCATCATGACGAGCGCGGATACGGCAGGCATCATGACGGGCGCGGATACGGCAGGCATCATGACGAGCGCGGATACGGCAGGCATCATGACGAGCGCGGATACGGCAGGCATCATGACGAGCGCGGATACGGCAGGCATCATGACGAGCGCGGATACGGCAGGCATCATGACGAGCGCGGATACGGCAGGCATCATGACGAGCGCGGATACGGCAGGCATCATGACGAGCGCGGATACGGCAGGCATCATGACGGGCGCGGATACAGCAGGCATCATGACGAGCGCGGATACGGCAGGCATCATGACGGGCGCGGATACAGCAGGCATCATGACGAGCGCGGATACGGCAGGCATCATGACGAGCGCGGATACGGCAGGCATCATGACGAGCGCGGATACGGCAGGCATCATGACGAGCGCGGATACGGCAGGCATCATGACGAGCGCGGATACGGCAGGCATCATGACGAGCGCGGATACGGCAGGCATCATGACGGGCGCGGATACGGCAGGCATCATGACGGGCGCGGATACGGCAGGCATCATGACGGGCGCGGATACGGCAGGCATCATGACGAGCGCGGATACGGCAGGCATCATGACGAGCGCGGATACGGCAGGCATCATGACGGGCGCGGATACGGCAGGCATCATGACGGGCGCGGATACGGCAGGCACCATGACGGGCGCGGATATGGCAGGCATCATGACGGGCGCGGATACGGCAGGCATCATGACGAGCGCGGATACGGCAGGCATCATGACGGGCGCGGATACGGCAGGCATCATGACGGGCGCGGATACGGCAGGCATCATGACGGGCGCGGATATGGCAGGCATCATGACGGGCGCGGATACGGCAGGCATCATGACGAGCGCGGATACGGCAGGCATCATGACGAGCGCGGATACGGCAGGCATCATGACGGGCGCGGATACGGCAGGCATCATGACGGGCGCGGATACGGCAGGCACCATGACGGGCGCGGATATGGCAGGCATCATGACGGGCGCGGATACGGCAGGCATCATGACGAGCGCGGATACGGCAGGCATCATGACGGGCGCGGATACGGCAGGCATCATGACGGGCGCGGATACGGCAGGCATCATGACGGGCGCGGATACGGCAGGCATCATGACGGGCGCGGATATGGCAGGCATCATGACGGGCGCGGATACGGCAGGCATCATGACGAGCGCGGATACGGCAGGCATCATGACGGGCGCGGATACGGTAGGCATCATGACGGGCGCGGATACGGCAGGCATCATGACGAGCGCGGATACGGCAGGCATCATGACGGGCGCGGATAGGGCAGGCATCATGACGGGCGCGGATACGGCAGGCATCATGACGGGCGCAGATACGGCAGGCATCATGACGAGCGCGGATACGGCAGGCATCATGACGGGCGCGGATACGGCAGGCATCATGACGGGCGCGGATACGGCAGGCGTCATGACGAGCGCGGATACGGCAGGCATCATGACGAGCGCGGATACGGCAGGCATCATGACGGGCGCGGATACGGCAGGCATCATGACGGGCGCGGATACGGCAGGCATCATGACGGGCGCGGATACGGCAGGCATCATGACGGGCGCGGATACGGCAGGCATCATGACGAGCGCGGATACGGCAGGCATCATGACGGGCGCGGATACGGCAGGCATCATGACGGGCGCGGATACGGCAGGCATCATGACGGGCGCGGATACGGCAGGCATCATGACGGGCGCGGATACGGCAGGCATCATGACGGGCGCGGATACGGCAGGCATCATGACGAGCGCGGATACGGCAGGCATCATGACGGGCGCGGATACGGCAGGCATCATGACGAGCGCGGATACGGCAGGCATCATGACGGGCGCGGATACGGCAGGCATCATGACGGGCGCGGATACGGCAGGCATCATGACGGGCGCAGATACGGCAGGCATCATGACGGGCGCGGATACGGCAGGCATCATGACGAGCGCGGATACGGCAGGCATCATGACGAGCGCGGATACGGCAGGCATCATGACGAGCGCGGATACGGCAGGCATCATGACGAGCGCGGATACGGCAGGCATCATGACGGGCGCGGATACGGCAGGCATCATGACGAGCGCGGATACGGCAGGCATCATGACGAGCGCGGATACGGCAGGCATCATGACGGGCGCGGATACGGCAGGCATCATGACGGGCGCGGATACGGCAGGCATCATGACGAGCGCGGATACGGCAGGCATCATGACGAGCGCGGATACGGCAGGCATCATGACGGGCGCGGATACGGCAGGCATCATGACGAGCGCGGATACGGCAGGCATCATGACGAGCGCGGATACGGCAGGCATCATGACGGGCGCGGATACGGCAGGCGTCATGACGGGCGCGGATACGGCAGGCATCATGACGGGCGCGGATACGGCAGGCGTCATGACGGGCGCGGATACGGCAGGCATCATGACGAGCGCGGATACGGCAGGCATCATGACGGGCGCGGATACGGCAGGCATCATGACGGGCGCGGATACGGCAGGCATCATGACGAGCGCGGATACGGCAGGCATCATGACGGGCGCGGATACGGCAGGCATCATGACGGGCGCGGATACGGCAGGCATCATGACGGGCGCGGATACGGCAGGCATCATGACGGGCGCGGATACGGCAGGCATCATGACGAGCGCGGATACGGCAGGCATCATGACGGGCGCGGATACGGCAGGCATCATGACGAGCGCGGATACGGCAGGCATCATGACGGGCGCGGATACGGCAGGCATCATGACGAGCGCGGATACGGCAGGCATCATGACGAGCGCGGATACGGCAGGCATCATGACGGGCGCGGATACGGCAGGCATCATGACGGGCGCGGATACGGCAGGCATCATGACGAGTTGTCCAACTCTTGCTTCTTGCCCCCGTCACGTGACTGGTCTGACAGCGGCTGACGTCCCAGGGTGTAACAGTCTGGGGAAGGGGGGTACAGCTTGGGAGGGGTTAGCTGGGGAGGGAAACAGCTGGAGAAAGGTAAATCTGTGAAGGGGTATAGTTGGACAGGGGTACAGCTGTGGAGGGGTACAGCTGGGCACCTGGAAGGGGTATAGCTGGAGAGGGGTACAGCTGTGGAGGGGTACAGCTGGGCACCTGGAAGGGGTATAGCTGGAGAGGGGTACAGCTAGGGAGAGGGACAGTTGGTGGGGGGGTTCGATAGATGTCCCTAACCGTCTGCAGCTCACTGTCTGCCGATACGACGACGTCTTAGTGGAAAGCGCATTGAATCGGACACAAACGTCGTTAATCCAGAATCTGCATTGACGGTGATCCGCTATCACCTTCCCAGCCGCACCATAAATAGATCCACTACCAAGAGGCGGCATCCCGTACCCGGTGGCCAGTGGCCCTGACATAGGCGACGTCACCCTGACAAAACGCCACCCTGACAAATACGGCGTCACCCTGACACTGTCACCCTGACATAGTCACCCTGACATATTCACCCTCACAGTCACACTGACATAGTCACCCTGACAGTCACCCTGACGCTGTTACCTTGCCACTACCACCATGACATTGTCACCCTGACATAGTCACCCTGACATAGTCACCCTTACAGTCACCCTGACACTGTTACCTTGCCACTGTCACCCTGACAGTCCCCCTGACATAGTCACCATCACAGTCACCTTGACACTGTTACCTTGCCACTATCACCCTGACAGTCACCCTGACAGTGACCTTGCCACTATCACCATGACATAGTCACCCTGACATAGTCACCCTGACATTGTCACCCTTAGTGTCACCCTCACAGTGTCACCCTGACATAGTCACCCTCACATGGCCACCCTCAGTGTCACCCTGACATAGTCACCCTGACATTGTCACCCTCACAGTGTCACCCTGACATAGTCACCCTGACATAGGCACCCTGGCATTGTCACCCTGACAGTCACCCTCACAGTGTCACCCTGACATAGTCACCCTGACAGTCACCCTCACAGTCACCCTGACACTGTCACCCTCACAGTCCCCCTGACATAGTCACCCTAACATTGTCACCCTGACAGAGTCACCCTGACATGTCACCCTGACATTGTCACCCTGACATAGTCACCCTCACAGTGTCACTCTGACATAGTCACCCTGACATTGTCACCCTGACAGTGTCACCCGGACAGAGTCACCCAGACATGTCTCACTGACATAGGCACCCTGGCATTGTCACCCTCACAGTCACCCTGACATTGTCACCCGGACAGAGTCACCCTGACATGTCACCCTGACATAGGCACCCTGGCATTGTCACCCTCACAGTCACCCTGACATTGTCACCCGGACAGTCACCCTGACATGTCACCCTGACAAAGGCACCCTGGCATTGTCACCCTCACAGTCACCCTGACATTGTCACCCGGGCAGAGTCACCCTGACATGTCACCCTGACATGCACGTCTGACAAGGGCTTACGAGGTCTAACAGTGATTGAGATATATTGGCCGGACAACAAACCACTCAACCATCCATCCGCTAAGCGATTTGCGACCTTGGGGTACTCCAAAGCCACCGATTTAACGCAATTTCGCCCACTGGCCGATGAGGCGGGATTATATTAAACCGGATATGACGTGGGCATGGCGCAGCCTCCCACGCCAAGATGATGTTTGCATGATGAATAATTTGTGGTCGGCGATGAGGGTTAGTGTAATACATCCTAACGTCCCGTGACATCTGCAATGTCCGGGTCATACGGGGCAGCCAGTAATAGGCGACCCCCACCCCCCCACCCCACTGGCCACCCTCAACCCTACCCCCCACCCCACTGGCGCCCCTCAACCCTACCCCACCCCTACCCCCACCCCACTGGCGCCCCTCAACCCTACCCCCACCCCTACCCCCCAACCCCACTGGTACCCCCCCTCAACCCTACCCCCACCACTACCCCCCACCTCCACACCCCATTGCCCCCCCCCCCCTCAACCCTACCCCCACCCCACTGGCACCCCTCAACCCTACCCCCACCCCTACCCCCCACCTCCACACCCCATTGCCCCCCCCCCCGCCTCAACCCTACCCCCCGGCGCCTTCACCCCTGCGACCCGTTTATGGCATAAAGACAAGCCCTCCATCAACTAGTCAACTCCAGGACCGGGGCAGGAATTACCCAGAGTTCCTAGCTGCTTCCTGCGTCGTTCGACGGCGTTCGCTTATCTTGTATGGGGCGGGGTGGGGGGTGGGGGGGTGGGGGGCAATCAGCACAAGCCCTATCCGCACCCACTGTCATCACTGTCACTCCCACAGTCATCACACAGGTCACCCCTACGTCCCCCACCCACATCCCCTCAAAGCAATCAGACACATCGCGATCCCCTTTCCCACCAACTTTAATTGGCCCGTTTAAACAGGAGTATAGCTCCTCCCACTGACCAACAATAGCAAGTGGTATAGTCATGTTGACAAGGTCTGCATTAAAATCTCAAAGGCCCTGGGAATATTGAATAGACTCAATTATACTCTGCCTAAATATAGTTCTCTTAATTAGATACAATTCCCCCAGGCTTCCGTACATAAACTAGGGCATACTAGCTTGGGAATACTGTGGGGAACGAATATATAAACTGCAGAAAAGGGCAGTAAGAATTATATCGTTGGGCAATTGTATTGCTCACAGCGAGCCCCTTTACAAACAGATAAACCTAGTAAAACTGCAAGATATTCACCGTTTACACAAGTTCTATCATAAATTAAAAAATAATAATCTCCCCATGTACTTTTCACAGATCCCCATAACACGTGCCTAAGAAATACACTCACATAATACAAGATATAAGGATTATGCTCATACAAGTAGAGTTTACCTTGATTATGCCAAGTAATGCATCAGACATTGCCTGATTGAAATTGTAAATACCGAACCGACAATATTTTTAGAGAAGATAAATACTCACAGCCCGACAGGATTCTGAAGGCATATTAAAATATCATACATGGGCTTAGCTCCGCCAACCTTACTCGACGTGTGTAGACAAGGGTATAGCTACGCCAACCTTACTCGACGTGTGTATTCCCATTGGTCAGGATGGCCAACGCCCACGCTGCCACCCCACACGCCTGAACCCCCGTCACGCCCACCACAACCCTCGTGGCCTCCACCCCCGCCACAACCGTCGTGGCCTCCACCCCCGTCACGCCCACCACAACCCTCGTGGCCTCTACCCCCGCCACGCCCACCACAACCCTCGTGGCCTTCACCCCCGCCACGCCCACCACAACCCTCGTGGCCCTCACCCCCGCCACGCCCACCACAACCCTCGTGGCCTCCACCCCCGCCACGCCCACCACAACCCTCGTGGCCTCCACCCCCGCCACGCCCACCACAACCCTCGGGGCCTCCACCCCCGCCACGCCCACCACAACCCTCGTGGCCTCCACCCCCGCCACAACCGTCGTGGCCTCCACCCCCGTCACGCCCACCACAACCCTCGTGGCCTCCACCCCCGCCACGCCTACCACAACCCTCGTGCCCTCCACCCCCGCCACTCCCACCACAACCCTCGTGGCCTCCACCCCCGCCACTCCCACCACAACCCTCGTGGCCTCCACCCGCCACACCCACCACAACCCTCGTGGCCTTCAGCCCCGCCACGCCCACCACAACCCTCGTGGCCTTCAGCCCCGCCACGCCCACCACAACCCTCGTGGCCTACAACCCCGCCACGCCCACCACAACCCTCGTGGCCTCCACCCCCGCCACTCCCACCACAACCCTCGTGGCCTCCACCCCCGCCACACCCACCACAACCCTCGTGACCTCCACCCCCGCCACTCCCACCACAACCCTCGTGGCCTCCACCCCCGCCACACCCACCACAACCCTCGTGGCCTTCAGCCCCGCCACGCCCACCACAACCCTCGTGGCCTTCAGCCCCGCCACGCCCACCACAACCCTCGTGGCCCACAACCCTCGTGGCCTTCAGGCCCGCCACGCCCCCCACAACCCTCGGGGCCTCCACCCCCGCCACTCCCACCACAACCCTCGTAGCCTCCACCCCCGCCACGCCTACCACAACCCTCGTGGCCTCCACCCCCGCCACGCCCACCACAACCCTCGTGACCTCCACCCCCGCCACGCCCACCACAACCCTCGTGGCCTCCACCCCCGCCACGCCCACCACAACCCTCGTGGCCTCCACCCCCGCCACGCCCACCACAACCCTTGTGGCCTTCAACCCCGCCACGCCCACCACAACCCTCGTGGCCTTCAACCCCATCACTCCTACCACAACCCTCGGGGCCTCCACCCCCGCCACACCCACCACAACCCTCGGGGCCTCCACCCCCGCCACTCCCACCACAACCCTCGTAGCCTCCACCCCCGCCACGCCCACCACAACCCTCGTGGCCTCCACCCCCGCCACGCCCACCACAACCCTCGTGGCTTCCACCCCCGCCACTCCCACCACAACCCTCGTGGCCTCCACCCCCGCCACAACCCTCGTGGCCTCCACCCCCGCCACGCCCACCACAACCCTCGGGGCCTCCACCCCCGCCACGCCCACCACAACCCTCTTGGTCTCCACCCCCGCCACGCCCACCACAACCCTCTTGGTCTCCACCCCCGCCACGCCCACCACAACCCTCGTGGCCTCCACCCTCGCCACGCCCACCACAACCCTCGTGACCTCCAACCCTCCAACCACAACTCCCGCTACATCCTCCTACGTTCGAATTTTCAGAACGTATCATTAGAAGTACTTTTTCTGCGCGTCGGGTCACTATTTTTGCCCTTGAAGAGCATCAAAAGCGCGATCTGTCGTGTGGACTGCCCATTGGAGCTCGGCGTCCGGTGACGTCACTTCCTGCCGCGAGGCGATACCGCTTCCCGCCGCCATTGTCAGAGCCCCATCACGGCATCCAACCGGAAACAGGAGACATCGCGCATCGCCAACAAGGGATGAGGCATCCACCCTTGGACCCCCCCCCCCCCCAGGGTGCCCCTACAACAAGGAATGAGGCATCCACCCTCGACCCCTCCCCCCCCCCCCCCCACGGTGCCCCTACAACAAGAAATGAGGCATCCACCTTCGACCCCTCCCCCCCCCCCCACGGTGCCCCTACAACAAGGAATGAGGCATCCACCCTCGACCCCTCCCCACCTCCCCCCCACGGTGCCTCTACAACAAGGGATGAGGCACCCACCCTCGACCCCTCCCCACCTCCCCCCCACGGTGCCTCTACAACAAGGGATGAGGCACCCACCCATCGCCTACTACCTACAAAGGACAATTTGTCGACCTCGCCTCATATGACAGGTTCAGGATATCCCAACAACTGACGTAACGGCCACTCGGCTCCAACCCTCGTGGCCTCCACCCCCGCCACGCCCACCACAACAACAACTGACGTAACGGCCACTCGGCTCCAACCCTTGTGGCCTCCACCCCCGCCACGCCCACCACAACAACAACTGACGTAAGGGCTGTTGGTTGTACATTCAGGACGCTTTAACCACTTTTGGTCTTATCGCGTCAATGGGAGAAGGAAGGGAGAGTGGGGCCATGTCCCCGGGGGTAACCCCCCTACTCTTTACCAAGGACATGGGACCTCTATCCTGCGACCACACAGACATGGACACAGCGGGGCTCGAACCACCGATCCACGCGCCGTTAGGCTCTCATGTGACCAGAGCACTCAATGCGAGCGCTCTAACCCACTGAGCTATCGGGCCGGCCCCAGTAACGTTCACTCGGGTCCGGGCTCTGGATAAGTGTGGCTGTCGTATACGTTTCGGATGTAGCTCTGTTACCCCTGTGGCGGGGGCCTGGGAGGGGGGGGAGATCCGGAAGGGCGATGGGGGTCTGAGAGGGGGGGGGGGGTCTGGGACGAAGAGTGGGTGGTGTGGGAGGGAGAGGGTGGTGTGGAAAGGAGAGGGGGGTCTGGGAGGGAAAGGGTGGTGTGGGAAGGAGAGGGTGGTCTGGGAGGGAGAGGGTGGTGTGGGAAGGAGAGGGTGGTGTGGGAAGGAGAGGGTGGTGTGGGAAGGAGAGGGTGGTGTGGGAAGGAGAGGGTGGTGTGGGAAGGAGAGGGTGGTGTGGGAAGGAGAGGGTGGTGTGGGAAGGAGAGGGTGGTCTGGGAGGGAGAGGGTGGTCTGGGAAGGAGAGGGTGGTGTGGGAAGGAGAGGGTGGTGTGGGAAGGAGAGGGTGGTGTGGGAAGGAGAGGGTGGTGTGGGAAGGAGAGGGTGGTCTGGGAGGGAGAGGGTGGTCTGGGAAGGAGAGGGTGGTGTGGAAAGGAGAGGGTGGTGTGGGAAGGAGAGGGTGGTGTGGGAAGGAGAGGGTGGTGTGGGAAGGAGAGGGTGGTGTGGGAAGGAGAGGGTGGTGTGGGAAGGAGAGGGTGGTCTGGGAGGGAGAGGGTGGTCTGGGAAGGAGAGGGTGGTGTGGGAAGGAGAGGGTGGTGTGGGAAGGAGAGGGTGGTGTGGGAAGGAGAGGGCGGGTCTGAGAATTCCGATGAGAGTGAACTGCCCACATGAAATAACAAATTGAATAAAGTGGTGTTTAGGGCCACACAAGGGTTAAAATGGACAAGACGAACTCCCGGGAGGATGAGGGACGAATGGATGAGGGACGAATGGATGAGGGACGAATGGATGAGGGACGAATGGATGACACATACCCCATATTTCGTCCATAGGCACAGGATTCGAACCCGGGAGCTACACACAGCCTTCAGTTTCAGGCTTTGTGGCAAAGTCATACAATTATTATCGCATTTTCTTCATCGATTCTTTGTGTTCATCAATTTCAAGCCAATGTATTATTTTTCCGGTGATTACTAAATCACGCACGTACCTTACTGGAATGCGATGTTATTTTAGATTAACAAAACAATATAGCAAATTTATGCTATCCAGGACCTTGTACGTCTGTTAAACAATCTACCGAAATTACTCCATCGTGAGTACGGGGGCAGATTCTCTCTGGAGTGACGGGCGCTTATTCCATCCGGAGCGCGCAACACAAAGTACACATCTACCGTATCTTCTCTAACCAAAGCCCTGTCGTTTTACGTTCGGGGCATGGTGGGCACCTATCACAATAATACTGACGTTGGTTTTTTATTGCCCCGGCAGATGGCGCCCCCTGTCTCCTGCCTGCTTCTCCTCTGCCTCAGCCAGGTGTGGGCCACGGTGCGCGCCTGGCCAATCACAGCCAACCAGAGGGACGCCCTCTCGCTCCTCGACCAATCATATTGGAGACTCCGCTCCCGCATCCTCGACCCGCAGATGGCCGCCAGCCAATCACATCGCGAGAAGAGACTCATGGGTATTTTCCGCTGTTACGGATGGGGACCCGGATGTTCGCAGTTCAACGATTTGCGGAAACAAGGCGGAGGCGGCGGCGGAGGTGGCGGCGGCGGAGGTGGCGGCGGCGGCGGTGGTGGCGCCCCAGGCGGCGAGTACGGGAAGCAGGGGGCGCGGCCAGCCTATTCCAGTCGCGGCGGTCACCGCGCCCCGCCATTCGAACCCTTCTTCACGCTGACTTCCGGTAAGCCCACAACAGATGTCTGTCTCACCTTCCCCGACATGGTGCATTGCACGTTACATGCCAAGCGTGAGTAATACGTGAGCTATGCTGGCGTGAGTAAGACGTGAGCTATGCTGGCGTGAGTAAGACGTGAGCTATGCTGGCGTGAGCTAACCACAGCGAGTAAGCCGCTCAGGTACTAGGATAGGGCCAAGTTTATTGCTAAGTTCTATTCTATATGGCGGCCATTAAGTACTGGTCATGTCCCCCCACATATCACATTGCCAGTTACACCCCCCGCATCATGTGCAACATAAGCCTCAATACGGCCTGAAGGTCGTTCTTCCATGCAAGGGCGAACCATTGTTTTGGCATAGCTCGCGTATTACTCACGCCTAACCTTTACTACAATAATACATTTCGTGGATTTTAACACGGAAAATGGACCGGCCTTAACACATCATAGAACATAGAGGATTGTAATTCAAAGCTGTTCATAGAGCAATAGTCCCCCGAGTACGCCATGTCCCGGGGCTAGCAATAATCCCCCGAGTCCGCCATGTCCCGGGGCTAGCAATAGTCCCCCGAGTACGCCATGTCCCGGGGCTAGCAATAGTCCCCCGAGTCCGCCATGTCCCGGGGCTAGCAATAGTCCCCCGAGTCCGCCATGTCCCGGGCCTAGCAATAGTCCCCCGAGTCCGCCATGTCCCGGGGCTAGCAATAGTCCCCCGAGTCCGCCATGTCCCGGGCCTAGCAATAGTCCCCCGAGTCCGCCATGTCCCGGGGCTAGCAATAGTCCCCCGAGTCCGCCATGTCCCGGGGCTAGCAATAGTCCCCCGAGTCCGCCATGTTCCGGGGCTAGCAATAGTCCCCCGAGTCCGCCATGTCCCGGGGCTAGCAATAGTCCCCCGAGTTCGCCATGTCCCGGGGCTAGCAGGAGTCCCCCGAGTCCGCCATGTCCCGGGGCTAGCAGGAGTCCCCCGAGTCCGCCATGTCCCGGGGCTAGCAGGAGTCCCCCGAGTCCGCCATGTCCCGGGGCTAGCAGGAGTCCCCCGAGTCCGCCATGTCCCGGGGCTAGCAGGAGTCCCCCGAGTCCGCCATGTCCCGGGGCTAGCAGGAGTCCCCCGAGTCCGCCATGTCCCGGGGCTAGCAGTAGTCCCCCGAGTCCGCCATGTCTCGGGGCTAGCAATAGTCCCCCGAGTCCGCCATGTCCCGGGGCTAGCAGGAGTCCCCCGAGTCCGCCATGTCCCGGGGCTAGCAGGAGTCCCCCGAGTCCGCCATGTCCCGGGGCTAGCAATAGTCCCCCGAGTCCGCCATGTCCCGGGGCTAGCAATAGTCCCCCGAGTCCGCCATGTCCCGGGGCTAGCAATGGTCCCCCGAGTCCGCCATGTCCCGGGGCTAGCAATAGTCCCCCGAGTCCGCCATGTCCCGGGGCTAGCAGGAGTCCCCCGAGTCCGCCATGTCCCGGGGCTAGCAATAGTCCCCCGAGTACGCCATGTCCCGGGGCTAGCAATAGTCCCCCGAGTCCGCCATGTCCCGGGGCTAGCAATAGTCCCCCGAGTCCGCCATGTCCCGGGGCTAGCAATAGTCCCCCGAGTCCGCCATGTCCCGGGGCTAGCAATAGTCCCCCGAGTCCGCCATGTTCCGGGGCTAGCAATGGTCCCCCGAGTCCGCCATGTCCCGGGGCTAGCAATAGTCCCCCGAGTCCGCCATGTCCCGGGGCTAGCAATAGTCCCCCGAGTCCGCCATGTCCCGGGGCTAGCAATAGTCCCCCGAGTCCGCCATGTCCCGGGGCTAGCAGGAGTCCCCCGAGTCCGCCATGTCCCGGGGCTAGCAATAGTCCCCCGAGTCCGCCATGTTGCGGGGCTAGCAATGGTCCCCCGAGTCCGCCATGTCCCGGGGCTAGCAATAGTCCCCCGAGTCCGCCATGTCCCGGGGCTAGCAATAGTCCCCCGAGTCCGCCATGTCCCGGGGCTAGCAGGAGTCCCCCGAGTCCGCCATGTCCCGGGGCTAGCAATAGTCCCCCGAGTCCGCCATGTTCCGGGGCTAGCAATGGTCCCCCGAGTCCGCCATGTCCCGGGGCTAGCAATAGTCCCCCGAGTCCGCCATGTCCCGGGGCTAGCAGGAGTCCCCCGAGTCCGCCATGTCCCGGGGCTAGCAATAGTCCCCCGAGTCCGCCATGTTCCGGGGCTAGCAATGGTCCCCCGAGTCCGCCATGTCCCGGGGCTAGCAATAGTCCCCCGAGTCCGCCATGTCCCGGGGCTAGCAATAGTCCCCCGAGTCCGCCATGTCCCGGGGCTAGCAGGAGTCCCCCGAGTCCGCCATGTCCCGGGGCTAGCAATAGTCCCCTGAGTCCGCCATGTCCCGGGGCTAGCAATAGTCCCCCGAGTCCGCCATGTCCCGGGGCTAGCAATAGTCCCCCGAGTCCGCCATGTCCCGGGGCTAGCAATAGTCCCCCGAGTCCGCCATGTCCCGGGGCTAGCAATAGTCCCCCGAGTCCGCCATGTCCCGGGGCTAGCAGGAGTCCCCCGAGTCCGCCATGTCCCGGGGCTAGCAATAGTCCCCCGAGTCCGCCATGTCCCGGGGCTAGCAATAGTCCCCCGAGTCCGCCATGTCCCGGGGCTAGCAATAGTCCCCCGAGTCCGCCATGTCCCGGGGCTAGCAATAGTCCCCCGAGTCCGCCATGTCCCGGGGCTAGCAATGGTCCCCCGAGTACGCCATGTCCCGGGGCTAGCAATAGTCCCCCGAGTCCGCCATGTCCCGGGGCTAGCAATAGTCCTCCGAGTCCGCCATGTCCCGGGGCTAGCAATAGTCCCCCGAGTCCGCCATGTCCCGGGGCTAGCAATAGTCCCCCGAGTACGCCATGTCCCGGGGCTAGCAATAGTCCCCCGAGTCCGCCATGTCCCGGGGCTAGCAATAGTCCCCCGAGTCCGCCATGTCCCGGGGCTAGCAATAGTCCCCCGAGTACGCCATGTCCCGGGGCTAGCAATAGTCCCCCGAGTCCGCCATGTCCCGGGGCTAGCAATAGTCCCCCGACTCCGCCATGTCCCGGGGCTAGCAATAGTCCCCCGAGTACGCCATGTCCCGGGGCTAGCAATAGTCCCCCGAGTCCGCCATGTCCCGGGGCTAGCAATAGTCCCCCGAGTCCGCCATGTCCCGGGGCTAGCAATAGTCCCCCGAGTCCGCCATATCCCGGGGCTAGCAGGAGTCCCCCGAGTCCGCCATGTCCCGGGGCTAGCAATAGTCCCCCGAGTCCGCCATGTCCCGGGGCTAGCAATAGTCCCCCGAGTACGCCATGTCTCGGGGCTAGGAATAGTCCCCCGAGTCCGCCATGTCCCGGGGCTAGCAATAGTCCCCCGAGTCCGCCATGTCCCGGGGCTAGCAATAGTCCCCCGAGTCCGCCATGTCCCGGGGCTAGCAATAGTCCCCCGAGTCCGCCATGTCCCGGGGCTAGCAATAGTCCCCCGAGTCCGCCATGTCCCGGGGCTAGCAATAGTCCCCCGAGTCCGCCATGTCCCGGGCCTAGCAATAGTCCCCCGAGTCCGCCATGTCCCGGGGCTAGCAATAGTCCCCCGAGTCCGCCATGTTCCGGGGCTAGCAATAGTCCCCCGAGTCCGCCATGTCCCGGGGCTAGCAATAGTCCCCCGAGTCCGCCATGTCCCGGGGCTAGCAGGAGTCCCCCGAGTCCGCCATGTCCCGGGGCTAGCAATAGTCCCCCGAGTCCGCCATGTCCCGGGGCTAGCAATAGTCCCCCGAGTCCGCCATGTCCCGGGGCTAGCAATAGTCCCCCGAGTCCGCCATGTCCCGGGGCTAGCAATAGTCCCCCGAGTCCGCCATGTCCCGGGGCTAGCAATGGTCCCCCGAGTCCGCCATGTCCCGGGGCTAGCAATAGTCCCCCGAGTCCGCCATGTCCCGGGGCTAGCAATAGTCCCCCGAGTCCGCCATGTCCCGGGGCTAGCAATAGTCCCCCGAGTCCGCCATGTCCCGGGGCTAGCAATAGTCCCCCGAGTCCGCCATGTCCCGGGGCTAGCAGGAGTCCCCCGAGTCCGCCATGTCCCGGGGCTAGCAATAGTCCCCCGAGTCCGCCATGTCCCGGGGCTAGCAATAGTCCCCCGAGTCCGCCATGTCCCGGGGCTAGCAATAGTCCCCCGAGTCCGCCATGTCCCGGGGCTAGCAATAGTCCCCCGAGTCCGCCATGTCCCGGGGCTAGCAATAGTCCCCCGAGTACGCCATGTCCCGGGGCTAGCAATAGTCCCCCGAGTCCGCCATGTCCCGGGGCTAGCAATAGTCCCCCGAGTCCGCCATGTCCCGGGGCTAGCAATAGTCCCCCGAGTACGCCATGTCCCGGGGCTAGCAATAGTCCCCCGAGTCCGCCATGTCCCGGGGCTAGCAATAGTCCCCCGAGTACGCCATGTCCCGGGGCTAGCAATAGTCCCCCGAGTACGCCATGTCCCGGGGCTAGCAATAGTCCCCCGAGTCCGCCATGTCCCGGGGCTAGCAATAGTCCCCCGAGTCCGCCATGTCCCGGGGCTAGCAATAGTCCCCCGAGTACGCCATGTCCCGGGGCTAGCAATAGTCCCCCGAGTACGCCATGTCCCGGGGCTAGCAATAGTCCCCCGAGTACGCCATGTCCCGGGGCTAGCAATAGTCCTCCGAGTCCGCCATGTCCCGGGGCTAGCAATAGTCCCCCGAGTCCGCCATGTCCCGGGGCTAGCAATAGTCCCCCGAGTACGCCATGTCCCGGGGCTAGCAATAGTCCCCCGAGTCCGCCATGTCCCGGGGCTAGCAATAGTCCCCCGAGTCCGCCATGTCCCGGGGCTAGCAGTAGTCCCCCGAGTACGCCATGTCCCGGGGCTAGCAATAGTCCCCCGAGTCCGCCATGTCCCGGGGCTAGCAATAGTCCCCCGAGTCCGCCATGTCCCGGGGCTAGCAATAGTCCCCCGAGTCCGCCATGTCCCGGGGCTAGCAATAGTCCCCCGAGTACGCCATGTCCCGGGGCTAGCAATAGTCCCCCGAGTCCGCCATGTCCCGGGGCTAGCAATAGTCCCCCGAGTCCGCCATGTCCCGGGGCTAGCAATAGTCCCCCGAGTACGCCATGTCCCGGGGCTAGCAATAGTCCCCCGAGTCCGCCATGTCCCGGGGCTAGCAATAGTCCCCCGAGTCCGCCATGTCCCGGGGCTAGCAATAGTCCCCCGAGTACGCCATGTCCCGGGGCTAGCAATAGTCCCCCGAGTCCGCCATGTCCCGGGGCTAGCAATAGTCCCCCGAGTCCGCCATGTCCCGGGGCTAGCAATAGTCCCCCGAGTCCGCCATGTCCCGGGGCTAGCAATAGTCCCCCGAGTCCGCCATGTCCCGGGGCTAGCAATAGTCCCCCGAGTCCGCCATGTCCCGGGGCTAGCAATAGTCCCCCGAGTCCGCCATGTCCCGGGGCTAGCAGGAGTCCCCCGAGTCCGCCATGTCCCGGGGCTAGCAATAGTCCCCCGAGTCCGCCATGTCCCGGGGCTAGCAATAGTCCCCCGAGTCCGCCATGTCCCGGGGCTAGCAATAGTCCCCCGAGTCCGCCATGTCCCGGGGCTAGCAATAGTCCCCCGAGTCCGCCATGTCCCGGGCCTAGCAATAGTCCCCCGAGTCCGCCATGTCCCGGGGCTAGCAATAGTCCCCCGAGTCCGCCATGTCCCGGGGCTAGCAATAGTCCCCCGAGTCCGCCATGTTCCGGGGCTAGCAATAGTCCCCCGAGTCCGCCATGTCCCGGGGCTAGCAATAGTCCCCCGAGTCCGCCATGTCCCGGGGCTAGCAATGGTCCCCCGAGTCCGCCATGTCCCGGGGCTAGCAATAGTCCCCCGAGTCCGCCATGTCCCGGGGCTAGCAGGAGTCCCCCGAGTCCGCCATGTCCCGGGGCTAGCAATAGTCCCCCGAGTCCGCCATGTCCCGGGGCTAGCAATAGTCCCCCGAGTCCGCCATGTCCCGGGGCTAGCAATAGTCCCCCGAGTCCGCCATGTCCCGGGGCTAGCAATAGTCCCCCGAGTCCGCCATGTCCCGGGGCTAGCAATAGTCCCCCGAGTCCGCCATGTCCCGGGGCTAGCAATAGTCCCCCGAGTACGCCATGTCCCGGGGCTAGCAATAGTCCCCCGAGTCCGCCATGTCCCGGGGCTAGCAATAGTCCCCCGAGTACGCCATGTCCCGGGGCTAGCAATAGTCCCCCGAGTACGCCATGTCCCGGGGCTAGCAATAGTCCCCCGAGTCCGCCATGTCCCGGGGCTAGCAATAGTCCCCCGAGTCCGCCATGTCCCGGGGCTAGCAATAGTCCCCCGAGTACGCCATGTCCCGGGGCTAGCAATAGTCCCCCGAGTACGCCATGTCCCGGGGCTAGCAATAGTCCCCCGAGTACGCCATGTCCCGGGGCTAGCAATAGTCCTCCGAGTCCGCCATGTCCCGGGGCTAGCAATAGTCCCCCGAGTCCGCCATGTCCCGGGGCTAGCAATAGTCCCCCGAGTACGCCATGTCCCGGGGCTAGCAATAGTCCCCCGAGTCCGCCATGTCCCGGGGCTAGCAACAGTCCCCCGAGTCCGCCATGTCCCGGGGCTAGCAGTAGTCCCCCGAGTACGCCATGTCCCGGGGCTAGCAATAGTCCCCCGAGTCCGCCATGTCCCGGGGCTAGCAATAGTCCCCCGAGTCCGCCATGTCCCGGGGCTAGCAATAGTCCCCCGAGTCCGCCATGTCCCGGGGCTAGCAATAGTCCCCCGAGTACGCCATGTCCCGGGGCTAGCAATAGTCCCCCGAGTCCGCCATGTCCCGGGGCTAGCAATAGTCCCCCGAGTCCGCCATGTCCCGGGGCTAGCAATAGTCCCCCGAGTACGCCATGTCCCGGGGCTAGCAATAGTCCCCCGAGTCCGCCATGTCCCGGGGCTAGCAATAGTCCCCCGAGTCCGCCATGTCCCGGGGCTAGCAATAGTCCCCCGAGTACGCCATGTCCCGGGGCTAGCAATAGTCCCCCGAGTCCGCCATGTCCCGGGGCTAGCAATAGTCCCCCGAGTCCGCCATGTCCCGGGGCTAGCAATAGTCCCCCGAGTCCGCCATGTCCCGGGGCTAGCAATAGTCCCCCGAGTCCGCCATGTCCCGGGGCTAGCAATAGTCCCCCGAGTCCGCCATGTCCCGGGGCTAGCAATAGTCCCCCGAGTCCGCCATGTCCCGGGGCTAGCAGGAGTCCCCCGAGTCCGCCATGTCCCGGGGCTAGCAATAGTCCCCCGAGTCCGCCATGTCCCGGGGCTAGCAATAGTCCCCCGAGTCCGCCATGTCCCGGGGCTAGCAATAGTCCCCCGAGTCCGCCATGTCCCGGGGCTAGCAATAGTCCCCCGAGTCCGCCATGTCCCGGGCCTAGCAATAGTCCCCCGAGTCCGCCATGTCCCGGGGCTAGCAATAGTCCCCCGAGTCCGCCATGTCCCGGGGCTAGCAATAGTCCCCCGAGTCCGCCATGTTCCGGGGCTAGCAATAGTCCCCCGAGTCCGCCATGTCCCGGGGCTAGCAATAGTCCCCCGAGTCCGCCATGTCCCGGGGCTAGCAATGGTCCCCCGAGTCCGCCATGTCCCGGGGCTAGCAATAGTCCCCCGAGTCCGCCATGTCCCGGGGCTAGCAGGAGTCCCCCGAGTCCGCCATGTCCCGGGGCTAGCAATAGTCCCCCGAGTCCGCCATGTCCCGGGGCTAGCAATAGTCCCCCGAGTCCGCCATGTCCCGGGGCTAGCAATAGTCCCCCGAGTCCGCCATGTCCCGGGGCTAGCAATAGTCCCCCGAGTCCGCCATGTCCCGGGGCTAGCAATAGTCCCCCGAGTCCGCCATGTCCCGGGGCTAGCAATAGTCCCCCGAGTCCGCCATGTCCCGGGGCTAGCAGGAGTCCCCCGAGTCCGCCATGTCCCGGGGCTAGCAATAGTCCCCCGAGTCCGCCATATCCCGGGGCTAGCAATAGTCCCCCGAGTCCGCCATGTCCCGGGGCTAGCAATAGTCCCCTGAGTCCGCCATGTCCCGGGGCTAGCAATAGTCCCCCGAGTCCGCCATGTCCCGGGGCTAGCAGGAGTCCCCCGAGTCCGCCATGTCCCGGGGCTAGCAATAGTCCCCCGAGTCCGCCATATCCCGGGGCTAGCAATAGTCCCCCGAGTCCGCCATGTCCCGGGGCTAGCAATAGTCCCCCGAGTCCGCCATGTCCCGGGGCTAGCAATAGTCCCCCGAGTCCGCCATGTCCCGGGGCTAGCAGGAGTCCCCCGAGTCCGCCATGTCCCGGGGCTAGCAATAGTCCCCCGAGTCCGCCATGTCCCGGGGCTAGCAATAGTCCCCCGAGTCCGCCATGTCCCGGGGCTAGCAATAGTCCCCCGAGTCCGCCATGTCCCGGGGCTAGCAATAGTCCCCCGAGTCCGCCATGTTCCGGGGCTAGCAATAGTCCCCCGAGTCCGCCATGTCCCGGGGCTAGCAATAGTCCTCCGAGTCCGCCATGTCCCGGGGCTAGCAATAGTCCCCCGAGTCCGCCATGTCCCGGGGCTAGCAGTAGTCCCCCGAGTCCGCCATGTCCCGGGGCTAGCAATAGTCCCCCGAGTCCGCCATGTCCCGGGTCTAGCAATAGTCCCCCGAGTCCGCCATGTCCCGGGGCTAGCAGGAGTCCCCCGAGTCCGCCATGTCCCGGGGCTAGCAATAGTCCCCCGAGTCCGCCATGTCCCGGGGCTAGCAATAGTCCCCCGAGTCCGCCATGTCCCGGGGCTAGCAGGAGTCCCCCGAGTCCGCCATGTCCCGGGGCTAGCAATAGTCCCCCGAGTCCGCCATATCCCGGGGCTAGCAATAGTCCCCCGAGTCCGCCATGTCCCGGGGCTAGCAATAGTCCCCCGAGTCCGCCATGTCCCGGGGCTAGCAGGAGTCCCCCGAGTCCGCCATGTCCCGGGGCTAGCAATAGTCCCCCGAGTCCGCCATGTCCCGGGGCTAGCAATAGTCCCCCGAGTCCGCCATGTCCCGGGGCTAGCAATAGTCCCCCGAGTCCGCCATGTCCCGGGGCTAGCAATAGTCCCCCGAGTCCGCCATGTCCCGGGGCTAGCAATAGTCCCCCGAGTACGCCATGTCCCGGGGCTAGCAATAGTCCCCCGAGTCCGCCATGTCCCGGGGCTAGCAGGAGTCCCCCGAGTCCGCCATGTCCCGGGGCTAGCAATAGTCCCCCGAGTCCGCCATGTCCCGGGGCTAGCAATAGTCCCCCGAGTCCGCCATGTCCCGGGTCTAGCAATAGTCCCCCGAGTCCGCCATGTCCCGGGGCTAGCAGGAGTCCCCCGAGTCCGCCATGTCCCGGGGCTAGCAATAGTCCCCCGAGTCCGCCATGTCCCGGGGCTAGCAATAGTCCCCGAGTCCGCCATGACCCGGGGCTAGCAATAGTCCCCCGAGTCCGCCATGTCCCGGGGCTAGCAATGGTCCCCCGAGTCCGCCATGTCCCGGGGCTAGCAATAGTCCCCCGAGTCCGCCATGTCCCGGGGCTAGCAATAGTCCCCCGAGTCCGCCATGTCCCGGGGCTAGCAATAGTCCCCCGAGTCCGCCATGTCCCGGGGCTAGCAATAGTCCCCCGAGTCCGCCATGTCCCGGGGCTAGCAATAGTCCCCCGAGTCCGCCATGTCCCGGGGCTAGCAATAGTCCCCCGAGTCCGCCATGTCCCGGGGCTAGCAATAGTCCCCCGAGTCCGCCATGTCCCGGGGCTAGCAATAGTCCCCCGAGTCCGCCATGTCCCGGGGCTAGCAATAGTCCCCCGAGTCCGCCATGTCCCGGGGCTAGCAATAGTCCCCCGAGTCCGCTATGTCCCGGGGCTAGCAGGAGTCCCCCGAGTCCGCCATGTCCCGGGGCTAGCAATAGTCCCCCGAGTCCGCCATGTCCCGGGGCTAGCAATAGTCCCCCGAGTCCGCCATGTCCCGGGGCTAGCAATAGTCCCCCGAGTCCGCCATGTCCCGGGGCTAGCAATAGTCCCCCGAGTCCGCCATGTCCCGGGGCTAGCAATAGTCCCCCGAGTCCGCCATATCCCGGGGCTAGCAATAGTCCCCCGAGTCCGCCATGTCCCGGGGCTAGCAATAGTCCCCCGAGTCCGCCATGTCCCGGGGCTAGCAATAGTCCCCCGAGTCCGCCATGTCCCGGGGCTAGCAATAGTCCCCCGAGTCCGCCATGTCCCGGGGCTAGCAATAGTCCCCCGAGTCCGCCATGTCCCGGGGCTAGCAGTAGTCCCCCGAGTCCGCCATGTCCCGGGGCTAGCAATAGTCCCCCGAGTCCGCCATGTCCCGGGGCTAGCAGGAGTCCCCCGAGTCCGCCATGTCCCGGGGCTAGCAATAGTCCCCCGAGTCCGCCATGTCCCGGGGCTAGCAATAGTCCCCCGAGTCCGCCATGTCCCGGGGCTAGCAATAGTCCCCCGAGTCCGCCATGTCCCGGGGCTAGCAGTAGTCCCCCGAGTCCGCCATGTCCCGGGGCTAGCAATAGTCCCCCGAGTCCGCCATGTCCCGGGGCTAGCAGGAGTCCCCCGAGTCCGCCATGTCCCGGGGCTAGCAATAGTCCCCCGAGTCCGCCATGTCCCGGGGCTAGCAATAGTCCCCCGAGTCCGCCATGTCCCGGGGCTAGCAATAGTCCCCCGAGTCCGCCATGTCCCGGGGCTAGCAATAGTCCCCCGAGTCCGCCATGTCCCGGGGCTAGCAGTAGTCCCCCGAGTCCGCCATGTCCCGGGGCTAGCAATAGTCCCCCGAGTCCGCCATGTCCCGGGGCTAGCAATAGTCCCCCGAGTCCGCCATGTCCCGGGGCTAGCAATAGTCCCCCGAGTCCGCCATGTCCCGGGGCTAGCAATAGTCCCCCGAGTCCGCCATGTCCCGGGGCTAGCAGGAGTCCCCCGAGTCCGCCATGTCCCGGGGCTAGCAATAGTCCCCCGAGTCCGCCATGTCCCGGGGCTAGCAATAGTCCCCCGAGTCCGCCATGTCCCGGGGCTAGCAATAGTCCCCCGAGTCCGCCATGTCCCGGGGCTAGCAATAGTCCTCCGAGTCCGCCATGTCCCGGGGCTAGCAATAGTCCCCCGAGTCCGCCATGTCCCGGGGCTAGCAATAGTCCCCCGAGTCCGCCATGTCCCGGGGCTAGCAATAGTCCCCCGAGTCCGCCATGTCCCGGGGCTAGCAATAGTCCCCCGAGTCCGCCATGTCCCGGGGCTAGCAATAGTCCCCCGAGTCCGCCATGTCCCGGGGCTAGCAATAGTCCCCCGAGTCCGCCATGTCCCGGGGCTAGCAATAGTCCCCCGAGTCCGCCATGTCCCGGGGCTAGCAATAGTCCCCCGAGTCCGCCATGTCCCGGGGCTAGCAATAGTCCCCCGAGTCCGCCATGTCCCGGGGCTAGCAGGAGTCCCCCGAGTCCGCCATGTCCCGGGGCTAGCAATAGTCCCCCGAGTCCGCCATGTCCCGGGGCTAGCAATAGTCCCCCGAGTCCGCCATGTCCCGGGGCTAGCAGGAGTCCCCCGAGTCCGCCATGTCCCGGGGCTAGCAATAGTCCCCCGAGTCCGCCATGTCCCGGGGCTAGCAATAGTCCCCCGAGTCCGCCATGTCCCGGGGCTAGCAGGAGTCCCCCGAGTCCGCCATGTCCCGGGGCTAGCAATAGTCCCCCGAGTCCGCCATATCCCGGGGCTAGCAGGAGTCCCCCGAGTCCGCCATGTCCCGGGGCTAGCAATAGTCCCCCGAGTCCGCCATGTCCCGGGGCTAGCAATAGTCCCCCGAGTACGCCATGTCTCGGGGCTAGCAATAGTCCCCCGAGTCCGCCATGTCCCGGGGCTAGCAATAGTCCCCCGAGTCCGCCATGTCCCGGGGCTAGCAATAGTCCCCCGAGTCCGCCATGTCCCGGGGCTAGCAATAGTCCCCCGAGTCCGCCATGTCCCGGGGCTAGCAATAGTCCCCCGAGTCCGCCATGTCCCGGGGCTAGCAATAGTCCCCCGAGTCCGCCATGTCCCGGGGCTAGCAATAGTCCCCCGAGTCCGCCATGTCCCGGGGCTAGCAATAGTCCCCCGAGTCCGCCATGTCCCGGGGCTAGCAATAGTCCCCCGAGTCCGCCATGTCCCGGGGCTAGCAATAGTCCCCCGAGTCCGCCATGTCCCGGGCCTAGCAATAGTCCCCCGAGTCCGCCATGTCCCGGGGCTAGCAATAGTCCCCCGAGTCCGCCATGTTCCGGGGCTAGCAATAGTCCCCCGAGTCCGCCATGTCCCGGGGCTAGCAATAGTCCCCCGAGTCCGCCATGTCCCGGGGCTAGCAGGAGTCCCCCGAGTCCGCCATGTCCCGGGGCTAGCAATAGTCCCCCGAGTCCGCCATGTCCCGGGGCTAGCAATAGTCCCCCGAGTCCGCCATGTCCCGGGGCTAGCAATAGTCCCCCGAGTCCGCCATGTCCCGGGGCTAGCAATAGTCCCCCGAGTCCGCCATGTCCCGGGGCTAGCAATGGTCCCCCGAGTCCGCCATGTCCCGGGGCTAGCAATAGTCCCCCGAGTCCGCCATGTCCCGGGGCTAGCAATAGTCCCCCGAGTCCGCCATGTCCCGGGGCTAGCAATAGTCCCCCGAGTCCGCCATGTCCCGGGGCTAGCAATAGTCCCCCGAGTCCGCCATGTCCCGGGGCTAGCAGGAGTCCCCCGAGTCCGCCATGTCCCGGGGCTAGCAATAGTCCCCCGAGTCCGCCATGTCCCGGGGCTAGCAATAGTCCCCCGAGTCCGCCATGTCCTGGGGCTAGCAATAGTCCCCCGAGTCCGCCATGTCCCGGGGCTAGCAATAGTCCCCCGAGTCCGCCATGTCCCGGGGCTAGCAATGGTCCCCCGAGTACGCCATGTCCCGGGGCTAGCAATAGTCCCCCGAGTCCGCCATGTCCCGGGGCTAGCAATAGTCCCCCGAGTCCGCCATGTCCCGGGGCTAGCAATAGTCCCCCGAGTCCGCCATGTCCCGGGGCTAGCAATAGTCCCCCGAGTCCGCCATGTCCCGGGGCTAGCAATGGTCCCCCGAGTACGCCATGTCCCGGGGCTAGCAATAGTCCCCCGAGTCCGCCATGTCCCGGGGCTAGCAATAGTCCCCCGAGTCCGCCATGTCCCGGGGCTAGCAATAGTCCCCCGAGTCCGCCATGTCCCGGGGCTAGCAATAGTCCCCCGAGTCCGCCATGTCCCGGGGCTAGCAGGAGTCCCCCGAGTCCGCCATGTCCCGGGGCTAGCAATAGTCCCCCGAGTCCGCCATGTCCCGGGGCTAGCAATAGTCCCCCGAGTCCGCCATGTCCTGGGGCTAGCAATAGTCCCCCGAGTCCGCCATGTCCCGGGGCTAGCAATAGTCCCCCGAGTCCGCCATGTCCCGGGGCTAGCAATGGTCCCCCGAGTACGCCATGTCCCGGGGCTAGCAATAGTCCCCCGAGTCCGCCATGTCCCGGGGCTAGCAATGGTCCCCCGAGTACGCCATGTCCCGGGGCTAGCAATAGTCCCCTGAGTCCGCCATGTCACGGGGCTAGCAATAGTCCCCCGAGTCCGCCATGTCCCGGGGCTAGCAATAGTCCCCCGAGTCCGCCATGTCCCGGGGCTAGCAATAGTCCTCCGAGTCCGCCATGTCCCGGGGCTAGCAATAGTCCCCCGAGTCCGCCATGTCCCGGGGCTAGCAATAGTCCCCCGAGTACGCCATGTCCCGGGGCTAGCAATAGTCCCCCGAGTCCGCCATGTCCCGGGGCTAGCAATAGTCCCCCGAGTCCGCCATGTCCCGGGGCTAGCAATAGTCCCCCGAGTACGCCATGTCCCGGGGCTAGCAATAGTCCCCCGAGTCCGCCATGTCCCGGGGCTAGCAATAGTCCCCCGAGTCCGCCATGTCCCGGGGCTAGCAATAGTCCCCCGAGTACGCCATGTCCCGGGGCTAGCAATAGTCCCCCGAGTCCGCCATGTCCCGGGGCTAGCAATAGTCCCCCGAGTCCGCCATGTCCCGGGGCTAGCAATAGTCCCCCGAGTCCGCCATATCCCGGGGCTAGCAGGAGTCCCCCGAGTCCGCCATGTCCCGGGGCTAGCAATAGTCCCCCGAGTCCGCCATGTCCCGGGGCTAGCAATAGTCCCCCGAGTACGCCATGTCTCGGGGCTAGCAATAGTCCCCCGAGTCCGCCATGTCCCGGGGCTAGCAATAGTCCCCCGAGTCCGCCATGTCCCGGGGCTAGCAATAGTCCCCCGAGTCCGCCATGTCCCGGGGCTAGCAATAGTCCCCCGAGTCCGCCATGTCCCGGGGCTAGCAATAGTCCCCCGAGTCCGCCATGTCCCGGGGCTAGCAGGAGTCCCCCGAGTCCGCCATGTCCCGGGGCTAGCAATAGTCCCCCGAGTCCGCCATGTCCCGGGGCTAGCAATAGTCCCCCGAGTCCGCCATGTCCCGGGGCTAGCAATAGTCCCCCGAGTCCGCCATGTCCCGGGGCTAGCAATAGTCCCCCGAGTCCGCCATGTCCCGGGGCTAGCAATAGTCCCCCGAGTCCGCCATGTCCCGGGGCTAGCAATAGTCCCCCGAGTACGCCATGTCCCGGGGCTAGCAATAGTCCCCCGAGTCCGCCATGTCCCGGGGCTAGCAATAGTCCCCCGAGTACGCCATGTCCCGGGGCTAGCAATAGTCCCCCGAGTCCGCCATGTCCCGGGGCTAGCAGGAGTCCCCCGAGTCCGCCATGTCCCGGGGCTAGCAATAGTCCCCCGAGTCCGCCATGTCCCGGGGCTAGCAATAGTCCCCCGAGTCCGCCATGTCCCGGGGCTAGCAATAGTCCCCCGAGTCCGCCATGTCCCGGGGCTAGCAATAGTCCCCCGACTCCGCCATGTCCCGGGGCTAGCAATAGTCCTCCGAGTCCGCCATGTCCCGGGGCTAGCAATAGTCCCCCGAGTCCGCCATGTCCCGGGGCTAGCAGTAGTCCCCCGAGTCCGCCATGTCCCGGGGCTAGCAATAGTCCCCCGAGTCCGCCATGTCCCGGGTCTAGCAATAGTCCCCCGAGTCCGCCATGTCCCGGGGCTAGCAGGAGTCCCCCGAGTCCGCCATGTCCCGGGGCTAGCAATAGTCCCCCGAGTCCGCCATGTCCCGGGGCTAGCAATAGTCCCCCGAGTCCGCCATGACCCGGGGCTAGCAATAGTCCCCCGAGTCCGCCATGTCCCGGGGCTAGCAATAGTCCCCCGAGTCCGCCATGTCCCGGGGCTAGCAATAGTCCCCCGAGTCCGCCATGTCCCGGGGCTAGCAGGAGTCCCCCGAGTCCGCCATGTCCCGGGGCTAGCAATAGTCCCCCGAGTCCGCCATGTCCCGGGGCTAGCAATAGTCCCCCGAGTCCGCCATGTCCCGGGGCTAGCAATAGTCCCCCGAGTCCGCCATGTCCCGGGGCTAGCAGGAGTCCCCCGAGTCCGCCATGTCCCGGGGCTAGCAATAGTCCCCCGAGTCCGCCATGTCCCGGGGCTAGCAATAGTCCCCCGAGTCCGCCATGTCCCGGGGCTAGCAATAGTCCCCCGAGACCGCCATGTCCCGGGGCTAGCAATAGTCCCCCGAGTCCGCCATGTCCCGGGGCTAGCAATAGTCCCCCGAGTCCGCCATGTCCCGGGGCTAGCAATAGTCCCCCGAGTCCGCCATGTTCCGGGGCTAGCAGGAGTCCCCCGAGTCCGCCATGTCCCGGGGCTAGCAATGGTCCCCCGAGTCCGCCATGTCCCGGGGCTAGCAATAGTCCCCCGAGTCCGCCATGTCCCGGGGCTAGCAATAGTCCCCCGAGTCCGCCATGTCCCGGGGCTAGCAATAGTCTCCCGAGTCCGCCATGTCCCGGGGCTAGCAATAGTCCCCCGAGTCCGCCATGTCCCGGGGCTAGCAATAGTCCCCCGAGTCCGCCATGTCCCGGGGCTAGCAATAGTCCCCCGAGTACGCCATGTCCCGGGGCTAGCAATAGTCCCCCGAGTCCGCCATGTCCCGGGGCTAGCAATAGTCCCCCGAGTCCGCCATGTCCCGGGGCTAGCAATAGTCCCCCGAGTCCGCCATGTCCCGGGGCTAGCAATAGTCCCCCGAGTCCGCCATGTCTCGGGGCTAGCAATAGTCCCCCGAGTCCGCCATGTCCCGGGGCTAGCAATAGTCCCCCGAGTCCGCCATGTCTCGGGGCTAGCAATAGTCCCCCGAGTCCGCCATGTCCCGGGGCTAGCAATAGTCCCCCGAGTCCGCCATGTCCCGGGGCTAGCAATAGTCCCCCGAGTCCGCCATGTCCCGGGGCTAGCAATAGTCCCCCGAGTCCGCCATGTCCCGGGGCTAGCAGGAGTCCCCCGAGTCCGCCATGTCCCGGGGCTAGCAATAGTCTCCCGAGTCCGCCATGTCCCGGGGCTAGCAATAGTCTCCCGAGTCCGCCATGTCCCGGGGCTAGCAATAGTCCCCCGAGTCCGCCATGTCCCGGGGCTAGCAATAGTCCCCCGAGTCCGCCATGTCCCGGGGCTAGCAATAGTCCCCCGAGTCCGCCATGTCCCGGGGCTAGCAGGAGTCCCCCGAGTCCGCCATGTCCCGGGGCTAGCAATAGTCCCCCGAGTCCGCCATGTCCCGGGGCTAGCAATAGTCCCCCGAGTACGCCATGTCCCGGGGCTAGCAATAGTCCCCCGAGTCCGCCATGTCCCGGGGCTAGCAATAGTCCCCCGAGTCCGCCATGTCCCGGGGCTAGCAATAGTCCCCCGAGTCCGCCATGTCTCGGGGCTAGCAATAGTCCCCCGAGTCCGCCATGTCCCGGGGCTAGCAATAGTCCCCCGAGTCCGCCATGTTCAGGGGCTAGCAGGAGTCCCCCGAGTCCGCCATGTCCCGGGGCTAGCAATAGTCCCCCGAGTCCGCCATGTCCCGGGGCTAGCAATAGTCCCCCGAGTCCGCCATGTCCCGGGGCTAGCAGGAGTCCCCCGAGTCCGCCATGTCCCGGGGCTAGCAATAGTCCCCCGAGTCCGCCATGTCCCGGGGCTAGCAATAGTCCCCCGAGTCCGCCATGTCCCGGGGCTAGCAATAGTCCCCCGAGTCCGCCATGTCCCGGGGCTAGCAATAGTCCCCCGAGTCCGCCATGTCCCGGGGCTAGCAATAGTCCCCCGAGTCCGCCATGTCCCGGGGCTAGCAATAGTCCCCCGAGTCCGCCATGTCCCGGGGCTAGCAATAGTCCCCTGAGTTCGCCATGTCCCGGGGCTAGCAATAGTCCCCCGAGTCCGCCATGTCCCGGGGCTAGCAATAGTCCCCCGAGTCCGCCATGTCCCGGGGCTAGCAATAGTCCCCCGAGTCCGCCATGTCCCGGGGCTAGCAATAGTCCCCCGAGTCCGCCATGTCCCGGGGCTAGCAATAGTCCCCCGAGTCCGCCATGTCCCGGGGCTAGCAATAGTCCCCCGAGTCCGCCATGTCCCGGGGCTAGCAATAGTCCCCCGAGTCCGCCATGTCCCGGGGCTAGCAATAGTCCCCCGAGTCCGCCATGTCCCGGGGCTAGCAATAGTCCCCCGAGTCCGCCATGTCCCGGGGCTAGCAATAGTCCCCTGAGTTCGCCATGTCCCGGGGCTAGCAATAGTCCCCCGAGTCCGCCATGTCCCGGGGCTAGCAATAGTCCCCCGAGTCCGCCATGTCCCGGGGCTAGCAATAGTCCCCCGAGTCCGCCATGTCCCGGGGCTAGCAATAGTCCCCCGAGTCCGCCATGTCCCGGGGCTAGCAATAGTCCCCCGAGTCCGCCATGTCTCGGGGCTAGCAATAGTCCCCCGAGTCCGCCATGTCCCGGGGCTAGCAATAGTCCCCCGAGTCCGCCATGTTCAGGGGCTAGCAGGAGTCCCCCGAGTCCGCCATGTCCCGGGGCTAGCAATAGTCCCCCGAGTCCGCCATGTCCCGGGGCTAGCAATAGTCCCCCGAGTCCGCCATGTCCCGGGGCTAGCAGGAGTCCCCCGAGTCCGCCATGTCCCGGGGCTAGCAATAGTCCCCCGAGTCCGCCATGTCCCGGGGCTAGCAATAGTCCCCCGAGTCCGCCATGTCCCGGGGCTAGCAATAGTCCCCCGAGTCCGCCATGTCCCGGGGCTAGCAATAGTCCCCCGAGTCCGCCATGTCCCGGGGCTAGCAATAGTCCCCCGAGTCCGCCATGTCCCGGGGCTAGCAATAGTCCCCCGAGTCCGCCATGTCCCGGGGCTAGCAATAGTCCCCTGAGTTCGCCATGTCCCGGGGCTAGCAATAGTCCCCCGAGTCCGCCATGTCCCGGGGCTAGCAATAGTCCCCCGAGTCCGCCATGTCCCGGGGCTAGCAATAGTCCCCCGAGTCCGCCATGTCCCGGGGCTAGCAATAGTCCCCCGAGTCCGCCATGTCCCGGGGCTAGCAGTAGTCCCCCGAGTCCGCCATGTCCCGGGGCTAGCAATAGTCCCCCGAGTACGCCATGTCCCGGGGCTAGCAATAGTCCCCCGAGTCCGCCATGTCCCGGGGCTAGCAATAGTCCCCCGAGTCCGCCATGTCCCGGGGCTAGCAATAGTCCCCCGAGTCCGCCATGTCCCGGGGCTAGCAATAGTCTCCCGAGTCCGCCATGTCTCGGGGCTAGCAATAGTCCCCCGAGTCCGCCATGTCCCGGGGCTAGCAATAGTCCCCCGAGTCCGCCATGTCCCGGGGCTAGCAATAGTCCCCCGAGTCCGCCATGTCCCGGGGCTAGCAATAGTCCCCCGAGTCCGTCATGTCCCGGGGCTAGCAATAGTCCCCCGAGTCCGCCATGTCCCGGGGCTAGCAATAGTCTCCCGAGTCCGCCATGTCTCGGGGCTAGCAATAGTCCCCCGAGTCCGCCATGTCCCGGGGCTAGCAATAGTCCCCCGAGTCCGCCATGTCCCGGGGCTAGCAATAGTCCCCCGAGTCCGCCATGTCCCGGGGCTAGCAATAGTCCCCCGAGTCCGCCATGTCCCGGGGCTAGCAATAGTCCCCCGAGTCCGCCATGTCCCGGGGCTAGCAATAGTCCCCCGAGTCCGCCATGTCCCGGGGCTAGCAATAGTCCCCCGAGTCCGCCATGTCCCGGGGCTAGCAGTAGTCCCCCGAGTCCGCCATGTCCCGGGGCTAGCAATAGTCCCCCGAGTACGCCATGTCCCGGGGCTAGCAATAGTCCCCCGAGTCCGCCATGTCCCGGGGCTAGCAATAGTCCCCCGAGTCCGCCATGTCCCGGGGCTAGCAATAGTCCCCCGAGTCCGCCATGTCCCGGGGCTAGCAATAGTCTCCCGAGTCCGCCATGTCTCGGGGCTAGCAATAGTCCCCCCGAGTCCGCCATGTCCCGGGGCTAGCAATAGTCCCCCGAGTCCGCCATGTCCCGGGGCTAGCAATAGTCCCCCGAGTCCGCCATGTCCCGGGGCTAGCAATAGTCCTCCGAGTCCGCCATGTCCCGGGGCTAGCAATAGTCCCCCGAGTACGCCATGTCCCGGGGCTAGCAATAGTCCCCCGAGTCCGCCATGTCCCGGGGCTAGCAATGGTCCCCCGAGTCCGCCATGTCCCGGGGCTAGCAATAGTCCCCCGAGTCCGCCATGTCCCGGGGCTAGCAATAGTCCCCCGAGTTCGCCATGTCCCGGGGCTAGCAGGAGTCCCCCGAGTCCGCCATGTCCCGGGGCTAGCAGGAGTCCCCCGAGTCCGCCATGTCCCGGGGCTAGCAGGAGTCCCCCGAGTCCGCCATGTCCCGGGGCTAGCAGGAGTCCCCCGAGTCCGCCATGTCCCGGGGCTAGCAGGAGTCCCCCGAGTCCGCCATGTCCCGGGGCTAGCAGGAGTCCCCCGAGTCCGCCATGTCACGGGGCTAGCAATAGTCCCCCGAGTCCGCCATGTCCCGGGGCTAGCAGGAGTCCCCCGAGTCCGCCATGTCCCGGGGCTAGCAGGAGTCCCCTGAGTACGCCATGTCCCGGGGCTAGCAGGAGTCCCCCCGAGTCCGCCATGTCCCGGGGCTAGCAATAGTCCCCCGAGTCCGCCATGTCCCGGGGCTAGCAGGAGTCCCCCGAGTCCGCCATGTCCCGGGGCTAGGAGGAGTCCCCCGAGTCCGCCATGTCCCGGGGCTAGCAATAGTCCCCCGAGTCCGCCATGTCCCGGGGCTAGCAGGAGTCCCCCGAGTCCGCCATGTCCCGGGGCTAGCAGGAGTCCCCCGAGTCCGCCATGTCCCGGGGCTAGCAGGAGTCCCCCGAGTCCGCCATGTCCCGGGGCTAGCAGGAGTCCCCCGAGTCCGCCATGTCCCGGGGCTAGCAGGAGTCCCCCGAGTCCGCCATGTCCCGGGGCTAGCAGGAGTCCCCCGAGTCCGCCATGTCACGGGGCTAGCAATAGTCCCCCGAGTCCGCCATGTCCCGGGGCTAGCAGGAGTCCCCCGAGTCCGCCATGTCCCGGGGCTAGCAGGAGTCCCCTGAGTACGCCATGTCCCGGGGCTAGCAGGAGTCCCCCCGAGTCCGCCATGTCCCGGGGCTAGCAATAGTCCCCCGAGTCCGCCATGTCCCGGGGCTAGCAGGAGTCCCCCGAGTCCGCCATGTCCCGGGGCTAGGAGGAGTCCCCCGAGTCCGCCATGTCCCGGGGCTAGCAATAGTCCCCCGAGTCCGCCATGTCCCGGGGCTAGCAGGAGTCCCCCGAGTCCGCCATGTCCCGGGGCTAGCAGGAGTCCCCCGAGTCCGCCATGTCTCGGGGCTAGCAATAGTCCCCCGAGTCCGCCATGTCCCGGGGCTAGCAGGAGTCCCCCGAGTCCGCCATGTCCCGGGGCTAGCAATAGTCCCCCGAGTCCGCCATGTCCCGGGGCTAGCAGGAGTCCCCCGAGTCCGCCATGTTCCGGGGCTAGCAATAGTCCCCCGAGTCCGCCATGTCCCGGGGCTAGCAGGAGTCCCCCGAGTCCGCCATGTCCCGGGGCTAGCAGGAGTCCCCCGAGTCCGCCATGTCCCGGGGCTAGCAGGAGTCCCCCGAGTCCGCCATGTCCCGGGGCTAGCAGGAGTCCCCCGAGTCCGCCATGTCCCGGGGCTAGCAATAGTCCCCCGAGTCCGCCATGTCCCGGGGCTAGCAATAGTCCCCCGAGTCCGCCATGTCCCGGGGCTAGCAGGAGTCCCCCGAGTCCGCCATGTCCCGGGGCTAGCAATAGTCCCCCGAGTCCGCCATGTCCCGGGGCTAGCAGGAGTCCCCCGAGTCCGCCATGTCCCGGGGCTAGCAGTAGTCCCCCGAGTCCGCCATGTCCCGGGGCTAGCAATAGTCCCCCGAGTCCGCCATGTCCCGGGGCTAGCAATAGTCCCCCGAGTCCGCCATGTCCCGGGGCTAGCAATAGTCCCCCGAGTCCGCCATGTCCCGGGGCTAGCAGGAGTCCCCCGAGTCCGCCATGTCCCGGGGCTAGCAATAGTCCCCCGAGTCCGCCATGTCCCGGGGCTAGCAATAGTCCCCCGAGTCCGCCATGTCCCGGGGCTAGCAATAGTCCCCCGAGTCCGCCATGTCCCGGGGCTAGCAATAGTCCCCCGAGTCCGCCATGTCCCGGGGCTAGCAATAGTCCCCCGAGTCCGCCATGTCCCGGGGCTAGCAATAGTCCCCCGAGTCCGCCATGTCCCGGGGCTAGCAATAGTCCCCCGAGTCCGCCATGTCCCGGGGCTAGCAATAGTCCCCCGAGTCCGCCATGTCCCGGGGCTAGCAATAGTCCCCCGAGTCCGCCATGTTCCGGGGCTAGCAATGGTCCTCCGAGTCCGCCATGTCCCGGGGCTAGCAATAGTCCCCCGAGTCCGCCATGTCCCGGGGCTAGCAGGAGTCCCCCGAGTCCGCCATGTCCCGGGGCTAGCAATAGTCCCCCGAGTCCGCCATGTCCCGGGGCTAGCAGGAGTCCCCCGAGTCCGCCATGTCCCGGGGCTAGCAATAGTCCCCCGAGTCCGCCATGTCCCGGGGCTAGCAATAGTCCCCCGAGTCCGCCATGTCCCGGGGCTAGCAATAGTCCCCCGAGTCCGCCATGTCCCGGGGCTAGCAATAGTCCCCCGAGTCCGCCATGTCCCGGGGCTAGCAGGAGTCCCCCGAGTCCGCCATGTCCCGGGGCTAGCAATAGTCCCCCGAGTCCGCCATGTCCCGGGGCTAGCAGGAGTCCCCCGAGTCCGCCATGTCCCGGGGCTAGCAGGAGTCCCCCGAGTCCGCCATGTCCCGGGGCTAGCAGGAGTCCCCCGAGTCCGCCATGTCCCGGGGCTAGCAATAGTCCCCCGAGTCCGCCATGTCCCGGGGCTAGCAGGAGTCCCCCGAGTCCGCCATGTCCCGGGGCTAGCAGGAGTCCCCCGAGTCCGCCATGTCCCGGGGCTAGCAATAGTCCCCCGAGTCCGCCATGTCCCGGGGCTAGCAATAGTCCCCCGAGTCCGCCATGTCCCGGGGCTAGCAGGAGTCCCCCGAGTCCGCCATGTCCCGGGGCTAGCAATAGTCCCCCGAGTCCGCCATGTCCCGGGGCTAGCAGGAGTCCCCCGAGTCCGCCATGTCCCGGGGCTAGCAATAGTCCCCTGAGTCCGCCATGTCCCGGGGCTAGCAATAGTCCCCCGAGTCCGCCATGTCCCGGGGCTAGCAGGAGTCCCCCGAGTCCGCCATGTCCCGGGGCTACTGTCTGACTGCGGTAGTGTGGGACATTGATGCCTCGGTCGGTAAGTGGGCTAGGGTCACTGGGATCAACAGGTCACCTGCATCTGGGGCGAGTCCCATCCCACCCCATGTTATAACAGGGGGCTCTTCAGCCTAATTAACCTTCATGCAGACCGGCGCCCAACATTGCATCTCGTTTTCTATTGTTACCAGGCGGCTCATGGGGTCCAACCGGAAAGAGAAGCCTGGGCAACCCACTGCGCATGTCTCAACCCTGGAACCCGGTTTCCAATCTCAACGCAGACGGCGTCGCTGAGAATGAGGCCGACGGCTGGCGCCTAACCCTACGACACGACGACACGAAACCGCTAAGACGGAATACAAAAGACTGGATCTTGTGGGACAAGGATCTTGAGGAGTTCAAGTGAACATTACTTTGTCAGTGCGTATGCGCGCCATGGAGATGGCACCGGGAGCAAGTGACGTCAGCCACGAGTCGACGCGCAGGTTTAATTCATTACGACGGAGATAAACAAATACGTCGTAGAATCTTGAGCACCGTTCACGTAAGACGTTATGACCAGGGGCAGTGCAGCCATTGACCATGTAACACGTTATGACCGGGGGCAGTGCAGCCATTGACCATGTAACACGTTATGACCGGGGGCAGTGCAGCCATTGATCATGTAACACGTTATGACCATGGGCAGTGCAGCCATTGATCATGTAACACGTTATGACCAGGGGCAGTGCAGCCATTGACCATGTAACACGTTATGACCAGGGGCAGTGCAGTCATTGACCATGTAACACGTTATGACCGGGGGCAATGCAGCCATTGATCACGTAACACGTTATGACCAGGGGCAGTGCAGCCATTGATCATGTAACACGTTATGACCATGGGCAGTGCAGCCATTGATCATGTAACACGTTATGACCAGGGGCAGTGCAGCCATTGACCATGTAACACGTTATGACCGGGGGCAGTGCAGTCATTGACCATGTAACACGTTATGACCGGGGGCAGTGCAGCCACGTTATGATCAGGGGCAGTGCAGTCATTGACCATGTAACACGTTATGACCGGGGGCAGTGCAGCCATTGACCATGTAACACGTTATGACCGGGGGCAGTGCAGCCATTGATCAGTGCAACTGGAGCAACATGAAGACTACTTTGCCCAGACTGTGTCGTAATACATGCATTCACGGAGAAACAGCGTCTCTTTAAAACAAACATTCCACTTTTCCATAAGGCAAAATATTGGTTCGACTTGTGGGAAAGTTCACCGCAGTCCAGTATGCAACTCAAGATCGTTCCAATCAGAATCAAACAGGCTTGGAGGGAGAGGGGGAGGGGAAGGGAAGAGGAAGGGGGGATATAATGTACTGACTCCACCGCTTTACAGCCTTACAGGCAAAAATATCTGTTACTTCAGAAAAAAACATGACTAACTGGCGCGTTTCTAGCGAGTTTCTGTGGAAATATATTGGTGTTATCATCGTTTTGCCGACAAGAATAAAATACTTCCATGGTAATGCCATAGACTGCGTACATTTAATGTGTTTTTGTCTGAATTATATCCATGATACATCTCGTTTCCTTTACACGGGCGACAATGCTGAATGTTAAACTGTCAACAGAATATGTTATCAAGGGATGACGCCATCTTGTCACCCCAAAATAATACCCAGAGTGCATTGCACATACAGTGGCGCATCACAGTGGGCGCCCAGAAGAACCAGCGATATCAAACTCTAGCGCCCTCTCTTGAGAGACAGCGATACCAAACTCTAGCGCCCTCTCTTGAGAGACAGCGATACCAAACTCTAGCGCCCTCTCTTGAGAGACAGCGATATCAAACTGCACGGCCCTCTCTTGAGAGACAGCGATATCAAACTCTAGCGCCCTCTCTTGAGAGACAGCGATATCAAACTCTAGCGCCCTCTCTTGAGAGACAGCGATATCAAACTGCAGGGCCCTCTCTTGAGAGACAGCGATATCAAACTCCAGCGCCCTCTCTTGAGAGACAGCGATATCAAACTCCAGCGCCCTCTCTTGAGAAACAGCGATATCAAACTCCAGCGCCCTCTCTTGAGAGACAGCAATATCAAACTCCAGCGCCCTCTCTTGAGAGGCAGCGATATCAAACTCTAGCGCCCTCTCTTGAAAGACAGCAATATCAAACTCTAGCGCCCTCTCTTGAGAGACAGCGATATTAAACTCCAGCGCCCTCTCTTGAGAGACAGCGATACCAAACTCTAGCGCCCTCTCTTGAGAGACAGCGATATCAAACTCCAGCACCCTCTCTTGAGAGACAGCGATATCAAACTCTAGCGCCCTCTCTTGGGAGACAGCGATACCAAACTTTAGCGCCCTCTCCTGAGAGACAGCGATATCAAACTCCAGCACCCTCTCTTGAGAGACAGCGATATCAAACTCCAGCGCCCTCTCTTGAGAGACAGCGATATCAAACTCCAGCACCCTCTCTTGAGAGACAGCGATATCAAACTGCAGGGCCCTCTCCTGAGAGACAGCGATACCAAACTCCAGCGAACCTCTCTTGAGAGACAGCGACATCAAACTCCAGCACCCTCTCTTGAGAGACAGCGATATCACACTACAGGGCCCTCTCCTGAGAGACAGCGATACCAAACTCCAGCGCCCTCTCTTGATGGACAGCGATATCAAACTCCAGCGCCCTCTCTTGAGAGACAGCGATATCAAACTGCAGGGCCCTCTCCTGAGAGACAGCGATACCAAACTCCAGCGCCCTCTCTTGAGAGACAGCGATATCAAACTCCAGCGCCCTCTCTTGAGAGACAGCGATATCAAACTGCAGGGCTCTCTCCTGAGAGACAGCGATACCAAACTCCAGCGCCCTCTCTTGAGAGACAGCGATATCAAACTCCAGCACCCTCTCTTGAGAGACAGCGATATCAAACTCTAGCGCCCTCTCTTGAAAGACAGCGATATCAAACTCTAGCGCCCTCTCTTGAGAGACAGCGATACCAAACTTTAGCGCCCTCTCCTGAGAGACAGCGATATCAAACTCCAGCACCCTCTCTTGAG
This sequence comes from Arenicola marina, assembly GCA_964019135.1. Classification (NCBI taxonomy): domain Eukaryota; kingdom Metazoa; phylum Annelida; class Polychaeta; family Arenicolidae; genus Arenicola; species Arenicola marina. Next base: position 59,549,835 of record OZ025250.1, read on the forward strand.
AGACAGCGATATCAAACTCTAGCGCTCTCTTTTGAGAGACAGCGATATCAAACTCCAGCGCCCTCTCTTGAGAGACAGCGATATCAAACTCTAGCGCTCTCTCTTGAGAGACAGCGATATCAAACTCTAGCACCCTCTCATGAGAGACAGCGATATCAAACTCTAGCGCCCTCTCTTGAGAGACAGCGATATCAAACTCTAGCACCCTCTCTTGAGAGACAGCGATATCAAACTCTAGCGCCCTCTCTTGAGAGACAGCGATATCAAACTCTAGCGCCCTCTCTTGAGAGACAGCGATACCAAACTTTAGCGCCCTCTCTTTAGAGACAGCGATATCAAACTCCAGCGCCCTCTCTTGAGAGACAGCGATATCAAACTCTAGCACCCTTTCTTGAGAGACAGCGATATCAAACTCTAGCGCCCTCTCTTGAGAGACAGCGATATCAAACTCTAGCGCCCTCTCTTGAGAGACAGCGATATCAAACTCTAGCACCCTCTCTTGAGAGACAGCGATATCAAACTCTAGCGCCCTCTCTTGAGAGACAGCGATACCAAACTTTAGCGCCCTCTCTTTAGAGACAGCGATATCAAACTCCAGCGCCCTCTCTTGAGAGACAGCGATATCAAACTCCAGCGCCCTCTCTTGAGAGACAGCGATATCAAACTCTAGCGCCCTCTCTCTTGAGAGACAGCGATATCAAACTCCAGCGCCCTCTCTTGAGAGACAGCGATATCAAACTCCAGCGCCCTCTCTTGAGAGACAGCGATATCAAACTCCAGCGCCCTCTCTTGAGAGACAGCGATATCAAACTCTAGCGCCCTCTCTCTTGAGAGACAGCGATATCAAACTCCAGCGCCCTCTCTTGAGAGACAGCGATATCAAACTCCAGCGCCCTCTCTTGAGAGACAGCGATATCAAACTCCAGCGCCCTCTCTTGAGAGACAGCGATATCAAACTCCAGCGCCCTCTCTCTTGAGAGACAGCGATATCAAACTCCAGCGCCCTCTCTTGAGAGACAGCGATATCAAACTCTAGCGCCCTCTCTTGAGAGACAATATCAGCGCTCTTTCGATTACATAAAAAATTACTAGCGCCCCCTACACACAGAGAGACGTTGTCTCCACAGAATTACAGCGCCACTTACCGTTCATTTCCCTGATGGCGCGCGCGAAGTCGTTGGGATCTCGGAAGCTGACGAAGCCGTAGCCCTTGGTCTTGTTGGAACGCTTGTTGCGGATGACCTTGGCCCGCACGAAGGACGGGTACTTGGCGAACGCTCTCGTCAACATCTCGTCCGTCACCTCGTTACCAAGGTCACCGGCGAACACTCGAAAGTCGTCTGCAACAGATACAAATGTGAATTACGTCTGCGGGTGGAGCTTCCACGACAAGTTGGATTAACCACAGAACTCAGAAAAGCTACAGTTTTCACCGGGGACACAAATGTGTTTACAGCATAGAAGACATTCATAGTTCAATAATGTCCAGAACCGGGCGGATCAATATTCCATTTTGTTTCATGTCAGTATATACCACAGATATCACATATGTAAATGCCTGCAGGTCGAATGACACAATTTATTTTCGTGCCTGTTATTTCTACTTCCATCCTTACAACATATCCACAGATTATTTCACAGATTAAAAATCATTTACCACCTTACAAAGTGGGTTGGAGAGAAGAACCCAGTGTAAGGTTTAGTATGCAAAGTCATAATGCAACCGTCGTCGCACTGACAAACAAAGGAAAACAAATTGCACAAAGCCCCGACCTGTCTCAACCCATCACACCCACCTGTATACGTCAGACAGGGTGGGGTCAGACAGGGTGGGGTCTCCCCAGACCTGTCCCCCCTACCCTCCCCACACCCACCTGTCTCCCACTCAGCCAGGGTAGGGTCCTCCCAGACCTGTCCCCACTCCCCTCCCCACACCCACCTGTATCCCACTCAGCCAGGGTGGGGTCCTCCCAGACCTGACCCCCTCCCCTCCCCACACCCACCTGTATCCCACTCAGCCAGGGTGGGGTCCTCCCAGACCTGACCCCCTCCCCTCCCCACACCCACCTGTATACCACTCAGCCAGGGTGGGGTCCTCCCAGACCTGCCCCCCTCCCCTCCCCACACCCACCTGTATCCCACTCAGCCAGGGTGGGGTCCTCCCAGACCTGACCCCAACCTGCTCTCCCCTCCCCACACCCACCTGTATTCCACTCAGTCAGGGTGGGGTCCTCCCAGACCCGTTCCCCCTCCCCTCCCCACACCCACCTGTATCCCACTCAGCCAAGGTGGGTCCTCCCAGACCTGTCCCCACTCCCCTCCCCACACCCACCTGTATCCCCCTCAGCCAGGGTGGGGTCCTCCCAGACCTGACCCCCTCCCCTCCCCACACCCACCTGTATCCCACTCAGCCAGGGTGGGGTCCTCCCAGACCTGATCCCCTCCCCTCCCCACACCCACCTGTATACCACTCAGCCAGGGTGGGGTCCTCCCAGACCTGCCCCCCTCCCCTCCCCACACCCACCTGTATCCCACTCAGCCAGGGTGGGGTCCTCCCAGACCTGACCCCAACCTGCTCTCCCCTCCCCACACCCACCTGTATTCCACTCAGTCAGGGTGGGGTCCTCCCAGACCCGTTCCCCCTCCCCTCCCCACACCCACCTGTATCCCACTCAGCCAAGGTGGGTCCTCCCAGACCTGTCCCCACTCCCCTCCCCACACCCACCTGTATCCCCCTCAGCCAGGGTGGGGTCCTCCCAGACATGTCCCCACTCCCCTCCCCACACCCACCTGTATCCCACTCAGCCAGGGTGGGGTCCTCCCAGGCCTGACCACCCTCACCTCTCCACACCCACCTGTATCCCACTCAGCCAGGGTGGGGTCCTCCCAGACCTGACCTGAGCCCCCTCCCCTCCACTCCCCACACCCACCTGTATCCCACTCAGCCAGGGTTGGGTCCTCCCAGACCTGACCCCCCTCCCCTCACAACACCCACCTGTATACCACTCAGCTAGGGTGAGGGCCTCCCAGACCTATCCCCTCCCCTCCCCACACCCACCTGTGCCTCACTCAGCCAAGGTGGGTCCTCCCAGACCTGACTCCCCTCCCCTCCCCACACCCACCTGTATACCACTCAGCCAGGGTTGGGTCCTCCCAGACCTACCCCCCCCCTCCCCACACCCACCTGTATCTCACTCAGCCAAGGTGGGTCCTCCCAGACCTGACCCCCTTCACCGCTCCTCCCCACACCCACCTGTATCCCACTCAGCCAGGGTGGGGTCCTCCCAGACCTGACCTCCCTCACCTCTCCTCCCCACACCCACCTGTATCCCACTCAGCCAGGGTGGGGTCCTCCCAGACCTATCCCCCCCCCCTCCCCACACCCACCTGTATCCCACTCAGCCAGGGTGGGGTCCTCCCAGACCTGACCCCCCTCCCCTCCCCACACCCACCTGTATACCACTCAGCCAGGGTGGGGTCCTCCCAGACCTATCCCCCCCCACTCCCCACACCCACCTGTATCCCACTCAGCCAGGGTGGGGTCCTCTCAGACCTGACCCCCTTCACCTCTCCTCCCCACACCCACCTGTATCCCACTCAGCCAGGGTGGGGTCCTCCCAGACCTGTCCGGCCGCCGTCCTCACAAATTTCTTTTTCTTTTCCTTCTTCTCCTTGCGGCTGCCCGCCTCAGTCAGCTCGAAGCCCTCGGCGTCCATGGCAACGTCGACGGGGTCGGCCGAGGGGCCGGCAAACATGGAGCGCTCTGCGTCTATCTCCTTCAGAGGCACATTCAGCTCAATCCCCGGCGCCACGTCACCCAACATGGCGTCCGGGAAACTTCCGGCCGTCGGCCCGATACTTCCGGTCGCAATATCGCCGCCGCCAGGTGTCGCTGTGGCCGCGGCGTCTGTCGTCTGCTTGACCTTGGACGATTTGACCTTGGTCTCCTTGGCAGGTTTCTTGTGGAGGACGGGCGCCGCGTAGATGACCTGACGCTGCTCTATGACCGCCCCGGGGGGGTTGGCCCCCCCACCCCCTGGGTGGGCCCCGCCCTCCATTCCGCCGCCCCCCACCCCGGAGGTTTGATCGCCGCCTGGGTAGAACCCCCGGTTAACATCGGGGTAGGGCATGCCTTGGTACTGGGGGTGGTGGGGGCCCGCCATGCCGGGGGGCTGCCCCATGGGACCCCCGTGGAATCCGTGGGGGTGAGGCGGCATCGGGGGCGGACCCCGCGGGGGACCCCCCGTGGGGGGTGGTCGCGGGGGCATGGGCATTCTAGGGGGGTACGGCAATCGCCCCCCGGGAGGGGGTGGAGGGGGGGCCCGGTAGCGTAGCTGAGGGGGTAGGAACGACGGGGGAGGGCGTGGCGGGGGAGCCCCTGGGGGTGGTGGGGGAGGGCGCATGGGCGGCGCCCCTGACGGCGCGGCGGCTGGAGAGTGTGAGGGTCCGGCAGACGAGTCGGGAGGGGGAGGAGGCGGGGGGGCTGTGGCCACTGAAACACAACCATATAGTCATATACCCACTGTGACTGAATGTATGTATACACTGAATGTACGTATACACTGAATGTATGTATACAGTGAATGTATGTATACACTGAATGTATGTAGACACTGAATGTACGTATACACTGAATGTATGTATACACTGAATGTACGTATACACTGAATGTATGTATACAGTGAATGTATGTATACACTGAATGTATGTATACAGTGAATGTATGTATACATTGAATGTATGTATACATTGAATGTAAGTATACATTGAATGTAAGTATGCACTGAATGTATGTATACACTGAATGTACGTATACACTGAATGTACATATACACTGAATGTACGTATACACTGAATGTATGTATACACTGAATGTACGTATACACTGAATGTATGTATACAGTGAATGTATGTATACAGTGAATGTATGTATACAGTGGATGTATGTATACACTGAATGTACGTATACACTGAATGTACGTATACACTGAATGTACATATACACTGAATGTACGTATACACTGAATGTATGTATACAGTGGATGTATGTATACACTGAATGTATGTATACAGTGAATGTATGTATACATTGAATGTATGTATACAGTGAATGTATGTATACATTGAATGTAAGTATACATTGAATGTAAGTATGCACTGAATGTATGTATACACTGAATGTACGTATACAGTGAATGTATGTATACAGTGAATGTATGTATACAGTGAATGTATGTATACATTGAATGTAAGTATACATTGAATGTAAGTATGCACTGAATGTATGTATACACTGAATGTACGTATACACTGAATGTACATATACACAACGTACGTATACACTGAATGTATGTATACACTGAATGTATGTATACACTGAATGTACGTATACACTGAATGTATGTATACAGTGAATGTATGTATACACTGAATGTACATATACACTGAACGTACGTATACACTGAATGTATGTATACACTGAATGTATGTATACACTGAATGTACGTATACACTGAATGTATGTATACACTGAATGTACGTATACACTGAATGTATGTATACAGTGAATGTATGTATACAGTGGATGTATGTATACACTGAATGTACGTATACACTGAATGTACGTATACACTGAATGTACATATACACTGAATGTACGTATACACTGAATGTACATATACACTGAATGTATGTATACACTGAATGTATGTATACACTGAATGTATGTATACACTGAATGTATGTATACACTGAATGTACGTATACACTGAATGTATGTATACACTGAATGTATGTATACAGTGAATGTATGTATACAGTGAATGTATGTATACACTGAATGTATGTATACACTGAACGTATGTATACACTGAATGTACGTATACACTGAATGTATGTATACACTGAATGTATGTATACACTGAAAATGTATGTATACAGTGAATGTACGTATACACTGAATGTATGTATACAGTGAATGTATGTATACAGTGAATGTATGTATACAGTGAATGTATGTATACACTGAATGTATGTATACAGTGAATGTACGTATACACTGAAAATGTATGTATACAGTGAATGTACGTATACATTGAATGTATGTATACAGTGAATGTACGTATACACTGAATGTACGTATACACTGAATGTACATATACACTGAACGTACGTATACACTGAATGTATGTATACACTGAATGTATGTATACACTGAATGTATGTATACAGTGAATGTACGTATACACTGAATGTACATATACACTGAATGTACGTATACACTGAATGTATGTATACACTGAATGTATGTATACAGTGAATGTATGTATACAGTGGATGTATGTATACACTGAATGTACGTATACACTGAATGTACGTATACACTGAATGTACATATACACTGAATGTACGTATACACTGAATGTATGTATACACTGAATGTACGTATACACTGAATGTATGTATACACTGAATGTATGTATACACTGAATGTACGTATACACTGAATGTATGTATACACTGAATGTACGTATACACTGAATGTATGTATACACTGAAAATGTATGTATACAGTGAATGTACGTATACACTGAATGTATGTATACAGTGAATGTATGTATACAGTGAATGTATGTATACACTGAATGTATGTATACACTGAACTCATCGTGTCATCACTGGGATCATAATCAACAGTGTCACTTAACCTTAACATAGTACCTGATGTCTGGTGTATCCATGGACGTCATTTACCAGTCTAAAAAATAATACACCGTCATTGTGAAGCGCATCGAGGTATACAGTGGTCCCTGCGTTACACGACTTCTGTTCTGCCAGCCAGAAAAGACCGCATAACGGAGGGAGTCGTATAATAGAGGGATGCCCCGAGATGAGCAGTTTTCGCCCAAGTATCGCGAACATCAATCAGCAACCGTCAACCGTCTCCTGGTTAACTTCAGTTCACTATCCACTCAGCACTGATGCTTCTATATTGTGGCGTTGCTGGAAACTATAGAGCCATCCATTGATAGCGGATAAATCAGCTAAGCCTAGGTCCAATGAGGAGAGCAATGTAATAGCCTTCCCATCAGAAGAATGCTTTTGTACCGTGCTGTGCTAAAGCAGTCGAACATCAGTCTTAAGCTCATCGTACAATATTTTCCTAAGATTCAGTCTTTGATGCAGATCTCTTGCCCTCTTATTCATGATTGCATCAGCATTCAGTCTAACAAAGTCGCTAAGCTTATATGCTGATTATGGTTTCTCCAGCTCTGTGCCGTTAACTTGCATCGACAATCTGATCCCAAGATCAGCATTTTGATTGAGTCTTCCAGCCATTGTCTGCATGTACACAACAGGTGGGAATAGCAATGATGCGCTCTTAGACGTCTGCTCATTAACAACAGATTAGTGCAATGTGTTGTTTGTTTAGAGCCAATCGGGCTGACTGTCACGCCGCGCCGCCATGCAGCCAATTAACAAAGGGATTACATTGTGTGCCGGTCGCATAACGAGCCGAAATGCCGGTTGTAAGTGGCGTTAGCGAGGGAGTCGCATAATAAAGGGGCTTTAACATGTAAAAGTGTTCCGTGCACAGATAAAAGACTGGATAACAGAGGGAGTCGTATAATAGAGGGACCGTATAATGCAGGGACCACTGTACCGGTACTTCGTGTATTCTCCAACAGGTTTACACTCTACATATAAATATTGATCTTTCGTTGCAATCTCCACCTGTTTGTAGGACCAGCGATCCCGCGTTTTTTTTTTTTTTTTTTTTTACTAAAATTAAAAACACATTTAAGCGCTTAGTTTTTCCAATTCGTCACATATATATTATGACGTGTTATGACATCTTACTGGGATACGGCATGTGGGGCCCAGCCTGAGGCGGCCCAGCCTGAGGCGGCCCAGACTCATCCCCGGTGCCCAAGTGCGCGCGGACTTGGTCGTAGGTTCGAGCCCCAATGATGAAGCGTCCTCCTCGACCAGCCGCCTTCTCCGCCAGAATCTCCTCCTCGAAGCTGAAACAATATCGCAAAAACGAGTCAAATCGCAGATAAAAAACCCATAATAAGGTGACTAAGAATTTTGACATAATCAAACTATGAGACTTCAAAAGACTTAGAAGAGGAAGTTACCTGTCAACCTCACGGAGACCAACAGTCTGGTGCTATAATACCACAGTCCTACAGCGTTATGCCACAGCCTGTTCAACTCTGTCTGTTGGTTAGCAAGTTCCAGTCTGGTGCTATAATACCACAGTCCTACAGCGTTATGCCACAGCCTGTTCAACTCTGTCTGTTGGTTAGCAAGTTCCAGTCTGGTGCTATAATACCACAGTCCTACAGCGTTATGCCACAGCCTGTTCAACTCTGTCTGTTGGTTAGCAAGTTCCAGTAAAAGGATATTGAAAGAGGCTGAAGGGGAATGGCTAATATTTAAAATGTAGTTAAGTCAGTTATAATCAGTATGGGATCAGCACCATGGACCCTTGAGGCACCCATTACATTTACATTTACCGACTAAATCAATACTTAGGTAACAAAGGGCGCCAGGGGGGGGGGGAGAAGGTCTGGGAGGACCCCACCCTGGCTGAGTGAAATACAGGTGGGTGTGGCGAGGGGAAGGGAGACAGCGCTAGCTTTTTGCCACATCGCGAAAAAGCCAACTGTATGTAGCGTAAGAATGGCCTAATTAATGACCTAATTAAAAAAAAGAATTGCTAGAGCACACCCAGAATGGTGCATCACTTTGCCAACTATATACAAGGGTATTGATGGCTTATAGCCACATCTGTACAGCTGGCTGGCATCCACCTGACTGCAGAAGATGGTGGGTATGCAGCTTTTCTTGTCATGTAAAAGTAGTCTAATTTGTATCGCAGCATTTGCACGTACAATTGAGTAAGTCTATCTGTGACCGTCAAACTCCCAATAGAGCATATCACTTGGAATGCCTTCATCATTAAGTCCGTCATTTGGCCTTAACGAGCATGTCCAAACCAACAAAGATGTCTTTGTTTGACAAGTGCAAAAATACTTTGTAGGCTGGCCCTGGCTAACAGTACAGCATTTGTTACCTTGTTTAGTTTTACCTAAAATATTTTTCAGGCAATAAAAAAGGTCAAAGTTTAAGGATGTTTGGCTAAAGGGAGATTACAGATATGTGCACACATATTCTCTGTACACATATAAAGCTGGCTGCCCAATTGGTTGTATCTCAGGATTCATATGCTTATAGTATTTAAGGTAATATACCACATTTCAAAACTTTTAGTAAAATATTGTAACATTTTTATATGCTTATAACAATACAATAATAAAAAAGGATGTTTTCAGGTAACTTTTTTCAAAGATTGAGGTAGAACCCCCCCCCCCCCCCCAACCCCCTATTACATTTTAAAATTGCGGCCTATGGGTTTCATGTATTTTCACATATTTTTTATTGTACAAAAAAAGCAAGATGGTAAAACATCCTGATTTTTGTGCAAGGAGTATTTGTTATATACTTACAAAAATAATACAATAGTATTGATAGGTTTTTAGACTAGTTCTTTTGCAATGTGAGCTTGAACCACCATCCAACCCGAATCCCTATAAAAAGCATTGTCACCAAGAATTTTGGGGATACAAAAAATCACAAATAAATGTGTCCTGATATTTTTTAGTTTATATTATTTCCTGTTATGTACATTGTATTAATATTGAGATTTGGAAAAAAAAAATGCTGTCACATATAAATTGCATTTGCTAGGTGGTGCCACAGTGATCTCGCATACTACCTTAAATGCTTTTACTTATATTGTGGATGTGCCTGCTGCTAGCACCTTGCATCTGCTGCTGCTAGCACCCCACCATCCTGTAGCAGTAGATTAACAGCACCTGTGTTATGAACAGGTACTAATTTAGTTTGAGGCAGAACAGAAAGATTTACCAAAAAATGTGGGCCTTTCATCTTACCATGTTAAACCTGTAAACTGATGCAGACATTCTGCCAAGAAATGGTACACTTCAGGGGCCAGTTTCACAAAAAAATTATGAAAGTACCTTTGGCATGAATATTGTAATTAATAAATACTGTTCTATTAAACCTTCATACCACTCATTAATATGATATAATTTGTAGGATCCTTGGTCCATCTATAAGTGCCTAGCTAACTGCAGGGTGGACTAGAGGGCTATGGATGGCCAAGCTCGGCCTGCTATACAAGAGCAGCTGGATTCCACAAAAATGTGATGAAAACGCTATATATCTGTCAAATATGCATATATTCATGAGCTCACAAGATATATAACAAAAAAATGCCTCACGGGCAGCGCCACTATGGTAGAACTGGCCTGGAGTTATTTCTGACAGGCAAGTCTGTTCCAAGTCTGCATGTTCTGAGCTTGAAGCGAAATTGTTCAGTCTTCCGTTACTATATTGATTTATGCAGTCATCTTGCCTGAATGAGTGCGAATCTTGTCTCCCAACGATTTAATTTATATCAAGGAAGAAAATTGCTATTTCAAAATATGGCTGACAAGTAAGTGTTTAGTCAAGACAGGAAAACAAGTTTTGAACAGCAAACAAGTGCGATGAGTTCAGCGTTACTTGTTTTCCATTACCAACTGTCTTACAACAAATTCCCCGGTTTTATCGGTTTACCTTGTACAATTTTGCTGGGCGCTCTCGCTACCAAGATGTTTTTATGCATCTATACAAGAAAAAAAATGGGTATCTTCTGGATGTGGAAATCATGATATAATCAAGACGTAAAGATTGCACAGTACAATGCAAGGCTTCATTCAATCTCAGTGTCATCATCATGTCGCAATTTCCACATCCAGAAGATACCCATTTTTTTTTTATTGTAGAGATGCATGACCACGTCTTGGGATAGAGCGCCAGCGCCTAGCACATTGTACGACGTAAACTGGTAAAACAGGGGAATTGGCCTCTTCCGCCCTGTTGCAACATCTGTTGACAACTTTGCCGCTTGTCACTTCGAATGGCTGCGACAATGTTACAAATGAAATGTGAAATATAGGCGGTATTGTAGACAGCAGCAGTTCTTTTAAAGAAACAAACTATATGTAACTAGCTAGTTTAAGGGGTGTACACTCATAATGGCCGAACGGCCAAATGGTTGAAGGATTTAAGGGGGGGGGGGGCAGCAAGCCAGCGGATAAGCCTGTGCCTTGACGATTGGGTGTCCGCCACCTGGGAGGGGGCAGTGATGGAGGGTGGGAGGTCGGGCTAGGCTTCCTGAGGGAATATCACTTTTCACAGGGGAATCCCTTAGAGCCCAGTAATGAGCATGGATATCGCAGATTTTTCCACACAGCCAATTTATCCGCTGGAGCCCACTAATGAGTATTGATGACGAAGATTTGAATGGTAATGAGGGTATAGAGCATGGATTTTTGATGGCGAGAACAACCACAGAAAATCTACTTGCTACAGGCTAATCCCCTCGACTAACCCCTCCCTCAACCCCCCCACCCCTCAATTGCCACAGATTCAAGTTGCAAGTCGAGTTCTTCCCCGCCAAAATTAAGCTCAGGCAAAATTTATATAAAAATTTGCAGAGAACTCGATTGTTTCATTTTATAAATTCAGAAATCTGATAAACATTGCTGTTTTCTGCTGTGGTGTGGCAAACGTATCTATCACTGGACACCACAGAACTCTGTTGCTGAACTGCTACTTATACTAAAGCATCGCAAAGCACATAAACTGATGATGTTTACCACTAATATGAAAATTTGTGGTAAATTATTATCACAGGCAAGGCTAAGAGACACTATTCAGCAGTCTGGAATGGGTGGAGTATGGACAAAAGAAATCATGAATGATTCAAGGACTTATTCTTATTTGTATTTTAACCTCTTTAGTTTTGGCAGGAAAGAGCTTGACATGCAACTTTAATCCCCTTGCGGCTTGACCAACACTGACCCTGACCACCACCCCCCCCTCTCCTCCTCCACCTGTGGTAGAGGGTGGTGAGAGCGACTCGGCCGTTATGCCGTTCGGCCATTATGCATAGCATTTGTTTAAGGTATGTAGAATTTAAATATAATAAAGATTAGATGTGGTATTCACCCACAAAGTGATACTAGGCAGATTAAAGTGGAGGGGTTTCAAATCACTGAGGATTTGCAGGCTGCACTTCAGGACCTAGCCCTGGTACATGCCGCTCACCAAGGCCTAAAATTAGAAATCGCGGACCGGTGGCTCAAGTTGAAGGTCCTAACAGAATAAATATGCAGTGCCTACCCGTCAAGTTATTCCATTAGATTCCTGAAGCTTTCAGGACTTTTGTCGGACAGTCATGTCTTTGGTCGGTAGTATATTGTCTTTTAATTTGGGTGATTTGTGTTCTCTCTTGCTTCGTTTTGAATGAGCCGCCGCTCGCCGGAAGTAAACAAACTTAGCATGAGCACTCACTGCCAGGCAGCGTTTGCTGACGTCCGGCGAATGGCTGAGCATTGAAAACGAAGTGAGAGGTGACAAAAATTGCCCGGATTACAAGAAAATACACTACTGACCAAAGAAATGAGTGTCCGATGAAAGTCATAAAAGCTTCAACAACATGGTGGAGCAGATTGACGGGTAGGTACTGCATATTTATTCTGTAAGAACTTTCAACTTGAGCCACCGGTCCGCGATTTCTAATTTTAGGCCTGGTGAGCGGCATGGCTCTCACCCTTGCTCCGTTTACGGGCGTGGTAAGAGAGGCATGTACCAGGGTAGTCCCATATGAGACAGTTGTTGCTACACACAACAGTCTCATGTCCTCATGTACAAAATGAGGGTGTAAGATTAGCTTTTGTGGGCGACTAAGTGTTGTTAACCGCACGATCCATCAAACCCTGGTAATTTTGTACTCTGATACCTAAACTTCATATTTACCACAAAACCCACATGTATATGAACTCACAAAGTATCGCATTACTATCAAGTCGGTTGAAATGAGACTTTCTTGTTATTTACCGCAGCATTTTGTGTTTGGTCATTCTTTACCAGCGGCTTTCGCCAGGTGGCGTTTCGCTTATTGCGTGTCAATGGCTGCGTGTATGAAGCGCCACCAAGCGAATGGTGCGGTTTTAACGACATGTACGCATGCGCAGTTTCTCCACTGGGTAGGCAAGGCAGCGGACAGAACTGAGTTGTCCGCTGCTTCGAAAAATCAACAGACGATATCGTCGTAATCACGGAGACTTCAACCAAAATAACAAGATAAGTTGTAAGATGCATACTTTTAGAAACTATTGCCCTACCCCAAAAAGTTCTCGCCATCAGCACCGCTTCTCGCCACACGTCTTTGTAAAATGCCGTACAGGATTTGATAGACTGGACATGTGGCGTTGTTGGGAAACAACGCCACATGGGGCTAGTACCAGGGCTATTCAGAACCCTGGCCGAGCGGTAGCGAGGTCTGGGTTCTTCAGTTCAGGGTTAAGGCCAGTAAGGGACAGCTAGTGAGTGAGCGATAATTAGGGAATAACAACCTGCGAAACAGAAGCACAGATAAATTATGCCAAAGGCAACGAAAACACCTGTTCTGTGCCTCGCTCCGTGCAGTCACCCACCGACTCATTTCGTCCTCCATCTCCTTGAGACGTTGTTCTGTGATGCCTGCCATTTCTAAGGATTTTCTATTAGCTTCTGATGTTCAACAGTAGAGCGATATTTCGGTTTAGCCTGGTTCCTGGGCGCTACCTCTCGTGCACCAACGGACTCACTCTCTGCCTTCGACTCACACCGCTAGGGCTCCATTTTTGCAAAGACTTCTCATACAAGTTTTTTGATTATAGGTAAAAGCTCGCTTGCGTAGCGCCACCGTGCGGGGAGCTTGTTACGGACTTAGTGAGCGGCGGTACCAGCTTATAATAGGCACACCACTCACTCGCTGGGCGGCGCTGACCGGTCGCTTTATAGGCTCTTCCGCAGCCCCATCTCTGCTCGCTCCATGAGTGAGCTGGCCACGCAGAGGCGAGCTGTGGAGGAGACTAGTCGCTTTATCACAGGCACATGTATGCAGCTGTTCAATATTTTAGAGTTAGTCGTGCAAATTGGTTGTGAAATTACCGTAAGCGAAGGAAGTATTCTTAATATTTTTTCTGTATTATCCCAACCAAACTAAGGGGAAATGTTAATTTCCTAACAAATAACGCAATGTTTTATCGCGATTATATGAAGAAGGCGCCAACCTCACCATTGCGGGGATGTACTCAAGGTAGATCTAGACAATTTAGGTGGTCATCCACATCCGACTGTGGAAGTGCGATCATTGAACGAATTAAGTTGATGATTTAAAGGTGCATGACCTATGGTGTTGGCAAAATGAAAATGCCAAAGATTATACTTGGTGACCTAAACCAAGCCAATTCTAAGACATACTTATAAATATATAGACTTCCTTTTGACGAATGACTGTATATTAGAAAAATCAGTATCTTGTGTGAAATAATCTCTATGCATTCAACAGACCACAGGGCGGGTGTTACTGATATAAAAGTGAACGCTGATGCTCGCGGCCAGGGGTACTTGAAGTTTAATGACACGCTCATGAATGACGTAGATTATGAGACCATTGTTAAAGCAGCGGTAGATGATGTTATGATGGCGGAGGAACCGGCGGTGGGGCGGGGGGGGGGGGGGGGGCATCCGGGGCACGTGCCCCCCTGATCAAAATATTTGAAGGGCACGGGTATCTTCATGCCCACCCCCCTTAATATTTCTCATGATGCTTTCCAGACTGAAACATGGTGCCTAGATAGTATTTAAATAAATGCCCCCCCACCCCTCCCCCCACTTGCTGCCCTTTCGTACGTTCTTGGATCCGGTGTAGCATGATAACCTGTCCGCCGTGATAAAGTGTCCGGCTGGCGTGTGCGCATGCGCAGCGAATGGGGTTGTTATGTAAATAGCCTATGTATGTTAGGTTTAGGGTTGGGATAGGATTAGGTTAGGGCCAGGGTTAGGGTTAGGGTTAGTATTAGGGTTCTGGTTAGGCTTAGTGGCATGAAAGAAGTCGTGGCCGGACAGGTTATCACGGCCGGACAGGTTATCACGGCCGGACAGGTTATTATGTTTAGGGCTAGGAGGCACTGGAGTCTGTCCTGCTGCATGCAGGCGCCTTCGGATGTCGTTATAATAATTTAAAGTTTATTGTGATGGCATAGACTAATTCTGACAGGCTGAAAGTTCAATTTGCCATGGTCCTTGTAGCGGTATCAAACGAAAATGTAAAACTTAATTTGAATTATGCGAACATCCCGGGGGCGGGGCGGTGGGGTGGGGGGGAGGCACTATTTGCCTTGATGCCCGAGAGAGCGGATACTTTGATGAAATATATACCCTGACAGTGTGCAGCGAAAATATACCCATTCCGAGCGGATGTTGGCGGTAATACCCCGACTGACCGGAATGTGGCCGGAAAACGCCTCGACGGAGACCCCACCCCGCCACCCCCGCCACCCCAGCAATGTATTAAGTATCCCACCCCACCACCCGCCGACCCCCCGCCACCCCAGCAATGTATTAAGTATCCCACCCCACCCCGCCACCCCGCCACCCCGCCACCCCGCCACCCCCGCCACCCCCGCCACCCCCGCCACCCCAGCAATGTATTAAGTATCCCACCCCACCCCGCCACCCCGCCACCCCGCCACCCCCGCCACCCCAGCAATGTATTAAGTATCCCCCCACCCCGCACCCCACCGCCACCCCGCCACCCCCCAGCAATGTATTAAGTATCCCACCCCACCCCCGCCACCCCGCCACCCCGCCCACCCCGCCACCCCGCCACCCCAGCAATGTATTAAGTATCCCACCCCACCCCGCCACCCCGCCACCCCGCCACCCCGCCACCCCGCACCCCAGCAATGTATTAAGTATCCCACCCCACCCCGCCACCCCGCCACCCCGCCACCCCGTCACCCCGCCACCCTGCCACCCCGCCACCCCGCCACCCCGCCACCCCAGCAATGTATTAAGTATCCCACCCCACCCCGCCACCCCGCCACCCCAGCAATGTATTAAGTATCCCACCCCACCCCGCCACCCCGCCACCCCGCCACCACCGCCACCCGCCACCCGCCACCCCGCCACCCCTGCCACCCCGCCATCCCGCCACCGCCCCACCCCAGCAATGTATTAAGTATCCCACCCCACCCCGCCACCCCGCCACCCCAGCAATGTATTAAGTATCCCACCCCACCCCGCCACCCCGCCACCCCGCCACCCCGCCACCCCAGCAATGTATTAAGTATCACACCCCACCCCGCCACCCGCCCACCCCAGCAATGTATTAAGTATCCCACCCCACCCCGCTGCCCGCCACCCCCGCCACCCCGCCACCCCCGCCACCCCGCCACCCCGCCACCCCGCCACCCCGCCACCCCAGCAATGTATTAAGTATCCCACACCACCCCGCCACCCCGCCACCCCAGCAATGTATTAAGTATCCCCACCCCATCCCGCCACCCCGCCACCCCGCCACCCCGCCACCCCGCCACCCCCAGCAATGTATTAAGTATCCCACCCCACCCGCCACCCCGCCACCCCGCCACCCCGCCACCGCCACCCCGCCACCCCGCCACCCCGCCACCCACAGCAATGTATTAAGTATCACACCCCACCCCGCCACCCCGCCACCCCAGCAATGTATTAAGTATCCCACCCCACCCCGCCACCCCGCCACCCCGCCACCCCAGCAATGTATTAAGTATCCCACCCCACCCCGCCACCCCGCCACCCCCGTCACCCCGCCACCCCCGCACCACGCCACCCCAGCAATGTATTAAGTATCCCACCCCATCCCGCCACCCCGCCACCCCCGCCACCCCGCCACCCCAGCAATGTATTAAGTATCCCACCCCATCCCGCCACCCCGCCACCCCGCCACCCCGCCACCACAGCAATGTATTAAGTATCCCACCCCACCCCGCCACCCCAGCAATGTATTAAGTATCCCACCCCCACCCCGCCACCCCGCCACCCCGCCACCCCGCCACCCCGCCACCCGCACCCCAGCAATGTATTAAGTATCCCACCCCACCCCGCCACCCCGCCACCCCGCCACCCCGCCACCCCGCCACCCCGCCACCCCAGCAATGTATTAAGTATCCCACACCACCCCGCCACCCCGCCACCCCAGCAATGTATTAAGTATCCCACCCCATCCCCGCCACCCCGCCACCCCGCCCACCCCGCCACCGCCCGGCCACCCCCAGCAATGTATTAAGTATCCCACCCCACCCCGCCCCCGCCACCCCGCCACCCCGCCACCCCGCCACCCCGCCACCCCGCCACCCCGCCACCACAGCAATGTATTAAGTATCACCCCGCCACCCCGCCACCCCGCCACCCCAGCAATGTATTAAGTATCCCACCCCACCCCGCCACCCCGCCACCCCGCCACCCTGCCACCCCGCCACCACCGCCACTCCGCCACCCACCGCCACCCCAGCAATGTATTAAGTATCCCACCCCACCCCGCCACCCCCGCCACCCCCGCCACCCCAGCAATGTATTAAGTATCCCACCCCACCCCGCCCACCCCGCCACCCCGCCACCCCAGCAATGTATTAAGTATCCCACCCCCACCCCGCCACCCCCGCCACCCTGCCACCCCCGCCACCCCGCCACTCCGCCACCCCCGCCACCCCAG
>OZ025250.1:59567696-59685771 GCA_964019135.1 Arenicola marina
GTAGGATGCCATTATGGTAGATATTGGGGTGAGGGGTGGGGCGGTGGGGGGGGGGACAAGATATGGAAAACTAGGTCCAATCAATACGCATATCGTATATATATTGCCCCTCCGCCTTTCTATAGTGATATTTCTTCGAGAACGTTATTTAGTGCGTTCTAAAATTATTAGGCATCACAACATACCACATTATATGATCTAAGTTGACGAGGGAATGGCATCCAGAAAAATCAAGACACTGAGAATGGGTCTCCTAAAAATATGACGTCATAATAACTTTGCCTGGAAACAAATAATGAATAACGTTAGCAACGCGTAGCAACTGAATCTATTGCCACACGGGTTCGAGTAAATTCCTCTGGTGCCTCATCCACCCTTCAACCCTCATTTTGAGCGGGTTACAGTGCTCGTACCCAATGTCTCCTTTCCTTATCGGAATCAGCGACTCTTAAAACCCCTATATACCAATTTCATGCTTTCCGCCGGAAACGAGGGTTGCCTATTTTTTGTCACATATCCGCCCGACTAGGTGGAAGAGTAGGTTAAGAGGAGCGGCGTTGCACAGCCGGGAGTGACAGTGCATGTGCTCAACCCCACCTCCCCCTCCTCCTCCCACCCACCCCGCCGCCTTCCGTTTTCACCTCAAATCATGCAAATCGCGCCGCCAAAATGTCAAACACAGCGAGACACAGCAGGGAGTCTGGGGAAAGGTTCAGCAGGGTGGAAGATGCACCCCCAGCTTCCCCCCGCCCCTCACCGAAATATGAGGGTTGTACCCTAACCCTGGAACGCCACCCACTGTGACGTGTTCGATGTTTTGGCGGCGTCCTGGCGTGGGGGTGAAGGAGTGCGTCAAGGGAAGGACAAGGGGGGGCGTGGGGGTGAAGGAGTGCATCAAGGGAAGGACAGGGGGTGGCGTGGGGGGTGAAGGAGTGCGTCAAGGGAAGGACAGGGGGTGGCGCGGGGGTGAAGGTGTGCGTCAAGGGAAGGACAGGGGGTGGCGTGGGGGGTGAAGGAGTGCGTCAAGGGAAGGACAGGGGGTGGCGTGGGGTGAAGGAGTGCGCCAAGGGAAGGACAGGGGGTGCGTGGGGGTGAAGGAGTGCGTCAAGGGAAGGACAGGGGGTGGCGCGGGGGTGAAGGAGTGCGTCAAGGAAGGACAGGGGGTGGCGTGGGGGTGAAGGAGTGCGCCAAGGGAAGGACAGGGGGTGGCGCGGGGGTGACGGAGTGCGTCAAGGGAAGGACAGGGGGTGGCGTGTTGGTGACGGACTACGTCAAGGAAGGACAGGGGGTGGCGTGGGGGTGACGGAGTGCGTCAAGGGAAGGACAGGGGGTGGCGTGGGGGTGAAGGAGTGCGTCAAGGAAGGACAGGGGGTGGCGTGCGGGTGAAGGAGTGCGTCAAGGGAAGGACAGGGGGTGGCGCGGGGGTGAAGGAGTGCGTCAAGGGAAGGACAGGGGGTGGCGTGGGGGTGAAGGAGTGCGTCAAGGGAAGGACAGGGGGTGGCGCGGGGGTGAAGGAGTGCGTCAAGGGAAGGACAGGGGTGGCGTGTTGGTGACGGACTACGTCAAGGGAAGGACAGGGGGTGGCGTGGGGGTGACGGAGTGCGTCAAGGGAAGGACAGGGGGTGGCGCGGGGGTGACGGAGTGCGTCAAGGGAAGGACAGGGGGTGGCGTGTTGGTGACGGACTACGTCAAGGGAAGGACAGGGGGTGGCGTGGGGGTGAAGGAGTGCGTCAAGGGAAGGACAGGGGGGTGCGTGGGGGTGAAGGAGTGCGTCAAGGGAAGGACAGGGGGTGGCGTGCGGGTGAAGGAGTGCGTCAAGGGAAGGACAGGGGGTGGCGTGGGGGTGAAGGAGTGCGTCAAGGGAAGGACAGGGGGGGGCGTGGGGGTGAGAGAGTGCGCCAAGGGAAGGACAGGGGGTGGCGCGGGGGTGACGGAGTGCGTCAAGGAAGGACAGGGGGTGGCGTGGGGGTGAAGGAGTGCGTCAAGGGAAGGACAGGGGGTGGCGTGCGGGTGAAGGAGTGCGTCAAGGGAAGGACAGGGGGTGGCGTGCGGGTGAAGGAGTGCGTCAAGGGAAGGACAGGGGGGGGCGTGGGGGTGAAGGAGTGCGCCAAGGGAAGGACAGGGGGTGGCGCGGGGGTGACGGAGTGCGTCAAGGAAGGACAGGGGGTGGCGTGTTGGTGACGGACTACGTCAAGGGAAGGACAGGGGGTGGCGTGGGGGTGACGGAGTGCGTCAAGGGAAGGACAGGGGGTGCGTGGGGGTGAAGGAGTGCGTCAAGGGATGGACAGGGGTGGCGTGCGGGTGAAGGAGTGCGTCAAGGGAAGGACAGGGGGTGGCGCGGGGGTGAAGGAGTGCGTCAAGGGAAGGACAGGGGGTGGCGTGGGGGTGAAGGAGTGCGTCAAGGGAAGGACAGGGGGTGGCGCGGGGGTGAAGGAGTGCGTCAAGGGAAGGACAGGGGGTGGCGTGTTGGTGACGGACTACGTCAAGGAAGGACAGGGGGTGGCGTGGGGGGTGACGGAGTGCGTCAAGGGAAGGACAGGGGGTGGCGTGGGGGTGAAGGAGTGCGTCAAGGAAGGACAGGGGGTGGCGTGGAGGTGACGGAGTGCGTCAAGGAAGGACAGGGGGTGGCGTGTTGGTGTCGGACTACGTCAAGGGAAGGACAGGGGGTGGCGTGGGGGTGACGGAGTGCGTCAAGGGAAGGACAGGGGTGGCGCGGGGGTGAAGGAGTGCGTCAAGGGAAGGACAGGGGGTGGCGTGGGGGTGAAGGAGTGCGTCAAGGGAAGGACAGGGGGTGGCGCGGGGTGAAGGAGTGCGTCAAGGGAAGGACAGGGGTGGCGTGGGGGTGAAAGGAGTGCGTCAAGGGAAGGACAGGGGGTGGCGTGGGGTGAAGGAGTGCGTCAAGGGAAGGACAGGGGGTGGCGTGGGGGTGACGGAGTGCGTCAAGGGAAGGACAGGGGGTGGCGTGGGGGTGAAGGAGCGGGTCAAGGGAAGGACAGGGGGTGGCGTGGGGGTGAAGGAGCGGGTCAAGGGAAGGACAGGGGGTGGGCGTGGGGGTGAAGGTGTGCGTAAAGGGAAGGACAGGGGGTGGCGTGGGGGTGAAGGAGTGCGTCAAGGGAAGGACAGGGGGTGGCGTGGGGGTGAAGGAGTGCGTCAAGGGAAGGACAGGGGTTGGCGTGGGGGTGAATGAGTGCGTCAAGGGAAGGACAGGGGGTGGCGTGGGGGTGAAGGAGTGCGTCAAGAGAAGGACAGGGGGTGGCGTGGGGGTGAAGGAGTGCGTCAAGGGAAGGACAGGGGGTGGCGTGGGGGTGAATGAGTGCGTCAAGGGAAGGACAGGGGGTGGCGTGGGGGTGAAGGAGTGCGTCAAGGGAAGGACAGGGGTGCGTGGGGTGAAGGAGCGGGTCAAGGGAAGGACAGGGGGTGGCGTGGGGGTGAAGGTGTGCGTAAAGGGAAGGACAGGGGTGGCGTGGGGGTGAAGGAGTGCGTCAAGGGAAGGACAGGGGGTGGCGTGGGGGTGAAGGAGTGCGTCAAGGGAAGGACAGGGAGTGGCGTGGGGGTGACGGAGTGCGTCAAGGGAAGGACAGGGGGTGGCGTGGGGGTGAAGGAGTGCGTCAAGGGAAGGACAGGGGGTGGCGTGTTGGTGACGGACTACGTCAAGGGAAGGACAAGGGGTGGCGTGGGGTGAAGGAGTGCGTCAAGGGAAGGACAGGGGGTGGCGTGGGGGTGAAGGAGTGCGTCAAGGGAAGGACAGGGGGTGGCGTGGGGGTGAAGGAGTGCGTCAAGGGAAGGACAGGGGGTGGCGTGGGGGTGAAGGAGTGCGTCAAGGGAAGGACAGGGGGTGGCGTGGGGGTGAAGGAGTGCGTCAAGGGAAGGACAGGGGGTGGCGTGGGGGTGAAGGAGTGCGTCAAGGGAAGGACAGGGGGTGGCGTGTTGGTGACGGACTACGTCAAGGGAAGGACAGGGGGTGGCGCGGGGGTGACGGAGTGCGTCAAGGGAAGGACAGGGGGTGGCGTGGGGGTGAAGGAGTGCGTCAAGGGAAAGACAGGGGTGGCGTGGGGGTGAAGGAGGTGCGTCAAGGAAGGACAGGGGGTGGCGTGCGGGTGAAGGAGTGCATCAAGGAAGGACAGGGGGTGGCGCGGGGGTGAAGGAGTGCGTCAAGGGAAGGACAGGGGGTGGCGTGGGGGTGACGGAGTGCGTCAAGGGAAGGACAGGGGGTGGCGTGGAGGTGACGGAGTGCGTCAAGGAAGGGACAGGGGTGGCGTGGGGTGAAGGAGTGCGTCAAGGGAATGACAGGGGGGGCGTGGGGGTGACGGAGTGCGTCAAGGGAAGGACAGGGGCTGGCGCGGGGGTGAAGGAGTGCGTCAAGGGAAAGGACAGGGGGTGGGCGTGGGGGTGACGGAGTGCGTCAAGGGAAGGACAGGGGGTGGCGTGGAGGTGACGGAGTGCGCCAAGGGAAGGACAGGGGGTGGCGTGGGGGTGAAGGAGTGCGTCAAGGAAGGACAGGGGGTGGCGTGGGGGTGAAGGAGTGCGTCAAGGGAAGGACAGGGGGTGGCGTGGAGGTGAAGGAGTGCGTCAAGGGAAGGACAGGGGGTGGCCGTGGAGGTGAAGGAGTGCGTCAAGGGAAGGACAGGGGGGTGGCGTGGAGGTGAAGGAGTGCGTCAAGGGAAGGACAGGGGGAGGGGCGTGGGGGTGAAGGAGTGGCGTCAAGGGAAGGACAGGGGGGGCATAAGATCGGGGCGAGGAAACGATTGCACTTCCAACAGTGTGTAAAGGTATTCAATGGAGGGTTTGGGGGGATGGGTGGGGGTAGAGTAAGGCCAGGGTGTCAGGGGTATCAAATGTAGGGTGTGAGGGGAGGGGCGGGGGTAACGTAGGGCGTGGGGGGATGGGCGGAGGGAATGTAGGGTGTGAGGGGAGGGGCGGGGTACCTTATTTATAGATAACAAGTACACTGATCGCTTTACCAGACTCCGTGTTTGCTTTCGCATGTTTGACCTTGCCTTGACCTCTGGGATTGATTGACCAGATTCTTCAAGTGAGACAACATGGAAGTCGCTATAGACCCCCGCAGACCCCCACAGACCCCCACAGACCCCCACAGACCCCCACAGACCCCCGCAGACCAACACAGACCACCGCAGACCAACACAGACCCCCGCAGACCGACACAGACGGCCACAGACCCCACAAGCCCCCACAGACCCCCGCAGACCGACACAGACCGACACAGATCCCACTTACCCCCACAGACACCCACAGATCGACACAGACCGACACAGATCTCACTTACTCCCACAGACACCCACAGACCGACACAGATCCCCCACAGACCAAAACAGACCAACACATAACCCACAGACCGACACAGACGGCCACAGACCCCACAAACCCCCACAGACCCCCGCAGACCGACACAGTCCGACACAGACCCCCGCAGACCCCCACAGACACCCACAGACCGACACAGATCCCCCCCAGACCGAAACAGACCAACACAGACTGGCACAGAGTCCCACCGACCCCCACCGACCCCCACAGAACCCCCATATGCCCCACGTACCGCCACAGTCGCAGACTGCCACAGATTGCCATCGACCCCCCACAGACCCCCCATAGAATAAAAGATGGATCACTGCCCTAAATACCATGTTAGCATATGTATGCTTTTGTTTTGATCAAATTGGAATCATTTTGGAAATGAAGGCCAAAGCCCAGTTATCGGCCGACCTTGACACCCTGCCTACCGCCCCCCCCCCCCCCCGTCACGTCCCCCTGCCGCCCACCCCCCGCCACGTCCCCCGGCCTACCGCCGCCCGCCCCCCCCGCCACGTCCCCCTCCCTACCGCCCCCCCCCCCGGGGCCCCGCCACGTCCCTCTGCGTACCGCCGCCCCCCGCCACGTCCCCCTGCCTACCGGCGCCCCCCCCCGCCCCCGCCACGTCCCCCTTTTCTACGCCCCCCCCCCCCCCGCCACGTCCCCCCTGCCTACCGCCCCCCCCCCCGCCACGTCCCTCTGCCTACCGCCGCCCCCCGCCACGTCCCTCTGCGTACCGCCGCCCCTGCCACGTCCCCCTGCCTACCGCCGCCCCCCTCCCCCCCCGCCACGTCCCTCTGCCCTACCGCCGTCCCCCGCCACGTCCCCCAGCCTCCCCACACCCCCCGCCACGTCCCCCTGCCTACCGCCGCCCCCCCCCGCCTCGTCCCCCTATAGTGCGAGCCAGTGAGTGATAAAGTGGCCTGTCGTAGGAGCAAGTGTCTTCCCCTCCCCTGACTTGGGGTGTCACCTGACCTCAGGGTGTCTCCCCTCCCCTGACTTGGGGTGTCACCTGACCTTAGGGTGTCTCCCCTCCCCCAACTTGGGGTATCACCTGACCTTAGAGTGTCTCCCCTCCCCTAACTTGGGGTATCACCTGACCTTAGAGTGTCTCCCCTCCCCTGACTTGGGGTGTCACCTGACCTTAGGGTGTCTCCCCTCCCCCAACTTGGGGTGTCACCTGACCTTAGGGTGTCTCCCCTCCCCTGACTTGGGGTGTCACCTGACCTTAGGGTGTCTCCCCTCCCCTGACTTGGGGTGTCACCTGACCTTAGGGTTTCTCCCCTCCCCTAACTTGGGTATCACCTGACCTTAGGGTGTCTCCCCCTCCCCCAACTTGGGGTATCGCCTGATCTTAGGGTGTCTCCCATCCCCTAACTTGGGGTGTCTCCCCTCCCCTAAATTGGGGTATCACCTGACCTTAGGGTGTCTCCGCTTCCCTGACTTGGGGTATCACCTGACCTTAGGTTGTCTCCCCTCCCACAACTTGGGGTATCACCTGATCTTAGGGTGTCTCCCATCCCCTAACTTGGGGTGTCTCCCCTCCCCTAAATTGGGGTATCACCTGACCTTAGGGTGTCTCCCCTCCCCTAACTTGGGGTATCACTTGACCTTAGGGTGTCTTCCCTCCCCTGACTTGGGGTGTCACCTGACCTTAGGGTGTCTCCCCTCCCCTGACTTGGGGTGTCACCTGACCTTAGGGTGTCTCCCCTCCCCTGACTTGGGGTGTCACTGACCTTAGGGTTTCTCCCCTCCCCTAACTTGGGGTATCACCTGACCTTAGGGTGTCTCCCCTCCCCCAACTTGGGGTATCACCTGATCTTAGGGTGTCTCCCATCCCCTAACTTGGGGTGTCTCCCCTCCCCTAAATTGGGGTATCACCTGACCTTAGGGTGTCTCCGCTTCCCTGACTTGGGGTATCACCTGACCTTAGGGTTTCTCCCCTCCCCTGACTTGGGGTATCACCTGACCTTAGGTTGTCTCCCCTCCCACAACTTGGGGTATCACCTGACCTTAGAGTGTCTCCCCTCCCCTAACTTGGGGTGTCTCACCTCCCCTGACTTGGGGTATCACCTGACCTTAGGGTGTCTCCCATCCCCTAACTTAGGGTGTCTCCCCTCCCCTGACTTGGGGTATCACCTGACCTTGGGGTGTCTCCCTTCCCCTGACTTGGGGTATCACCTGACCTTAGGGTGTCTCCCCTCCCCAAACTTGGGGTATCACCTGACCTTAGAGTGTCTCCCCTCCCCTAACTTGGGGTGTCTCACCTCCCCTGACTTGGGGTATCACCTGACCTTAGGGTGTCTCCCATCCCCTAACTTAGGGTGTCTCCCCTCCCCTGACTTGGGGTATCACCTGACCTTGGGGTGTCTCCCTTCCCCTGACTTGGGGTATCACCTGACCTTAGGGTGTCTCCCCTCCCCAAACTTGGGGTATCACCTGACCTTAGGTTGTCTCCCCTCCCACAACTTGGGGTATCACCTGACCTTAGAGTGTCTCCCCTCCCCTAACTTGGGGTGTCTCACCTCCCCTGACTTGGGGTATCACCTGACCTTAGGGTGTCTCCCATCCCCTAACTTAGGGTGTCTCCCCTCCCCTGACTTGGGGTATCACCTGACCTTGGGGTGTCTCCCTTCCCCTGACTTGGGGTATCACCTGACCTTAGGGTGTCTCCCCTCCCCAAACTTGGGGTATCACCTGACCTTAGAGTGTCTCCCCTCCCCTAACTTGGGGTATCACTTGACCTTAGGGTGTCTCCCTTCCCCTGACTTGGGGTATCACCTGACCTTAGGGTGTCTCCCCTCCCCTGACTTGGGGTATCACCTGACCTTAGGGTGTCTCCCCTCCCCAAACTTGGGGTATCACCTGACCTTAGAGTGTCTCCCCTCCCCTAACTTGGGGTATCACTTGACCTTAGGGTGTCTCCCTTCCCCTGACTTGGGGTATCACCTGACCTTAGGGTGTCTCCCCTCCCCTGACTTGGGGTATCACCTGACCTTAGGGTGTCTCCCCTCCCCTAACTTGGGGTATCATATGACCTTAGGGTGTCTCCCTTCCCCTGACTTGGGGTATCACCTGACCTTAGGGTGTCTCCCCTTCCCCAACTTGGGGTATCACCTGACCTTAGGGTGTCTCCCATCCCCTAACTTGGGGTATCACCTGACCTTAGGGTGTCTCCCCTCCCCCAACTTGGGGTATCACCTGACCTTAGGGTGTCTCCCCTCCCCCAACTTGGGGTATCACCTGACCTTAGGGTGTCTCCCATCCCCTAACTTGGGGTGTCTCCCCTTCCCTAACTTGGGGTATCACCTGACCTTACGGTGTCTCCCATCCCCTAACTTGGGGTATCACTTGACCTTAGGGTGTCTCCCATTCCCTAACTTGGGGTATCACCTGACCTTACGGTGTCTGCCATCCCCTAACTTGGGGTATCACTTGACCTTAGGGTGTCTCCCATCCTCTAACTTGGTGTATCACCTGACCTTGGAATGTCCCCCATCCCCTAACTTAGGGTGTCTCCCATCCCCTAACTTGGGGTATCACCTGACCTTAGGGTGTCTCCCCTCCCCTGACTTGGGGTATCACCTGAACTTAGGGTGTCTCCCCTCCCCTAACTTGGGGTATCACCTGACCTTAGAGTGTCGCCCCTCCCCTAACTTGGGGTATCACCTGACCTTAGGGTGTCTCCCCTCCCCTAACTTGGGGTATCACCTGACCTTAGAGTGTCTCCCCTCCCCTAACTTGGGGTATGACCTCACCTTAGGGTGTCTCCCCTCACCTAACGTATGGTGTCTCCCTTCCCCTAACTTCGGGTAGGACCCCAAATGGGGGTCACACCCGCTTGGAGCCTTTCGCCTTCCTAAACTTGGGGTACCACTCCTAACTTGGGGTATCACCTGACCTTAGAGTGTCTCCCCTCCCCTAACTTGGGGTATGACCTCACCTTAGGGTGTCTCCCCTCACCTAACGTATGGTGTCTCCCTTCCCCTAACTTCGGGTAGGACCCCAAATGGGGGTCACACCCGCTTGGAGCCTTTCGCCTTCCTAAACTTGGGGTACCACTCCTAACTTGGGGTCTCTCCCCACCCCTGCCTTGGAGTGTCTTCCCTCCCCTAATTTTATTTAAACACTTTCGATATCAGCTGGAATATATAGTCAAGAGCTACAATTGTTATAAAACTTCAGTCTCAGAAGGGTACATCGAGAGAAATTTTAGATTTCTTCTTCGAGGATCGAGAGAAAAAAGGCGAAAAAGGGGTCATTTGGGCGCACATATGTATATACACGCCTTTTCGTCAAAGTACGTTGCTACTTATGGGGTGAAAAGATCAACTAAGCCACCCTCTTAAAAATATGTTCCAATGAATAGATTTTGGTAGATTTTGGATATGCCACCACTAGATACCTAAGGAATGAGAAAAAAACAGGTTTGATTACTATAGCAATTTGTTTTGGGTATATCCCTAGGTTTCCCGGACTATGCCGTTCGGTGCGCGTGTGTCTCCCCCCCCCCACGCCCCCCCACCCCCCGTGCCGATGTCGTCGCTCGACCGGGGTCCAAGTACCCGTCGTTAAAGGAGCCGTCGCTGAACAGGGGGCGTTGTCGGTGAAGTCGCACTACATGTCGTCGCACAGTCCATGCAGGGCGGAGTTAACCATGCCATCCGAATCACAAGTGTGTTCCATCTGTTACGATTTAACCACTTTCTAGAAAACAATGAAAATATATACGTTGCATAGTATAACGCATCCAGCCGGTGGCCCTACCTCACAATCACCTAGAATATGTATATCACATCATAGTATAACGCATCCAGCCGGGGGCTCTACCTCACAATCACCTAGAATATGTATATCACATCATAGTATAACGCATCCAGCCGGTGGCTCTACCTCACAATCACCTAGAATATGTATACCACATCATAGTATAACGCATCCAGCCGGTGGCCCTACCTCACAATCACCTAGAATATGTATATCACATGATAGTATAACGAATCCAGCCGGTGGCCCTACCTCACAATCACCTAGAATATGTATATCACATCATAGTATAACGCATCCAGCCGGTGGCCCTACCTCACAATCACCTAGAATATGTATATCACATCATAGTATAACGCATCCAGCCGGTGGCCCTACCTCACAATCACCTAGAATATGTATATCACATCATAGTATAACGCATCCAGCCGGTGGCCCTACCTCACAATCACCTAGAATATGCATATCACATCATAGTATAACGCATCCAGCCGGTGGCTCTACCTCACAATCAGCTAGAATATGTATATCACATCATAGTATAACGCATCCAGCCGGTGGCCCTACCTCACAATCACCTAGAATATGTATATCACATTATAGCATAACGCATCCAGCCGGTGGCTCTACCTCACAATCACCTAGAATAAGTATATCACATCATAGTATAACGCATCCAGCCGGTGACTCTACCTCACAATCACCTAGAATATGTATATCACATCATAGTATAACGCATCCAGCCGGTGGCCCTACCTCACAATCACCTAGAATATGTATATCACATTACAGGTAACGCATCCAGCCGGTGGCCCTACCTCACAATCACCTAGAATATGTATGTCACATCATAGTATAACGCATCCAGCCGGTGACCCTACCTCACAATCACCTAGAATATGTATATCACATCATAGTATAACGCATCCACCCGGTGGCCCTACCTCACAATCACCTAGAATATGTATATCACATCATAGTATAACGCATCCACCCGGTGGCCCTACCTCACAATCACCTAGAATATGTATGTCACATCATAGTATAACGCATCCAGCCGGTGACCCCACCCCACAATCGCCTAGAATATGTATATCACATCATAGTATAACGCATCCACCCGGTGGCTCTACCTCACAATCACCTAGAATATGTATGTCACATCATAGTATAACGCATCCAGCCGGTGACCCCACCTCACAATCACCTAGAATATGTATATCACATCATAGTATAACGTATCCACCCGGTGGCCCTACCTCACAATCACCTAGAATATGTATGTCACATCATAATATAACGCATCCAGCCGGTGGCCCTACCTCACAATCACCTAGAATATGTATATCACATTATAGCATAACGCATCCAGCCGGTGGTCCTACCTCACAATTACCTAGAATATGTATATCACATCATAGTATAACGCATCCAGCCGGTGGCCCTACCTCACAATCACCTGGAATATGTATATCACATCATAGTATAACGCATCCAGCCATTGGCCCTACCTCACAATCATCTAGAATATGCATATCACATCATAGTATAACGCATCCAGCCGGTGGCCCTACCTCACAATCACCTAGAATATGTATATCACATCATAGTATAACGCATCCAGCCGGTGGCTCTACCTCGCAATCACCTAGAATATGTATATCACATCATAGTATAACGCATCCAGCCGGTGACCCTACCTCACAATCACCTAGAATATGTATATCACATTATAGCGTAACGCATCCAGCCGGTGGCCCTACTTCACAATCACCTAGAATATGTATATCACATCATAGTATAACGCATCAAGCCGGTGGCTCTACCTCACAATCACCTAGAATATGTATATCACATCATAGTATAACGCATCCAGCCGATGGCCCTACCTCACAATCACCTAGAATATGTATATCACATCATAGTATAACGCATCCAGCCGGTGGCCCTACCTCACAATCACCTAGAATATGTATATTACATTATAGTATAACGCATCCAGCCGGTGGCCCTACCTCACAATCACCTAGAATATGTATGTCACATCATAGTATAACGCATCCAGCCGGTGGCCCTACCTCACAATCACCTAGAATATGTATATCACATCAGAGTATAACGCATCCAGCCATTGGCCCTACCTCACAATCATCTAGAATATGTATATCACATCATAGTATAACGCATCCAGCCGGTGGCCCTACCTCACAATCACCTAGAATATGTATATCACATTATAGCATAACGCATCAAGCCGGTGGCTCTACCTCACAATCACCTAGAATATGTATATCACATCAGAGTATAACGCATCCAGCCGGTGACCCTACCTCACAATCACCTAGAATATGTATATCACATTATAGTATAACGCACCCAGCCGGTGGCCCTACCTCACAATCACCTAGAATATGTATATCACATCATAGTATAACGCATCCAGCCGGTGACCCTACCTCACAATCATCTAGAATATGTATATCACATCATAGTATAACGCATCCAGCCGGTGGCCCTACCTCACAATCACCTAGAATATGTATATCACATTATAGCATAACGCATCAAGCCGGTGGCTCTACCTCACAATCACCTAGAATATGTATATCACATCATAGTATAACGCATCCAGCCGGTGACCCTACCTCACAATCACCTAGAATATGTATATCACATTATAGCATAACGCATCCAGCCGGTGGCCCTACTTCACAATCACTTAGAATATGTATATCACATCATAGCATAACGCATCCAGCCGGTGGCTCTACCTCACAATCACCTAGAATATGTATATCACATCATAGTATAACGCATCCAGCCGGTGGCTCTACCTCATAGTCACCTAGAATATGTATATCACATCATAGTATAACGCATCCAGCCGGTGGCCCTACCTCACAATCACCTAGAATATGTATATCACATCATAGTATAACCCATCCAGCCGGTGACCCTACCTCACAATCACCTAGAATATGTATATCACATTATAGCATAACGCATCCAGCCGGTGGCCCGACTTCACAATCACCTAGAATATGTATATCACATCATAGTATAACGCATCCAGCCGGTGACCCTACCTCACAATCACCTAGAATATGTATATCACATTATAGCATAACGCATCAAGCCGGTGGCCCTACTTCACAATCACCTAGAATATGTATATCACATCATAGTATAACGCATCCAGCCGGTGGCCCTACCTCACAATCACCTAGAATATGTATATCACATCATAGTATAACGCATCCATCCGGTGGCTCTACCTCACAATCACCTAGAATATGTATATCACATCATAGTATAACGCATCCAGCCGGTGGCCCTACCTCACAATCACCTAGAATATGTATATCACATCATAGTATAACGCATCCATCCGGTGGCTCTACCTCACAATCACCTAGAATATGTATATCACATCAAAGTATAACGCATCCAGCCGGTGACTCTACCTCACAATCACCTAGAATATGTATATCACATCATAGTACAACGCATCCAGCCGGTGGCCCTACCTCACAATCACCTAGAATATGTATATCACATCATAGCATAACGCATCCAGCCGGTGGCCCTACCTCACAATCACCTAGAATATGTATATCACATCATAGTATAACGCATCCAGCCGGTGGCCCTACCTCACAATCACCTAGAATATGTATATCACATCATAGTATAACGCATCCAGCCGGTGGCCCTACCTCACAATCACCTAGAATATGTATATCACATTATAGTATAACGCACCCAGCCGGTGGCCCTACCTCACAATCACCTAGAATATGTATATCACATTATAGCATAACGCATCCAGCCGGTGGCCCTACCTCACAATCACCTAGAATATGTATATCACATCATAGTATAACGCATCCAGCCGGTGGCCCTACCTCACAATCATCTAGAATATGTATATCACATCATAGTATAACGCATCCAGCCGGTGGCCCTACCTCACAATCACCTACAATATGTATATCACATCATAGTATAACGCATCCAGCCGGTGGCTCTACCTCGCAATCACCTAGAATATGTATATCACATCATAGTATAACGCATCCCGCCGGTGGCTCTACCTCACAATCACCTAGAATATGTATATCACATCATAGTATAACGCATCCAGCCGGTGACCCTACCTCACAATCAACTAGAATATGTATATCACATCATAGCATAACGCATCCAGCCGGTGACCCTACTTCACAATCACCTAGAATATGTATATCACATCATAGTATAACGCATCCAGCCGGTGGCTCTACCTCACAATCACCTAGAATATGTATATCACATCATAGTATAACGCATCCAGCCGGTGGCTCTACCTTATAATCACCTAAAATATGTATATCACATCATAGTATAACGCATCCAGCCGGTGGCCCTACCTCACAATCACCTAGAATATGTATATCACATTATAGCATAACGCATCCAGCCGGTGGCCCTACCTCACAATCACCTAGAATATGTATATCACATCATACCATAACGCATCCAGCCGGTGGCCCTACCTCACAATCACCTAGAATATGTATATCACATCATAGTATAACGAATCCAGCCGGTGGCCCTACCTCACAATCACCTAGAATATGTATATCACATCATAGTATAACGCATCCAGCCGGTGGCCCTACCTCACAATCATCTAGAATATGTATATCACATTATAGTATAACGCATCCAGCCGGTGGATGTATGTCACATCATAGTATAACGCATCCAGCCGGTGACACCACCTCACAATCACCTAGAATATGTATATCACATCATAGTATAACGTATCCACCCGGTGGTCCTACCTCACAATCGCCTAGAATATGTATGTCACATCATAGTATAACGCATCCAGCCGGTGGCCCTACCTCACAATCACCCACAATATGTATATCACATTATAGCATTACGCATTCAGCCGGTGGCCCTACCTCACAATCACCTGGAATATGTATATCACATTATAGCATAACGCATCCAGCCGGTGGCCCTACTTCACAATCACCTAGAATATGTATATCACATCATAGTATAACGCATCCAGCCGGTGACCCTACCTTACAATCACCTAGAATATGTATATCACATCATAGTATAACGCATCAAGCCGGTGGCCCTACCTCACAATCACCTAGAATATGTATATCACATTATAGCATAACGCATCCAGCCGGTGGCCCTACCTCACAATCACCTAGAATATGTATATCACATCATAGCATAACGCATCCAGCCGGTGGCCCTACCTCACAATCACCTAGAATATGTATATCACATCATAGTATAACGCATCCAGCCGGTGGCCCTACCTCACAATCACCTAGAATATGTATATCACATTATAGCATAACGCATCCAGCCGGTGGCCCTACCTCACAATCACCTAGAATATGTATATCACATCATAGCATAACGCATCCAGCCGGTGGCCCTACCTCACAATCACCTAGAATATGTATATCACATCATAGTATAACGAATCCAGCCGGTGGCCCTACCTCACAATCACCTAGAATATGTATATCACATCATAGTATAACGCATCCAGCCGGTGGCCCTACCTCACAATCACCTAGAATATGTATATCACATTATAGTATAACGCATCCAGCCGGTGGATGTATGTCACATCATAGTATAACGCATCCAGCCGGTGACACCACCTCACAATCACCTAGAATATGTATATCACATCATAGTATAACGCATCCAGCCGGTGGATGTATGTCACATCATAGTATAACGCATCCAGCCGGTGACACCACCTCACAATCACCTAGAATATGTATATCACATCATAGTATAACGCATCCAGCCGGTGGCCCTACCTCACAATCACCTAGAATATGTATATCACATCACAGTATAACGCATCCAGCCGGTGGCCCTACCTCACAATCACCTAGAATATGTATATCACATTATAGTATAACGCACCCAGCCGGTGGCCCTACCTCACAATCACCTAGAATATGTATATCACATTATAGCATAACGCATCCAGCCGGTGGCCCTACCTCACAATCACCTAGAATATGTATATCACATCATAGTATAACGCATCCAGCCGGTGGCCCTACCTCACAATCATCTAGAATATGTATATCACATCATAGTATAACGCATCCAGCCGGTGGCCCTACCTCACAATCACCTACAATATGTATATCACATCATAGTATAACGCATCCAGCCGGTGGCTCTACCTCGCAATCACCTAGAATATGTATATCACATCATAGTATAACGCATCCCGCCGGTGGCTCTACCTCACAATCACCTAGAATATGTATATCACATCATAGTATAACGCATCCAGCCGGTGACCCTACCTCACAATCAACTAGAATATGTATATCACATCATAGCATAACGCATCCAGCCGGTGACCCTACTTCACAATCACCTAGAATATGTATATCACATCATAGTATAACGCATCCAGCCGGTGGCTCTACCTCACAATCACCTAGAATATGTATATCACATCATAGTATAACGCATCCAGCCGGTGGCTCTACCTTATAATCACCTAAAATATGTATATCACATCATAGTATAACGCATCCAGCCGGTGGCCCTACCTCACAATCACCTAGAATATGTATATCACATTATAGCATAACGCATCCAGCCGGTGGCCCTACCTCACAATCACCTAGAATATGTATATCACATCATACCATAACGCATCCAGCCGGTGGCCCTACCTCACAATCACCTAGAATATGTATATCACATCATAGTATAACGAATCCAGCCGGTGGCCCTACCTCACAATCACCTAGAATATGTATATCACATCATAGTATAACGCATCCAGCCGGTGGCCCTACCTCACAATCATCTAGAATATGTATATCACATTATAGTATAACGCATCCAGCCGGTGGATGTATGTCACATCATAGTATAACGCATCCAGCCGGTGACACCACCTCACAATCACCTAGAATATGTATATCACATCATAGTATAACGTATCCACCCGGTGGTCCTACCTCACAATCACCTAGAATATGTATATCACATTATAGCATAACGCATCCAGCCGGTGGCCCTACCTCACAATCACCTAGAATATGTATATCACATCATAGCATAACGCATCCAGCCGGTGGCCCTACCTCACAATCACCTAGAATATGTATATCACATCATAGTATAACGAATCCAGCCGGTGGCCCTACCTCACAATCACCTAGAATATGTATATCACATCATAGTATAACGCATCCAGCCGGTGGCCCTACCTCACAATCACCTAGAATATGTATATCACATTATAGTATAACGCATCCAGCCGGTGGATGTATGTCACATCATAGTATAACGCATCCAGCCGGTGACACCACCTCACAATCACCTAGAATATGTATATCACATCATAGTATAACGCATCCAGCCGGTGGATGTATGTCACATCATAGTATAACGCATCCAGCCGGTGACACCACCTCACAATCACCTAGAATATGTATATCACATCATAGTATAACGCATCCAGCCGGTGGCCCTACCTCACAATCACCTAGAATATGTATATCACATCACAGTATAACGCATCCAGCCGGTGGCCCTACCTCACAATCACCTAGAATATGTATATCACATTATAGTATAACGCACCCAGCCGGTGGCCCTACCTCACAATCACCTAGAATATGTATATCACATTATAGCATAACGCATCCAGCCGGTGGCCCTACCTCACAATCACCTAGAATATGTATATCACATCATAGTATAACGCATCCAGCCGGTGGCCCTACCTCACAATCATCTAGAATATGTATATCACATCATAGTATAACGCATCCAGCCGGTGGCCCTACCTCACAATCACCTACAATATGTATATCACATCATAGTATAACGCATCCAGCCGGTGGCTCTACCTCGCAATCACCTAGAATATGTATATCACATCATAGTATAACGCATCCCGCCGGTGGCTCTACCTCACAATCACCTAGAATATGTATATCACATCATAGTATAACGCATCCAGCCGGTGACCCTACCTCACAATCAACTAGAATATGTATATCACATCATAGCATAACGCATCCAGCCGGTGACCCTACTTCACAATCACCTAGAATATGTATATCACATCATAGTATAACGCATCCAGCCGGTGGCTCTACCTCACAATCACCTAGAATATGTATATCACATCATAGTATAACGCATCCAGCCGGTGGCTCTACCTTATAATCACCTAAAATATGTATATCACATCATAGTATAACGCATCCAGCCGGTGGCCCTACCTCACAATCACCTAGAATATGTATATCACATTATAGCATAACGCATCCAGCCGGTGGCCCTACCTCACAATCACCTAGAATATGTATATCACATCATACCATAACGCATCCAGCCGGTGGCCCTACCTCACAATCACCTAGAATATGTATATCACATCATAGTATAACGAATCCAGCCGGTGGCCCTACCTCACAATCACCTAGAATATGTATATCACATCATAGTATAACGCATCCAGCCGGTGGCCCTACCTCACAATCATCTAGAATATGTATATCACATTATAGTATAACGCATCCAGCCGGTGGATGTATGTCACATCATAGTATAACGCATCCAGCCGGTGACACCACCTCACAATCACCTAGAATATGTATATCACATCATAGTATAACGTATCCACCCGGTGGTCCTACCTCACAATCGCCTAGAATATGTATGTCACATCATAGTATAACGCATCCAGCCGGTGGCCCTACCTCACAATCACCCACAATATGTATATCACATTATAGCATTACGCATTCAGCCGGTGGCCCTACCTCACAATCACCTGGAATATGTATATCACATTATAGCATAACGCATCCAGCCGGTGGCCCTACTTCACAATCACCTAGAATATGTATATCACATCATAGTATAACGCATCCAGCCGGTGACCCTACCTTACAATCACCTAGAATATGTATATCACATCATAGTATAACGCATCAAGCCGGTGGCCCTACCTCACAATCACCTAGAATATGTATATCACATTATAGCATAACGCATCCAGCCGGTGGCCCTACCTCACAATCACCTAGAATATGTATATCACATCATAGCATAACGCATCCAGCCGGTGGCCCTACCTCACAATCACCTAGAATATGTATATCACATCATAGTATAACGCATCCAGCCGGTGGCCCTACCTCACAATCACCTAGAATATGTATATCACATTATAGCATAACGCATCCAGCCGGTGGCCCTACCTCACAATCACCTAGAATATGTATATCACATCATAGCATAACGCATCCAGCCGGTGGCCCTACCTCACAATCACCTAGAATATGTATATCACATCATAGTATAACGAATCCAGCCGGTGGCCCTACCTCACAATCACCTAGAATATGTATATCACATCATAGTATAACGCATCCAGCCGGTGGCCCTACCTCACAATCACCTAGAATATGTATATCACATTATAGTATAACGCATCCAGCCGGTGGATGTATGTCACATCATAGTATAACGCATCCAGCCGGTGACACCACCTCACAATCACCTAGAATATGTATATCACATCATAGTATAACGTATCCACCCGGTGGTCCTACCTCACAATCGCCTAGAATATGTATGTCACATCATAGTATAACGCATCCAGCCGGTGGCCCTACCTCACAATCACCTACAATATGTATATCACATTATAGCATAACGCATTCAGCCGGTGGCCCTACCTCACAATCACCTGGAATATGTATATCACATTATAGCATAACGCATCCAGCCGGTGGCCCTACTTCACAATCACCTAGAATATGTATATCACATCATAGTATAACGCATCCAGCCGGTGACCCTACCTCACAATCACCTAGAATATGTATATCACATTATAGCATAACGCATCAAGCCGGTGGCCCTACTTCACAATCACCTAGAATATGTATATCACATCATAGTATAACGCATCCAGCCGGTGGCCCTACCTCACAATCACCTAGAATATGTATATCACATCATAGTATAACGCATCCATCCGGTGGCTCTACCTCACAATCACCTAGAATATGTATATCACATCAAAGTATAACGCATCCAGCCGGTGACTCTACCTCACAATCACCTAGAATATGTATATCACATCATAGTATAACGCATCCAGCCGGTGGCCCTACCTCACAGTCACCTAGAATATGTATATCACATCATAGCATAACGCATCCAGCCGGTGGCCCTACCTCAGAATCACCTAGAATATGTATATCACATCATAGTATAACGCATCCAGCCGGTGGCCCTACCTCACAATCACCTAGAATATGTATATCACATCATAGTATAACGCATCCAGCCGGTGGCCCTACCTCACAATCACCTAGAATATGTATATCACATTATAGTATAACGCACCCAGCCGGTGGCCCTACCTCACAATCACCTAGAATATGTATATCACATTATAGCATAACGCATCCAGCCGGCGGCCCTACCTCGCAATCACCTAGAATATGTATATCACATCATAGTATAACGCATCCAGCCGGTGGCCCTACCTCACAATCATCTAGAATATGTATATCACATCATAGTATAACGCATCCAGCCGGTGGCCCTACCTCACAATCACCTACAATATGTATATCACATCATAGTATAACGCATCCAGCCGGTGGCTCTACCTCGCAATCACCTAGAATATGTATATCACATCATAGTATAACGCATCCAGCCGGTGGCTCTACCTCACAATCACCTAGAATATGTATATCACATCATAGTATAACGCATCCAGCCGGTGACCCTACCTCACAATCACCTAGAATATGTATATCACATCATAGCATAACGCATCCAGCCGGTGGCCCTACTTCACAATCACCTAGAATATGTATATCACATCATAGTATAACGCATCCAGCCGGCGGCCCTACCTCACAATCACCTAGAATATGTATATCACATCATAGTATAACCCATCCAGCCGGTGGCTCTACCTCACAATCACCTAGAATATGTATATCACATCATAGTATAACGCATCCAGCCGGTGGCTCTACCTCATAATCACCTAAAATATGTATATCACATCATAGTATAACGCATCCAGCCGGTGGCCCTACCTCACAATCACCTAGAATATGTATATCACATTATAGCATAACGCATCCAGCCGGTGGCTCTACCTCACAATCACCTAGAATATGTATATCACATCATAGCATAACGCATCCAGCCGGTGGCCCTACCTCACAATCACCTAGAATATGTATATCACATCATAGTATAACGAATCCAGCCGGTGGCCCTACCTCACAATCACCTAGAATATGTATATCACATCATAGTATAACGCATCCAGCCGGTGGCCCTACCTCACAATCACCTAGAATATGTATATCACATTATAGCATAACGCATCCAGCCGGTGGCCCTACCTCACAATCACCTGGAATATGTATATCACATCATAGTATAACGCATCCAGCCGGTGGCCCTACCTCACAATCACCTACAATATGTATATCACATTATAGCATAACGCATCCAGCCGGTGGCCCTACCTCACAATCACCTGGAATATGTATATCACATCATAGTATAACGCATCCAGCCGGTGGCCCTACCTCACAATCACCTAGAATATGTATATCACATCATAGTATAACGCATCCAGCCGGTGACCCTACCTCACAATCACCTAGAATATGTATATCACATTATAGCATAACGCATCCAGCCGGTGGCCCTACTTCACAATCACCTAGAATATGTATATCACATCATAGTATAACGCATCCAGCCGGTGGCCCTACCTCACAATCACCTAGAATATGTATATCACATCATAGTATAACGCATCCAGCCGGTGGCCCTACCTCACAATCACCTAGAATATGTATATCACATTATAGTATAACGCATCCAGCCGGTGGATGTATGTCACATCATCGTATAACGCATCCAGCCGGTGACCCC
Source organism: Arenicola marina (assembly GCA_964019135.1). NCBI lineage: Eukaryota > Metazoa > Annelida > Polychaeta > Arenicolidae > Arenicola > Arenicola marina. Next base: position 59,589,777 of record OZ025250.1, read on the forward strand.
ACCTCACAATCACCTAGAATATGTATATCACATCATAGTATAACGTATCCACCCGGTGGCTCTACCTCACAATCACCTAGAATATGTATGTCACATCATAGTATAACGCATCCAGCCGGTGGCCCTACCTCACAATCACCTACAATATGTATATCACATTATAGCATAACGCATCCAGCCGGTGGCCCTACCTCACAATCACCTGGAATATGTATATCACATCATAGTATAACGCATCCAGCCGGTGGCCCTACCTCACAATCACCTAGAATATGTATATCACATCATAGTATAACGCATCCAGCCGGTGACCCTACCTCACAATCACCTAGAATATGTATATCACATTATAGCATAACGCATCCAGCCGGTGGCCCTACTTCACAATCACCTAGAATATGTATATCACATCATAGTATAACGCATCCAGCCGGTGGCCCTACCTCACAATCACCTAGAATATGTATATCACATCATAGTATAACGCATCCAGCCGGTGGCTCTACCTCACAATCACCTAGAATATGTATATCACATCATAGTATAACGCATCCAGCCGGTGGCTCTACCTCATAATCACCTAGAATATGTATATCACATCATAGTATAACGCATCCAGCCGGTGGCCCTACCTCACAATCACCTAGAATATGTATATCACATTATAGCATAACGCATCCAGCCGGTGGCCCTACCTCACAATCACCTAGAATATGTATATCACATCATAGCATAACGCATCCAGCCGGTGGCCCTACCTCACAATCACCTAGAATATGTATATCACATCATAGTATAAGGCATCCAGCCGGTGGCCCTACCTCACAATCACCTAGAATATGTATATCACATTATAGCATAACGCATCAAGCCGGTGGCCCTACTTCACAATCACCTAGAATATGTATATCACATCATAGTATAACGCATCCAGCCGGTGGCCCTACCTCACAATCACCTAGAATATGTATATCACATCATAGTATAACGCATCCAGCCGGTGGCTCTACCTCACAATCACCTAGTATATGTATATCACATCAAAGTATAACGCATCCAGCCGGTGACCCTCCCTCACAATCACCTAGAATATGTATATCACATCATAGTATAACGCATCCAGCCGGTGGCTGTACCTCGCAATCACCTAGAATATGTATATCACATCATAGTATAACGCATCCAGCCGGTGGCTCTACCTCACAATCACCTAGAATGTGTATATCACATCATAGTATAACGCATCCAGCCGGTGACCCTACCTCACAATCACCTATAATATGTATGTCACATTATAGCATAACGCATCCAGCCGGTGGCCCGACTTCGCAATCACCTAGAATATGTATATCACATCATAGTATAACGCATCCAGCCGGTGACCCTACCTCACAATCACCTAGAATATGTATATCACATCATAGTATAACGCATCCAGCCGGTGACCCTCCCTCACAATCACCTAGAATATGTATATCACATCATAGTATAACGCATCCAGCCGGTGGCTGTACCTCGCAATCACCTAGAATATGTATATCACATCATAGTATAACGCATCCAGCCGGTGGCTGTACCTCACAATCACCTAGAATGTGTATATCACATCATAGTATAACGCATCCAGCCGGTGACCCTACCTCACAATCACCTATAATATGTATGTCACATTATAGCATAACGCATCCAGCCGGTGGCCCGACTTCGCAATCACCTAGAATATGTATATCACATCATAGTATAACGCATCCAGCCGGTGACCCTACCTCACAATCACCTAGAATATGTATATCACATCATAGTATAACGCATCCAGCCCGTGGCCCTACCTCACAATCACCTAGAATATATATATCACATCGTAGTATAACGCATCCAGCCGGTGGCCCTACTTCACAATAACCTAGAATATGTCTATCACATCATAGTATAACGCATCCAGCCGGTGGCCCTACCTCACAATCACCTAGAATATGTATATCACATCATAGTATAACGCATCCAGCCGGTGGCTCTACCTCACAATCACCTAGAATATGTATATCACATCATAGTATAACGCATCCAGCCGGTGGCCCTACCTCACAATCACCTAGAATATGTATATCACATCATAGTATAACGCATCCAGCCGGTGGCCCTACCTCACAATCACCTAGAATATGTATATCACATCATAGTATAACGCATCCAGCCGGTGGCCCTACCTCACAATCACCTAGAATATGTATATCACATCATAGTATAACGCATCCAGCCGGTGGCTCTACCTCGCAATCACCTAGAATATGTATATCACATCATAGTATAACGCATCCAGCCGGTGGCCCTACCTCACAATCACCTAGAATATGTATATCACATCATAGTATAACGCATCCAGCCGGTGGCCCTACCTCACAATCACCTAGAATATGTATATCACATCATAGTATAACGAATCCAGCCGGTGGCCCTACCTCACAATCACCTAGAATATGTATATCACATCATAGTATAACGCATCCAGTCGGTGGCCCTACCTCACAATCACCTAGAATATGTATACCTAAATCCTAGTATAACGCATCCAGTCGGTGGCCCTACCTCACAATCACCTAGAATATGTATATCACATCATAGTATAACGAATCCAGCCGGTGGCCCTACCTCACAATCACCTAGAATATGTATATCACATTATAGCATAACGCATCAAGCCGGTGGCCCTACTTCACAATCACCTAGAATATGTATATCACATCCTAGTATAACGCATCCAGCCGGTGGCCCTACCTCACAATCACCTAGAATATGTATATCACATCATAGTATAACGCATCCAGCCGGTGGCTCTACCTCACAATCACCTAGTATATGTATATCACATCAAAGTATAACGCATCCAGCCGGTGACCCTACCTCACAATCACCTAGAATATGTATATCACATCATAGTATAACGCATCCAGCCGGTGGCTCTACCTCACAATCACCTAGAATATGTATATCACATCATAGTATAACGCATCCAGCCGGTGGCTCTACCTCATAATCACCTAGAATATGTATATCACATCATAGTATAACGCATCCAGCCGGTGGCCCTACCTCACAATCACCTAGAATATGTATATCACATTATAGCATAACGCATCCAGCCGGTGGCCCTGCCTCACAATCACCTAGAATATGTATATCACATCATAGCATAACGCATCCAGCCGGTGGCCCTACCTCACAATCACCTAGAATATGTATATCACATCATAGTATAACGCATCCAGCCGGTGGCCCTACCTCACAATCACCTAGAATATGTATATCACATCATAGTATAACGCATCCAGCCGGTGGCCCTACCTCACAATCACCTAGAATATGTATATCACATCATAGTATAACGCATCCAGCCGGTGGCTCTACCTCACAATCACCTAGTATATGTATATCACATCAAAGTATAACGCATCCAGCCGGTGACCCTCCCTCACAATCACCTAGAATATGTTAATCACATCATAGTATAACGCATCCAGCCGGTGGCTGTACCTCGCAATCACCTAGAATATGTATATCACATCATAGTATAACGCATCCAGCCGGTGGCTCTACCTCACAATCACCTAGAATGTGTATATCACATCATAGTATAACGCATCCAGCCGGTGACCCTACCTCACAATCACCTATAATATGTATGTCACATTATAGCATAACGCATCCAGCCGGTGGCCCGACTTCGCAATCACCTAGAATATGTATATCACATCATAGTATAACGCATCCAGCCGGTGACCCTACCTCACAATCACCTAGAATATGTATATCACATCATAGTATAACGCATCCAGCCGGTGACCCTCCCTCACAATCACCTAGAATATGTATATCACATCATAGTATAACGCATCCAGCCGGTGGCTGTACCTCGCAATCACCTAGAATATGTATATCACATCATAGTATAACGCATCCAGCCGGTGGCTCTACCTCACAATCACCTAGAATGTGTATATCACATCATAGTATAACGCATCCAGCCGGTGACCCTACCTCACAATCACCTATAATATGTATGTCACATTATAGCATAACGCATCCAGCCGGTGGCCCGACTTCGCAATCACCTAGAATATGTATATCACATCATAGTATAACGCATCCAGCCGGTGACCCTACCTCACAATCACCTAGAATATGTATATCACATCATAGTATAACGCATCCAGCCCGTGGCCCTACCTCACAATCACCTAGAATATATATATCACATCGTAGTATAACGCATCCAGCCGGTGGCCCTACTTCACAATAACCTAGAATATGTCTATCACATCATAGTATAACGCATCCAGCCGGTGGCCCTACCTCACAATCACCTAGAATATGTATATCACATCATAGTATAACGCATCCAGCCGGTGGCTCTACCTCACAATCACCTAGAATATGTATATCACATCATAGTATAACGCATCCAGCCGGTGGCCCTACCTCACAATCACCTAGAATATGTATATCACATCATAGTATAACGCATCCAGCCGGTGGCCCTACCTCACAATCACCTAGAATATGTATATCACATCATAGTATAACGCATCCAGCCGGTGGCCCTACCTCACAATCACCTAGAATATGTATATCACATCATAGTATAACGCATCCAGCCGGTGGCTCTACCTCGCAATCACCTAGAATATGTATATCACATCATAGTATAACGCATCCAGCCGGTGGCCCTACCTCACAATCACCTAGAATATGTATATCACATCATAGTATAACGCATCCAGCCGGTGGCCCTACCTCACAATCACCTAGAATATGTATATCACATCATAGTATAACGCATCCAGCCGGTGGCCCTACCTCACAATCACCTAGAATATGTATATCACATCATAGTATAACGCATCCAGCCGGTGGCCCTACCTCACAATCACCTCGAATATGTATACCACATCATAGTATAACGCATCCAGCCGGTGGCCCTACCTCACAATCACCTAGAATATGTATACCTAAATCATAGTATAACGAATCCAGCCGGTGGCCCTACCTCACAATCACCTAGAATATGTATATCACATCATAGTATAACGCATCCAGTCGGTGGCCCTACCTCACAATCACCTAGAATATGTATACCTAAATCCTAGTATAACGCATCCAGTCGGTGGCCCTACCTCACAATCACCTAGAATATGTATATCACATCATAGTATAACGAATCCAGCCGGTGGCCCTACCTCACAATCACCTAGAATATGTATATCACATTATAGCATAACGCATCAAGCCGGTGGCCCTACTTCACAATCACCTAGAATATGTATATCACATCCTAGTATAACGCATCCAGCCGGTGGCCCTACCTCACAATCACCTAGAATATGTATATCACATCATAGTATAACGCATCCAGCCGGTGGCTCTACCTCACAATCACCTAGTATATGTATATCACATCAAAGTATAACGCATCCAGCCGGTGACCCTACCTCACAATCACCTAGAATATGTATATCACATCATAGTATAACGCATCCAGCCGGTGGCTCTACCTCACAATCACCTAGAATATGTATATCACATCATAGTATAACGCATCCAGCCGGTGGCTCTACCTCATAATCACCTAGAATATGTATATCACATCATAGTATAACGCATCCAGCCGGTGGCCCTACCTCACAATCACCTAGAATATGTATATCACATTATAGCATAACGCATCCAGCCGGTGGCCCTACCTCACAATCACCTAGAATATGTATATCACATCATAGCATAACGCATCCAGCCGGTGGCCCTACCTCACAATCACCTAGAATATGTATATCACATCATAGTATAACGCATCCAGCCGGTGGCCCTACCTCACAATCACCTAGAATATGTATATCACATCATAGTATAACGCATCCAGCCGGTGGCCCTACCTCACAATCACCTAGAATATGTATATCACATTATAGTATAACGCATCCAGCCGGTGGCCCTACCTCACAATCACCTAGAATATGTATGTCACATCATAGTATGACGCATCCAGCCGGTGACCCCACCTCACAATCACCTAGAATATGTATATCACATTATAGCATAACGCATCCAGCCGGTGGCCCTACTTCACAATCACCTAGAATATGTCTATCACATCATAGTATAACGCATCCAGCCGGTGACCCTACCTCACAATCACCTAGAATATGTATATCACATTATAGCATAACGCATCAAGCCGGTGGCCCTACTTCACAATCACCTAGAATATGTATATCACATCATAGTATAACGCATCCAGCCGGTGGCCCTACCTCACAATCACCTAGAATATGTATATCACATCATAGTATAACGCATCCAGCCGGTGGCTCTACCTCACAATCACCTAGTATATGTATATCACATCAAAGTATAACGCATCCAGCCGGTGACCCTACCTCACAATCACCTAGAATATGTATATCACATCATAGTATAACGCATCCAGCCGGTGGCCCTACCTCACAATCACCTAGAATATGTATATCACATCATAGCATAACGCATCCAGCCGGTGGCCCTACCTCACAATCACCTAGAATATGTATATCACATCATAGTATAACGCATCCAGCCGGTGGCCCTACCTCACAATCACCTAGAATATGTATATCACATCATAGTATAACGCATCCAGCCGGTGGCCCTACCTCACAATCACCTAGAATATGTATATCACATTATAGTATAACGCACCCAGCCGGTGGCCCTACCTCACAATCACCTAGAATATATATATCACATTATAGCATAACGCATCCATCCGGTGGCCCTACCTCACAATCATCTAGAATATGTATATCACATCATAGTATAACGCATCCAGCCGGTGGCCCTACCTCACAATCAGCTAGAATATGTATATCACATCATAGTATAACGCATCCAGCCGGTGGCCCTACCTCACAATCACCTACAATATGTATATCACATCATAGTATAACGCATCCAGCCGGTGGCTCTACCTCGCAATCACCTAGAATATGTATATCACATCATAAGATAACGCATCCAGCCGGTGGCTCTACCTCACAATCACCTAGAATATGTATATCACATCATAGTATAACGCATCCAGCCGGTGACCCTACCTCACAATCACCTAGAATATGTATATCACATCATAGCATAACGCATCCAGCCGGTGGCCCTACTTCACAATCACCTAGAATATGTATATCACATCATAGTATAACGCATCCAGCCGGTGACCCTACCTCACAATCACCTAGAATATGTATATCACATCATAGTATAACGCATCCAGCCCGTGGCCCTACCTCACAATCACCTAGAATATATATATCACATCGTAGTATAACGCATCCAGCCGGTGGCCCTACTTCACAATAACCTAGAATATGTATATCACATCATAGTATAACGCATCCAGCCGGTGGCCCTACTTCACAATAACCTAGAATATGTATATCGCATCATAGTATAACGCATCCAGCCGGTGGCCCTACCTCACAATCACCGAGAATATGTATATCACATCATAGTATAACGCATCCAGCCGGTGGCTCTACCTCACAATCACCTAGAATATGTATATCACATCATAGTATAACGCATCCAGTCGGTGGCCCTACCTCACAATCACCTAGAATATGTATACCTAAATCCTAGTATAACGCATCCAGTCGGTGGCCCTACCTCACAATCACCTAGAATATGTATATCACATCATAGTATAACGAATCCAGCCGGTGGCCCTACCTCACAATCACCTAGAATATGTATATCACATTATAGCATAACGCATCAAGCCGGTGGCCCTACTTCACAATCACCTAGAATATGTATATCACATCATAGTATAACGCATCCAGCCGGTGGCCCTACCTCACAATCACCTAGAATATGTATATCACATCATAGTATAACGCATCCAGCCGGTGGCTCTACCTCACAATCACCTAGTATATGTATATCACATCAAAGTATAACGCATCCAGCCGGTGACCCTACCTCACAATCACCTAGAATATGTATATCACATCATAGTATAACGCATCCAGCCGGTGGCCCTACCTCACAATCACCTAGAATATGTATATCACATCATAGCATAACGCATCCAGCCGGTGGCCCTACCTCACAATCACCTAGAATATGTATATCACATCATAGTGTAACGCATCCAGCCGGTGGCCCTACCTCACAATCACCTAGAATATGTATATCACATCATAGTATAACGCATCCAGCCGGTGGCCCTACCTCACAATCACCTAGAATATGTATATCACATTATAGTATAACGCACCCAGCCGGTGGCCCTACCTCACAATCACCTAGAATATATATATCACATTATAGCATAACGCATCCATCCGGTGGCCCTACCTCACAATCATCTAGAATATGTATATCACATCATAGTATAACGCATCCAGCCGGTGGCCCTACCTCACAATCATCTAGAATATGTATATCACATCATAGTATAACGCATCCAGCCGGTGGCCCTACCTCACAATCACCTAGAATATGTATATCACATCATAGTATAACGCATCCAGCCGGTGACCCTACCTCACAATCACCTAGAATATGTATATCACATTATAGCATGACGCATCCAGCCGGTGGCCCGACTTCGCAATCACCTAGAATATGTATATCACATCATAGTATAACGCATCCAGCCGGTGACCCTACCTCACAATCACCTAGAATATGTATATCACATCATAGTATAACGCATCCAGCCGGTGGCTGTACCTCGCAATCACCTAGAATATGTATATCACATCATAGTATAACGCATCCAGCCGGTGGCTCTACCTCACAATCACCTAGAATATGTATATCACATCATAGTATAACGCATCACACCGGTGGCCCTACTTCACAATAACCTAGAATATGTATATCGCATCATAGTATAACGCATCCAGCCGGTGGCCCTACCTCACAATCACCTAGAATATGTATATCACATCATAGTATAACGCATCCAGCCGGTGGCTCTACCTCACAATCACCTAGAATATGTATATCACATCATAGTATAACGCATCCAGTCGGTGGCCCTACCTCACAATCACCTAGAATATGTATACCTAAATCCTAGTATAACGCATCCAGTCGGTGGCCCTACCTCACAATCACCTAGAATATGTATATCACATCATAGTATAACGAATCCAGCCGGTGGCCCTACCTCACAATCACCTAGAATATGTATATCACATTATAGCATAACGCATCAAGCCGGTGGCCCTACTTCACAATCACCTAGAATATGTATATCACATCATAGTATAACGCATCCAGCCGGTGGCCCTACCTCACAATCACCTAGAATATGTATATCACATCATAGTATAACGCATCCAGCCGGTGGCTCTACCTCACAATCACCTAGTATATGTATATCACATCAAAGTATAACGCATCCAGCCGGTGACCCTACCTCACAATCACCTAGAATATGTATATCACATCATAGTATAACGCATCCAGCCGGTGGCCCTACCTCACAATCACCTAGAATATGTATATCACATCATAGCATAACGCATCCAGCCGGTGGCCCTACCTCACAATCACCTAGAATATGTATATCACATCATAGTGTAACGCATCCAGCCGGTGGCCCTACCTCACAATCACCTAGAATATGTATATCACATCATAGTATAACGCATCCAGCCGGTGGCCCTACCTCACAATCACCTAGAATATGTATATCACATTATAGTATAACGCACCCAGCCGGTGGCCCTACCTCACAATCACCTAGAATATATATATCACATTATAGCATAACGCATACATCCGGTGGCCCTACCTCACAATCATCTAGAATATGTATATCACATCATAGTATAACGCATCCAGCCGGTGGCCCTACCTCACAATCATCTAGAATATGTATATCACATCATAGTATAACGCATCCAGCCGGTGGCCCTACCTCACAATCACCTAGAATATGTATATCACATCATAGTATAACGCATCCAGCCGGTGACCCTACCTCACAATCACCTAGAATATGTATATCACATTATAGCATAACGCATCCAGCCGGTGGCCCGACTTCGCAATCACCTAGAATATGTATATCACATCATAGTATAACGCATCCAGCCGGTGACCCTACCTCACAATCACCTAGAATATGTATATCACATCATAGTATAACGCATCCAGCCGGTGACCCTACCTCACAATCACCTAGAATATGTATATCACATCATAGTATAACGCATCCAGCCGGTGGCTGTACCTCGCAATCACCTAGAATATGTATATCACATCATAGTATAACGCATCCAGCCGGTGGCTCTACCTCACAATCACCTAGAATATGTATATCACATCATAGTATAACGCATCCAGCCGGTGACCCTACCTCACAATCACCTAGAATATGTATATCACATTATAGCATAACGCATCCAGCCGGTGGCCCGACTTCGCAATCACCTAGAATATGTATATCACATCATAGTATAACGCATCCAGCCGGTGACCCTACCTCACAATCACCTAGAATATGTATATCACATCATAGTATAACGCATCCAGCCCGTGGCCCTACCTCACAATCACCTAGAATATATATATCACATCGTTGTATAACGCATCCAGCCGGTGGCCCTACTTCACAATAACCTAGAATATGTATATCACATCATAGTATAACGCATCCAGCCGGTGGCCCTACCTCACAATCACCTAGAATATGTATATCACATCATAGTATAACGCATCCAGCCGGTGGCTCTACCTCACAATCACCTAGAATATGTATATCACATCATAGTATAACGCATCCAGCCGGTGGCCCTACCTCACAATCACCTAGAATATGTATATCACATCATAGTATAACGCATCCAGCCGGTGGCCCTACCTCACAATCACCTAGAACATGTATATCACATCATAGTATAACGCATCCAGCCGGTGGCCCTACCTCACAATCACCTAGAATATGTATATCACATCATAGTATAACGCATCCAGCCGGTGGCCCTACCTCACAATCACCTAGAATATGTATATCACATCATAGTATAACGCATCCAGCCGGTGGCCCTACCTCACAATCACCTAGAATATGTATATCACATCATAGTATAACGCATCCAGCCGGTGGCCCTACCTCACAATCACCTAGAATATGTATATCACATCATAGTATAACGCATCCAGCCGGTGGCCCTACCTCACAATCACCTAGAATATGTATATCACATCATAGTATAACGCATCCAGCCGGTGGCCCTACCTCACAATCACCTCGAATATGTATACCACATCATAGTATAACGCATCCAGCCGGTGGCCCTACCTCACAATCACCTAGAATATGTATACCTAAATCATAGTATAACGAATCCGGCCGGTGGCCCTACCTCACAATCACCTAGAATATGTATATCACATCATAGTATAACGCATCCAGTCGGTGGCCCTACCTCACAATCACCTAGAATATGTATACCTAAATCCTAGTATAACGCATCCAGTCGGTGCCCCTACCTCACAATCACCTAGAATATGTATATCACATCATAGTATAACGAATCCAGCCGGTGGCCCTACCTCACAATCACCTAGAATATGTATATCACATCATAGTATAACGCATCCAGCCGGTGGCCCTACCTCACAATCACCTCGAATATGTATACCACATCATAGTATAACGCATCCAGCCGGTGGCCCTACCTCACAATCACCTAGAATATGTATACCTAAATCATAGTATAACGAATCCGGCCGGTGGCCCTACCACACAATCACCTAGAATATGTATATCACATCATAGTATAACGCATCCAGCCGGTGGCCCTACCTCACAATCACCTAGAATATGTATATCACATCATAGTATAACGCATCCAGCCGGTGGCCCTACCTCACAATCACCTAGAATATGTATATCACATCATAGTATAACGCATCCAGCCGGTGACCCTACCTCACAATCACCTAGAATATGTATATCACATCATAGTATAACGCATCCAGCCCGTGGCCCTACCTCACAATCACCTAGAATATATATATCACATCGTAGTATAACGCATCCAGCCGGTGGCCCTACTTCACAATAACCTAGAATATGTATATCACATCATAGTATAACGCATCCAGCCGGTGGCCCTACCTCACAATCACCTAGAATATGTATATCACATCATAGTATAACGCATCCAGCCGGTGGCTCTACCTCACAATCACCTAGAATATGTATATCACATCATAGTATAACGCATCCAGCCGGTGGCCCTGCCTCACAATCACCTAGAATATGTATATCACATCATAGTATAACGCATCCAGCCGGTGGCCCTACCTCACAATCACCTAGAATATGTATATCACATCATAGTATAACGCATCCAGCCGGTGGCCCTACCTCACAATCACCTAGAATATGTATATCACATCATAGTATAACGCATCCAGCCGGTGGCCCTACCTCACAATCACCTAGAATATGTATATCACATCATAGTATAACGCATCCAGCCGGTGGCCCTACCTCACAATCACCTAGAATATGTATATCACATCATAGTATAACGCATCCAGCCGGTGGCCCTACCTCCCAATCACCTAGAATATGTATATCACATCATAGTATAACGCATCCAGCCGGTGGCCCTACCTCACAATCACCTAGAATATGTATATCACATCATAGTATAACGCATCCAGCCGGTGGCCCTACCTCACAATCACCTCGAATATGTATACCACATCATAGTATAACGCATCCAGCCGGTGGCCCTACCTCACAATCACCTAGAATATGTATATCACATCATAGTATAACGCATCCAGCCGGTGGCTCTACCTCATAATCACCTAGAATATGTATATCACATCATAGTATAACGCATCCAGCCGGTGGCCCTACCTCACAATCACCTAGAATATGTATATCACATTAAAGCATAACGCATCCAGCCGGTGGCCCTACCTCACAATCACCTAGAATATGTATATCACATCATAGCATAACGCATCCAGCCGGTGGCCCTACCTCACAATCACCTAGAATATGTATATCACATCATAGTATAACGCATCCAGCCGGTGGCCCTACCTCACAATCACCTAGAATATGTATATCACATCATAGTATAACGCATCCAGCCGGTGGCCCTACCTCACAATCACCTAGAATATGTATATCACATTATAGTATAACGCATCCAGCCGGTGGCCCTACCTCACAATCACCTAGAATATGTATGTCACATCATAGTATGACGCATCCAGCCGGTGACCCCACCTCACAATCACCTAGAATATGTATATCACATTATAGCATAACGCATCCAGCCGGTGGCCCTACTTCACAATCACCTAGAATATGTCTATCACATCATAGTATAACGCATCCAGCCGGTGACCCTACCTCACAATCACCTAGAATATGTATATCACATTATAGCATAACGCATCAAGCCGGTGGCCCTACTTCACAATCACCTAGAATATGTATATCACATCATAGTATAACGCATCCAGCCGGTGGCCCTACCTCACAATCACCTAGAATATGTATATCACATCATAGTATAACGCATCCAGCCGGTGGCTCTACCTCACAATCACCTAGTATATGTATATCACATCAAAGTATAACGCATCCAGCCGGTGACCCTACCTCACAATCACCTAGAATATGTATATCACATCATAGTATAACGCATCCAGCCGGTGGCCCTACCTCACAATCACCTAGAATATGTATATCACATCATAGCATAACGCATCCAGCCGGTGGCCCTACCTCACAATCACCTAGAATATGTATATCACATCATAGTATAACGCATCCAGCCGGTGGCCCTACCTCACAATCACCTAGAATATGTATATCACATCATAGTATAACGCATCCAGCCGGTGGCCCTACCTCACAATCACCTAGAATATGTATATCACATTATAGTATAACGCACCCAGCCGGTGGCCCTACCTCACAATCACCTAGAATATATATATCACATTATAGCATAACGCATCCATCCGGTGGCCCTACCTCACAATCATCTAGAATATGTATATCACATCATAGTATAACGCATCCAGCCGGTGGCCCTACCTCACAATCATCTAGAATATGTATATCACATCATAGTATAACGCATCCAGCCGGTGGCCCTACCTCACAATCACCTACAATATGTATATCACATCATAGTATAACGCATCCAGCCGGTGGCTCTACCTCGCAATCACCTAGAATATGTATATCACATCATAATATAACGCATCCAGCCGGTGGCTCTACCTCACAATCACCTAGAATATGTATATCACATCATAGTATAACGCATCCAGCCGGTGACCCTACCTCACAATCACCTAGAATATGTATATCACATCATAGCATAACGCATCCAGCCGGTGGCCCTACTTCACAATCACCTAGAATATGTATATCACATCATAGTATAACGCATCCAGCCGGTGACCCTACCTCACAATCACCTAGAATATGTATATCACATCATAGTATAACGCATCCAGCCGGTGGCTGTACCTCGCAATCACCTAGAATATGTATATCACATCATAGTATAACGCATCCAGCCGGTGACCCTACCTCACAATCACCTAGAATATGTATATCACATCATAGTATAACGCATCCAGCCGGTGGCTGTACCTCGCAATCACCTAGAATATGTATATCACATCATAGTATAACGCATCCAGCCGGTGGCTCTACCTCACAATCACCTAGAATATATATATCACATCGTAGTATAACGCATCAAACCGGTGGCCCTACTTCACAATAACCTAGAATATGTATATCACATCATAGTATAACGCATCCAGCCGGTGGCCCTACCTCACAATCACCTAGAATATGTATATCACATCATAGTATAACGCATCCAGCCGGTGGCTCTACCTCACAATCACCTAGAATATGTATATCACATCATAGTATAACGCATCCAGTCGGTGGCCCTACCTCACAATCACCTAGAATATGTATACCTAAATCCTAGTATAACGCATCCAGTCGGTGGCCCTACCTCACAATCACCTAGAATATGTATATCACATCATAGTATAACGAATCCAGCCGGTGGCCCTACCTCACAATCACCTAGAATATGTATATCACATTATAGCATAACGCATCAAGCCGGTGGCCCTACTTCACAATCACCTAGAATATGTATATCACATCATAGTATAACGCATCCAGCCGGTGGCCCTACCTCACAATCACCTAGAATATGTATATCACATCATAGTATAACGCATCCAGCCGGTGGCTCTACCTCACAATCACCTAGTATATGTATATCACATCAAAGTATAACGCATCCAGCCGGTGACCCTACCTCACAATCACCTAGAATATGTATATCACATCATAGTATAACGCATCCAGCCGGTGGCCCTACCTCACAATCACCTAGAATATGTATATCACATCATAGCATAACGCATCCAGCCGGTGGCCCTACCTCACAATCACCTAGAATATGTATATCACATCATAGCATAACGCATCCAGCCGGTGGCCCTACCTCACAATCACCTAGAATATGTATATCACATCATAGTATAACGCATCCAGCCGGTGGCCCTACCTCACAATCACCTAGAATATGTATATCACATTATAGTATAACGCACCCAGCCGGTGGCCCTACCTCACAATCACCTAGAATATATATATCACATTATAGCATAACGCATCCATCCGGTGGCCCTACCTCACAATCATCTAGAATATGTATATCACATCATAGTATAACGCATCCAGCCGGTGGCCCTACCTCACAATCATCTAGAATATGTATATCACATCATAGTATAACGCATCCAGCCGGTGGCCCTACCTCACAATCACCTAGAATATGTATATCACATCATAGTATAACGCATCCAGCCGGTGACCCTACCTCACAATCACCTAGAATATGTATATCACATTATAGCATAACGCATCCAGCCGGTGGCCCGACTTCGCAATCACCTAGAATATGTATATCACATCATAGTATAACGCATCCAGCCGGTGACCCTACCTCACAATCACCTAGAATATGTATATCACATCATAGTATAACGCATCCAGCCGGTGACCCTACCTCACAATCACCTAGAATATGTATATCACATCATAGTATAACGCATCCAGCCGGTGGCTGTACCTCGCAATCACCTAGAATATGTATATCACATCATAGTATAACGCATCCAGCCGGTGGCTCTACCTCACAATCACCTAGAATATGTATATCACATCATAGTATAACGCATCCAGCCGGTGACCCTACCTCACAATCACCTAGAATATGTATATCACATTATAGCATAACGCATCCAGCCGGTGGCCCGACTTCGCAATCACCTAGAATATGTATATCACATCATAGTATAACGCATCCAGCCGGTGACCCTACCTCACAATCACCTAGAATATGTATATCACATCATAGTATAACGCATCCAGCCCGTGGCCCTACCTCACAATCACCTAGAATATATATATCACATCGTTGTATAACGCATCCAGCCGGTGGCCCTACTTCACAATAACCTAGAATATGTATATCACATCATAGTGTAACGCATCCAGCCGGTGGCCCTACCTCACAATCACCTAGAATATGTATATCACATCATAGTATAACGCATCCAGCCGGTGGCTCTACCTCACAATCACCTAGAATATGTATATCACATCATAGTATAACGCATCCAGCCGGTGGCTCTACCTCACAATCACCTAGAACATGTATATCACATCATAGTATAACGCATCCAGCCGGTGGCCCTACCTCACAATCACCTAGAATATGTATATCACATCATAGTATAACGCATCCAGCCGGTGGCTCTACCTCACAATCACCTAGAATATGTATATCACATCATAGTATAACGCATCCAGCCGGTGACCCTACCTCACAATCACCTAGAATATGTATATCACATTATAGCATAACGCATCCAGCCGGTGGCCCGACTTCGCAATCACCTAGAATATGTATATCACATCATAGTATAACGCATCCAGCCGGTGACCCTACCTCACAATCACCTAGAATATGTATATCACATCATAGTATAACGCATCCAGCCCGTGGCCCTACCTCACAATCACCTAGAATATATATATCACATCGTTGTATAACGCATCCAGCCGGTGGCCCTACTTCACAATAACCTAGAATATGTATATCACATCATAGTGTAACGCATCCAGCCGGTGGCCCTACCTCACAATCACCTAGAATATGTATATCACATCATAGTATAACGCATCCAGCCGGTGGCTCTACCTCACAATCACCTAGAATATGTATATCACATCATAGTATAACGCATCCAGCCGGTGGCTCTACCTCACAATCACCTAGAACATGTATATCACATCATAGTATAACGCATCCAGCCGGTGGCCCTACCTCACAATCACCTAGAATATGTATATCACATCATAGTATAACGCATCCAGCCGGTGGCCCTACCTCACAATCACCTCGAATATGTATACCACATCATAGTATAACGCATCCAGCCGGTGGCCCTACCTCACAATCACCTAGAATATGTATACCTAAATCATAGTATAACGAATCCGGCCGGTGGCCCTACCTCACAATCACCTAGAATATGTATATCACATCATAGTATAACGCATCCAGTCGGTGGCCCTACCTCACAATCACCTAGAATATGTATACCTAAATCCTAGTATAACGCATCCAGTCGGTGCCCCTACCTCACAATCACCTAGAATATGTATATCACATCATAGTATAACGAATCCAGCCGGTGGCCCTACCTCACAATCACCTAGAATATGTATATCACATCATAGTATAACGCATCCAGCCGGTGGCCCTACCTCACAATCACCTCGAATATGTATACCACATCATAGTATAACGCATCCAGCCGGTGGCCCTACCTCACAATCACCTAGAATATGTATACCTAAATCATAGTATAACGAATCCGGCCGGTGGCCCTACCACACAATCACCTAGAATATGTATATCACATCATAGTATAACGCATCCAGCCGGTGGCCCTACCTCACAATCACCTAGAATATGTATATCACATCATAGTATAACGCATCCAGCCGGTGGCCCTACCTCACAATCACCTAGAATATGTATATCACATCATAGTATAACGCATCCAGCCGGTGACCCTACCTCACAATCACCTAGAATATGTATATCACATCATAGTATAACGCATCCAGCCCGTGGCCCTACCTCACAATCACCTAGAATATATATATCACATCGTAGTATAACGCATCCAGCCGGTGGCCCTACTTCACAATAACCTAGAATATGTATATCACATCATAGTATAACGCATCCAGCCGGTGGCCCTACCTCACAATCACCTAGAATATGTATATCACATCATAGTATAACGCATCCAGCCGGTGGCTCTACCTCACAATCACCT
Source organism: Arenicola marina (assembly GCA_964019135.1). Lineage (NCBI taxonomy): Eukaryota > Metazoa > Annelida > Polychaeta > Arenicolidae > Arenicola > Arenicola marina. The sequence continues at coordinate 59,608,263 of OZ025250.1, forward strand.
AGAATATGTAAATCACATCATAGTATAACGCATCCAGCCGGTGGCCCTGCCTCACAATCACCTAGAATATGTATATCACATCATAGTATAACGCATCCAGCCGGTGGCCCTACCTCACAATCACCTAGAATATGTATATCACATCATAGTATAACGCATCCAGCCGGTGGCCCTACCTCACAATCACCTAGAATATGTATATCACATCATAGTATAACGCATCCAGCCGGTGGCCCTACCTCACAATCACCTAGAATATGTATATCACATCATAGTATAACGCATCCAGCCGGTGGCCCTACCTCACAATCACCTAGAATATGTATATCACATCATAGTATAACGCATCCAGCCGGTGGCCCTACCTCACAATCACCTAGAATATGTATATCACATCATAGTATAACGCATCCAGCCGGTGGCCCTACCTCACAATCACCTAGAATATGTATATCACATCATAGTATAACGCATCCAGCCGGTGGCCCTACCTCACAATCACCTCGAATATGTATACCACATCATAGTATAACGCATCCAGCCGGTGGCCCTACCTCACAATCACCTAGAATATGTATACCTAAATCATAGTATAACGAATCCGGCCGGTGGCCCTACCTCACAATCACCTAGAATATGTATATCACATCATAGTATAACGCATCCAGTCGGTGGCCCTACCTCACAATCACCTAGAATATGTATATCACATCATAGTATAACGCATCCAGCCGGTGGCCCTACCTCACAATCACCTAGAATATGTATATCACATCATAGTATAACGCATCCAGCCGGTGGCCCTACCTCACAATCGCCTCGAATATGTATACCACATCATAGTATAACGCATCCAGCCGGTGGCCCTACCTCACAATCACCTAGAATATGTATACCTAAATCATGGTATAACGAATCCGGCCGGTGGCCCTACCTCACAATCACCTAGAATATGTATATCACATCATAGTATAACGCATCCAGTCGGTGGCCCTACCTCACAATCACCTAGAATATGTATACCTAAATCATAGTATAACGCATCCAGCCGGTGGCCCTACCTCACAATCACCTAGAATATGTATATCACATCATAGTATAACGCATCCAGCCGGTGGCTCTACCTCACAATCACCTAGAATATGTATATCACATCATAGTATAACGCATCCAGCCGGTGGCTCTACCTCATAATCACCTAAAATATGTATATCACATCATAGTATAACGCATCCAGCCGGTGGCCCTACCTCACAATCACCTAGAATATGTATATCACATCATAGTATAACGCATCCAGCCGGTGGCGCTACCTCACAATCACCTAGAATATGTATATCACATCATAGTATAACGAATCCAGCCGGTGGCCCTACCTCACAATCACCTAGAATATGTATATCACATCATAGTATAACGCATCCAGCCGGTGGCCCTACCTCACAATCACCTAGAATATGTATATCACATTATAGTATAACGCATCCAGCCGGTGGATGTATGTCACATCATAGTATAACGCATCCAGCCGGTGACCCCACCTCACAATCACCTAGAATATGTATATCACATCATAGTATAACGTATCCACCCGGTGGCCCTACCTCACAATCACCTAGAATATGTATGTCACATCATAGTATAACGCATCCAGCCGGTGGCCCTACCTCACAATCACCTACAATATGTATATCACATTATAGCATAACGCATCCAGCCGGTGGCCCTACCTCACAATCACCTGGAATATGTATATCACATCATAGTATAACGCATCCAGCCGGTGGCCCTACCTCACAATCACCTAGAATATGTATATCACATCATAGTATAACGCATCCAGCCGGTGACCCTACCTCACAATCACCTAGAATATGTATATCACATTATAGCATAACGCATCCAGCCGGTGGCCCTACTTCACAATCACCTAGAATATGTGTATCACATCATAGTATAACGCATCCAGCCGGTGGCCCTACCTCACAATCACCTAGAATATGTATATCACATCATAGTATAACGCATCCAGCCGGTGGCTCTACCTCACAATCACCTAGAATATGTATATCACATCATAGTATAACGCATCCAGCCGGTGGCTCTACCTCATAATCACCTAGAATATGTATATCACATCATAGTATAACGCATCCAGCCGGTGGCCCTACCTCACAATCACCTAGAATATGTATATCACATTATAGCATAACGCATCCAGCCGGTGGCCCTACCTCACAATCACCTAGAATATGTATATCACATCATAGCATAACGCATCCAGCCGGTGGCCCTACCTCACAATCACCTAGAATATGTATATCACATCATAGTATAACGCATCCAGCCGGTGGCCCTACCTCACAATCACCTAGAATATGTATATCACATTATAGTATAACGCATCCAGCCGGTGGCCCTACCTCACAATCACCTAGAATATGTATGTCACATCATAGTATAACGCATCCAGCCGGTGGCTCTACCTCATAATCACCTAGAATATGTATATCACATCATAGTATAACGCATCCAGCCGGTGGCCCTACCTCACAATCACCTAGAATATGTATATCACATTATAGCATAACGCATCCAGCCGGTGGCCCTACCTCACAATCACCTAGAATATGTATATCACATTATAGCATAACGCATCCAGCCGGTGGCCCTACCTAACAATCACCTAGAATATGTATATCACATCATAGTATAACGCATCCAGCCATTGGCCCTGCGTCACAATCATCTAGAATATGTATATCACATTATAGTATAACGCATCCAGCCGGTGGCCCTACCTCACAATCACCTAGAATATGTATATCACATCATAGCATAACGCATCCAGCCGGTGGCCCTACCTCACAATCACCTAGAATATGTATATCACATCATAGTATAACGCATCCAGCCGGTGGCCCTACCTCACAATCACCTAGAATATGTATATCACATCATAGTATAACGCATCCAGCCGGTGGCCCTACCTCACAGTCACCTAGAATATGTATATCACATTATAGTATAACGCACCCAGCCGGTGGCCCTACCTCACAGTCACCTAGAATATATATATCACATTATAGCATAACGCATCCATCCGGTGGCCCTACCTCACAATCATCTAGAATATGTATATCACATCATAGTATAACGCATCCAGCCGGTGGCCCAACCTCACAATCATCTAGAATATGTATATCACATCATAGTATAACGCATCCAGCCGGTGGCCCTACCTCACAATCACCTACAATATGTATATCACATCATAGTATAACGCATCCAGCCGGTGGCTCTACCTCGCAATCACCTAGAATATGTATATCACATCATAATATAACGCATCCAGCCGGTGGCTCTACCTCACAATCACCTAGAATATGTATATCACATCATAGCATAACGCATCCAGCCGGTGGCCCTACTTCACAATCACCTAGAATATGTATATCACATCATAGTATAACGCATCCAGCCGGTGACCCTACCTCACAATCACCTAGAATATGTATATCACATCATAGTATAACGCATCCAGCCGGTGGCTGTACCTCGCAATCACCTAGAATATGTATATCACATCATAGTATAACGCATCCAGCCGGTGACCCTACCTCACAATCACCTAGAATATGTATATCACATCATAGTATAACGCATCCAGCCGGTGGCTGTACCTCGCAATCACCTAGAATATGTATATCACATCATAGTATAACGCATCCAGCCGGTGGCTCTACCTCACAATCACCTAGAATATGTATATCACATCATAGTATAACGCATCCAGCCGGTGACCCTACCTCACAATCACCTAGAATATGTATATCACATTATAGCATAACGCATCCAGCCGGTGGCCCGACTTCGCAATCACCTAGAATATGTATATCACATCATAGTATAACGCATCCAGCCGGTGACCCTACCTCACAATCACCTAGAATATGTATATCACATCATAGTATAACGCATCCAGCCCGTGGCCCTACCTCACAATCACCTAGAATATATATATCACATCGTAGTATAACGCATCCAGCCGGTGGCCCTACTTCACAATAACCTAGAATATGTATATCACATCATAGTATAACGCATCCAGCCGGTGGCCCTACCTCACAATCACCTAGAATATGTATATCACATCATAGTGTAACGCATCCAGCCGGTGGCTCTACCTCACAATCACCTAGAATATGTATATCACATCATAGTATAACGCATCCAGTCGGTGGCCCTACCTCACAATCACCTAGAATATGTATACCTAAATCCTAGTATAACGCATCCAGTCGGTGGCCCTACCTCACAATCACCTAGAATATGTATATCACATCATAGTATAACGAATCCAGCCGGTGGCCCTACCTCACAATCACCTAGAATATGTATATCACATTATAGCATAACGCATCAAGCCGGTGGCCCTACTTCACAATCACCTAGAATATGTATATCACATCATAGTATAACGCATCCAGCCGGTGGCCCTACCTCACAATCACCTAGAATATGTATATCACATCATAGTATAACGCATCCAGCCGGTGGCTCTACCTCACAATCACCTAGTATATGTATATCACATCAAAGTATAACGCATCCAGCCGGTGACCCTACCTCACAATCACCAAGAATATGTATATCACATCATAGTATAACGCATCCAGCCGGTGGCCCTACCTCACAATCACCTAGAATATGTATATCACATCATAGCATAACGCATCCAGCCGGTGGCCCTACCTCACAATCACCTAGAATATGTATATCACATCATAGTGTAACGCATCCAGCCGGTGGCCCTAACTCACAATCACCTAGAATATGTATATCACATCATAGTATAACGCATCCAGCCGGTGGCCCTACCTCACAATCACCTAGAATATGTATATCACATTATAGTATAACGCACCCAGCCGGTGGCCCTACCTCACAATCACCTAGAATATATATATCACATTATAGCATAACGCGTCCATCCGGTGGCCCTACCTCACAATCATCTAGAATATGTATATCACATCATAGTATAACGCATCCAGCCGGTGGCCCTACCTCACAATCATCTAGAATATGTATATCACATCATAGTATAACGCATCCAGCCGGTGGCCCTACCTCACAATCACCTAGAATATGTATATCACATCATAGTATAACGCATCCAGCCGGTGACCCTACCTCACAATCACCTAGAATATGTATATCACATTATAGCATAACGCATCCAGCCGGTGGCCCGACTTCGCAATCACCTAGAATATGTATATCACATCATAGTATAACGCATCCAGCCGGTGACCCTACCTCACAATCACCTAGAATATGTATATCACATCATAGTATAACGCATCTAGCCGGTGACCCTACCTCACAATCACCTAGAATATGTATATCACATCATAGTATAACGCATCCAGCCGGTGGCTGTACCTCGCAATCACCTAGAATATGTATATCACATCATAGTATAACGCATCCAGCCGGTGGCCCTACCTCACAATCACCTAGAATATGTATATCACATTATAGCATAACGCATCCAGCCGGTGGCCCGACTTCGCAATCACCTAGAATATGTATATCACATCATAGTATAACGCATCCAGCCGGTGACCCTACCTCACAATCACCTAGAATATGTATATCACATCATAGTATAACGCATCCAGCCCGTGGCCCTACCTCACAATCACCTAGAATATATATATCACATCGTAGTATAACGCATCCAGCCGGTGGCCCTACTTCACAATAACCTAGAATATGTATATCACATCGTAGTATAACGCATCCAGCCGGTGGCCCTACCTCACAATCACCTAGAATATGTATATCACATCATAGTATAACGCATCCAGCCGGTGGCTCTACCTCACAATCACCTAGAATATGTATATCACATCATAGTATAACGCATCCAGCCGGTGGCCCTACCTCACAATCACCTAGAATATGTATATCACATCATAGTATAACGCATCCAGCCGATGGCCCTACCTCACAATCACCTAGAACATGTATATCACATCATAGTATAACGCATCCAGCCGGTGGCCCTACCTCACAATCACCTAGAATATGTATATCACATCATAGTATAACGCATCCAGCCGGTGGCCCTACCTCACAATCACCTAGAATATGTATATCACATCATAGTATAACGCATCCAGCCGGTGGCCCTACCTCACAATCACCTAGAATATGTATATCACATCATAGTATAACGCATCCAGCCGGTGGCCCTACCTCACAATCACTTAGAATATGTATATCACATCATAGTATAACGCATCCAGCCGGTGGCCCTACCTCACAATCACCTAGAATATGTATATCACATCATAGTATAACGCATCCAGCCGGTGGCCCTACCTCACAATCACCTCGAATATGTATACCACATCATAGTATAACGCATCCAGCCGGTGGCCCTACCTCACAATCACCTAGAATATGTATACCTAAATCATAGTATAACGAATCCGGCCGGTGGCCCTACCTCACAATCACCTAGAATATGTATATCACATCATAGTATAACGCATCCAGTCGGTGGCCCTACCTCACAATCACCTAGAATATGTATACCTAAATCCTAGTATAACGCATCCAGTCGGTGGCCCTACCTCACAATCACCTAGAATATGTATATCACATCATAGTATAACGAATCCAGCCGGTGGCCCTACCTCACAATCACCTAGAATATGTATATCACATCATAGTATAACGCATCCAGCCGGTGGCCCTACCTCACAATCACCTCGAATATGTATACCACATCATAGTATAACGCATCCAGCCGGTGGCCCTACCTCACAATCACCTAGAATATGTATACCTAAATCATAGTATAACGAATCCGGCCGGTGGCCCTACCACACAATCACCTAGAATATGTATATCACATCATAGTATAACGCATCCAGCCGGTGGCCCTACCTCACAATCACCTAGAATATGTATATCACATCATAGTATAACGCATCCAGCCGGTGGCCCTACCTCACAATCACCTAGAATATGTATATCACATCATAGTATAACGCATCCAGCCGGTGACCCTACCTCACAATCACCTAGAATATGTAGATCACATCATAGTATAACGCATCCAGCCCGTGGCCCTACCTCACAATCACCTAGAATATATATATCACATCGTAGTATAACGCATCCAGCCGGTGGCCCTACTTCACAATAACCTAGAATATGTATATCACATCATAGTATAACGCATCCAGCCGGTGGCCCTACCTCACAATCACCTAGAATATGTATATCACATCATAGTATAACGCATCCAGCCGGTGGCTCTACCTCACAATCACCTAGAATATGTATATCACATCATAGTATAACGCATCCAGCCGGTGGCCCTACCTCACAATCACCTAGAATATGTATATCACATCATAGTATAACGCATCCAGCCGGTGGCCCTACCTCACAATCACCTAGAATATGTATATCACATCATAGTATAACGCATCCAGCCGGTGGCCCTACCTCACAATCACCTAGAATATGTATATCACATCATAGTATAACGCATCCAGCCGGTGGCCCTACCTCACAATCACCTAGAATATGTATATCACATCATAGTATAACGCATCCAGCCGGTGGCCCTACCTCACAATCACCTAGAATATGTATACCACATCATAGTATAACGCATCCAGGCGGTGGCCCTACCTCACAATCACCTAGAATATGTATACCTAAATCATAGTATAACGAATCCGGCCGGTGGCCCTACCTCACAATCACCTAGAATATGTATATCACATCATAGTATAACGCATCCAGCCGGTGGCCCTACCTCACAATCACCTAGAATATGTATACCTAAATCATAGTATAACGAATCCGGCCGGTGGCCCTACCTCACAATCACCTAGAATATGTATATCACATCATAGTATAACGCATCCAGCCGGTGGCCCTACCTCACAATCACATAGAATATGTATATCACATCATAGTATAACGCATCCAGCCGGTGGCCCTACCTCACAATCACCTAGAATATGTATATCACATCATAGTATAACGCATCCAGCCGGTGGCCCTACCTCACAATCGCCTCGAATATGTATACCACATCATAGTATAACGCATCCAGCCGGTGGCCCTACCTCACAATCACCTAGAATATGTATACCTAAATCATGGTATAACGAATCCGGCCGGTGGCCCTACCTCACAATCACCTAGAATATGTATATCACATCATAGTATAACGCATCCAGTCGGTGGCCCTACCTCACAATCACCTAGAATATGTATACCTAAATCATAGTATAACGCATCCAGCCGGTGGCCCTACCTCACAATCACCTAGAATATGTATATCACATCATAGTATAACGCATCCAGCCGGTGGCTCTACCTCACAATCACCTAGAATATGTATATCACATCATAGTATAACGCATCCAGCCGGTGGCTCTACCTCATAATCACCTAAAATATGTATATCACATCATAGTATAACGCATCCAGCCGGTGGCCCTACCTCACAATCACCTAGAATATGTATATCACATCATAGTATAACGCACCCAGCCGGTGGCCCTACCTCACAATCACCTAGAATATGTATATCACATCATAGTATAACGAATCCAGCCGGTGGCCCTACCTCACAATCACCTAGAATATGTATATCACATCATAGTATAACGCATCCAGCCGGTGGCCCTACCTCACAATCACCTAGAATATGTATATCACATTATAGTATAACGCATCCAGCCGGTGGATGTATGTCACATCATAGTATAACGCATCCAGCCGGTGACCCCACCTCACAATCACCTAGAATATGTATATCACATCATAGTATAACGTATCCACCCGGTGGCCCTACCTCACAATCACCTAGAATATGTATGTCACATCATAGTATAACGCATCCAGCCGGTGGCCCTACCTCACAATCACCTACAATATGTATATCACATTATAGCATAACGCATCTAGCCGGTGGCCCTACCTCACAATCACCTGGAATATGTATATCACATCATAGTATAACGCATCCAGCCGGTGGCCCTACCTCACAATCACCTAGAATATGTATATCACATCATAGTATAACGCATCCAGCCGGTGACCCTACCTCACAATCACCTAGAATATGTATATCACATTATAGCATAACGCATCCAGCCGGTGGCCCTACTTCACAATCACCTAGAATATGTGTATCACATCATAGTATAACGCATCCAGCCGGTGGCCCTACCTCACAATCACCTAGAATATGTATATCACATCATAGTATAACGCATCCAGCCGGTGGCCCTACCTCACAATCACCTAGAATATGTATATCACATCATAGTATAACGCATCCAGCCGGTGGCCCTACCTCACAATCACCTAGAATATGTATATCACATTATAGTATAACGCATCCAGCCGGTGGCCCTACCTCACAATCACCTAGAATATGTATGTCACATCATAGAATAACGCATCCAGCCGGTGGCTCTACCTCATAATCACCTAGAATATGTATATCACATCATAGTATAACGCATCCAGCCGGTGGCCCTACCTCACAATCACCTAGAATATGTATATCACATTATAGCATAACGCATCCAGCCGGTGGCCCTACCTCACAATCACCTAGAATATGTATATCACATCATAGTATAACGCATCCAGCCATTGGCCCTGCGTCACAATCATCTAGAATATGTATATCACATTATAGTATAACGCATCCAGCCGGTGGCCCTACCTCACAATCACCTAGAATATGTATATCACATTATAGCATAACGCATCCAGCCGGTGGCCCTACTTCACAATCACCTAGAATATGTATATCACATCATAGTATAACGCATCCAGCCGGTGGCTCTACCTCATAATCACCTAGAATATGTATATCACATCATAGTATAACGCATCCAGCCGGTGGCCCTACCTCACAATCACCTAGAATATGTATATCACATCATAGTATAACGCATCCAGCCGGTGGCTCTACCTCACAATCACCTAGAATATGTATATCACATCATAGTATAACGCATCCAGCCGGTGGCCCTACCTCACAATCACCTAGAATATGTATACCTAAATCATAGTATAACGAATCCGGCCGGTGGCCCTACCTCACAATCACCTAGAATATGTATATCACATCATAGTATAACGCATCCAGCCGGTGGCCCTACCTCACAATCACATAGAATATGTATATCACATCATAGTATAACGCATCCAGCCGGTGGCCCTACCTCACAATCACCTAGAATATGTATATCACATCATAGTATAACGCATCCAGCCGGTGGCCCTACCTCACAATCACCTCGAATATGTATACCACATCATAGTATAACGCATCCAGCCGGTGGCCCTACCTCACAATCACCTAGAATATGTATACCTAAATCATGGTATAACGAATCCGGCCGGTGGCCCTACCTCACAATCACCTAGAATATGTATATCACATCATAGTATAACGCATCCAGTCGGTGGCCCTACCTCACAATCACCTAGAATATGTATACCTAAATCATAGTATAACGCATCCAGCCGGTGGCCCTACCTCACAATCACCTAGAATATGTATATCACATCATAGTATAACGCATCCAGCCGGTGGCTCTACCTCACAATCACCTAGAATATGTATATCACATCATAGTATAACGCATCCAGCCGGTGGCTCTACCTCATAATCACCTAAAATATGTATATCACATCATAGTATAACGCATCCAGCCGGTGGCCCTACCTCACAATCACCTAGAATATGTATATCACATCATAGTATAACGCACCCAGCCGGTGGCCCTACCTCACAATCACCTAGAATATGTATATCACATCATAGTATAACGAATCCAGCCGGTGGCCCTACCTCACAATCACCTAGAATATGTATATCACATCATAGTATAACGCATCCAGCCGGTGGCCCTACCTCACAATCACCTAGAATATGTATATCACATTATAGTATAACGCACCCAGCCGGTGGCCCTACCTCACAATCACCTAGAATATGTATATCACATCATAGTATAACGAATCCAGCCGGTGGCCCTACCTCACAATCACCTAGAATATGTATATCACATCATAGTATAACGCATCCAGCCGGTGGCCCTACCTCACAATCACCTAGAATATGTATATCACATTATAGTATAACGCATCCAGCCGGTGGATGTATGTCACATCATAGTATAACGCATCCAGCCGGTGACCCCACCTCACAATCACCTAGAATATGTATATCACATCATAGTATAACGTATCCACCCGGTGGCCCTACCTCACAATCACCTAGAATATGTATGTCACATCATAGTATAACGCATCCAGCCGGTGGCCCTACCTCACAATCACCTACAATATGTATATCACATTATAGCATAACGCATCTAGCCGGTGGCCCTACCTCACAATCACCTGGAATATGTATATCACATCATAGTATAACGCATCCAGCCGGTGGCCCTACCTCACAATCACCTAGAATATGTATATCACATCATAGTATAACGCATCCAGCCGGTGACCCTACCTCACAATCACCTAGAATATGTATATCACATTATAGCATAACGCATCCAGCCGGTGGCCCTACTTCACAATCACCTAGAATATGTGTATCACATCATAGTATAACGCATCCAGCCGGTGGCTCTACCTCATAATCACCTAGAATATGTATATCACATCATAGTATAACGCATCCAGCCGGTGGCCCTACCTCACAATCACCTAGAATATGTATATCACATTATAGCATAACGCATCCAGCCGGTGGCCCTACCTCACAATCACCTAGAATATGTATATCACATTATAGCATAACGCATCCAGCCGGTGGCCCTACCTCACAATCACCTAGAATATGTATATCACATCATAGTATAACGCATCCAGCCATTGGCCCTGCGTCACAATCATCTAGAATATGTATATCACATTATAGTATAACGCATCCAGCCGGTGGCCCTACCTCACAATCACCTAGAATATGTATATCACATTATAGCATAACGCATCCAGCCGGTGGCCCTACTTCACAATCACCTAGAATATGTATATCACATCATAGTATAACGCATCCAGCCGGTGGCTCTACCTCATAATCACCTAGAATATGTATATCACATCATAGTATAACGCATCCAGCCGGCGGCCCTACCTCACAATCACCTAGAATATGTATATCACATCATAGTATAACGCATCCAGCCGGTGGCCCTACCTCACAATCACCTAGAATATGTATATCACATCATAGTATAACGCATCCAGCCGGTGGCCCTACCTCACAATCACCTAGAATATGTATATCACATCATAGTATAACGCATCCAGCCGGTGGCCCTACCTCACAATCACCTCGAATATGTATACCACATCATAGTATAACGCATCCAGCCGGTGGCCCTACCTCACAATCACCTAGAATATGTATACCTAAATCATAGAATAACGAATCCGGCCGGTGGCCCTACCTCACAATCACCTAGAATATGTATATCACATCATAGTATAACGCATCCAGTCGGCGGCCCTACCTCACAATCACCTAGAATATGTATACCTAAATCCTAGTATAACGCATCCAGTCGGTGGCCCTACCTCACAATCACCTAGAATATGTATATCACATCATAGTATAACGAATCCAGCCGGTGGCCCTACCTCACAATCACCTAGAATATGTATATCACATCATAGTATAACGCATCCAGCCGGTGGCCCTACCTCACAATCACCTCGAATATGTATACCACATCATAGTATAACGCATCCAGCCGGTGGCCCTACCTCACAATCACCTAGAATATGTATACCTAAATCATAGTATAACGAATCCGGCCGGTGGCCCTACCTCACAATCACCTAGAATATGTATATCACATCATAGTATAACGCATCCAGCCGGTGGCCCTACCTCACAATCACCTAGAATATGTATACCTAAATCATAGTATAACGCATCCAGCCGGTGGCCCTACCTCACAATCACCTAGAATATGTATATCACATCATAGTATAACGCATCCAGCCGGTGGCCCTACCTCACAATCACCTAGAATATGTATATCACATCATAGTATAACGCATCCAGCCGGTGGCCCTACCTCACAATCACCTAGAATATGTATATCACATTATAGTATAACGCATCCAGCCGGTGGCCCTACTTCACAATCACCTAGAATATGTATGTCACATCATAGTATAACGCATCCAGCCGGTGGCTCTACCTCATAATCACCTAGAATATGTATATCACATCATAGTATAACGCATCCAGCCGGTGGCCCTACCTCACAATCACCTAGAATATGTATATCACATTATAGCATAACGCATCCAGCCGGTGGCCCTACCTCACAATCACCTAGAATATGTATATCACATTATAGCATAACGCATCCAGCCGGTGGCCCTACCTCACAATCACCTAGAATATGTATATCACATCATAGTATAACGCATCCAGCCATTGGCCCTGCGTCACAATCATCTAGAATATGTATATCACATTATAGTATAACGCATCCAGCCGGTGGCCCTACCTCACAATCACCTAGAATATGTATATCACATTATAGCATAACGCATCCAGCCGGTGGCCCTACTTCACAATCACCTAGAATATGTATATCACATCATAGTATAACGCATCCAGCCGGTGGCTCTACCTCATAATCACCTAGAATATGTATATCACATCATAGTATAACGCATCCAGCCGGTGGCCCTACCTCACAATCACCTAGAATATGTATATCACATCATAGTATAACGCATCCAGCCGGTGGCTCTACCTCACAATCACCTAGAATATGTATATCACATCATAGTATAACGCATCCAGCCGGTGGCCCTACCTCACAATCACATAGAATATGTATATCACATCATAGTATAACGCATCCAGCCGGTGGCCCTACCTCACAATCACCTAGAATATGTATATCACATCATAGTATAACGCATCCAGCCGGTGGCCCTACCTCACAATCACCTAGAATATGTATATCACATCATAGTATAACGCATCCAGCCGGTGGCCCTACCTCACAATCACCTAGAATATGTATATCACATCATAGTATAACGCATCCAGCCGGCGGCCCTACCTCACAATCACCTAGAATATGTATATCACATCATAGTATAACGCATCCAGCCGGTGGCCCTACCTCACAATCACCTAGAATATGTATATCACATCATAGTATAACGCATCCAGCCGGTGGCCCTACCTCACAATCACCTAGAATATGTATATCACATCATAGTATAACGCATCCAGCCGGTGGCCCTACCTCACAATCACCTCGAATATGTATACCACATCATAGTATAACGCATCCAGCCGGTGGCCCTACCTCACAATCACCTAGAATATGTATACCTAAATCATAGAATAACGAATCCGGCCGGTGGCCCTACCTCACAATCACCTAGAATATGTATATCACATCATAGTATAACGCATCCAGCCGGTGGCCCTACCTCACAATCGCCTCGAATATGTATACCACATCATAGTATAACGCATCCAGCCGGTGGCCCTACCTCACAATCACCTAGAATATGTATACCTAAATCATGGTATAACGAATCCGGCCGGTGGCCCTACCTCACAATCACCTAGAATATGTATATCACATCATAGTATAACGCATCCAGTCGGTGGCCCTACCTCACAATCACCTAGAATATGTATACCTAAATCATAGTATAACGCATCCAGCCGGTGGCCCTACCTCACAATCACCTAGAATATGTATATCACATCATAGTATAACGCATCCAGCCGGTGGCTCTACCTCACAATCACCTAGAATATGTATATCACATCATAGTATAACGCATCCAGCCGGTGGCTCTACCTCATAATCACCTAAAATATGTATATCACATCATAGTATAACGCATCCAGCCGGTGGCCCTACCTCACAATCACCTAGAATATGTATATCACATCATAGTATAACGCACCCAGCCGGTGGCCCTACCTCACAATCACCTAGAATATGTATATCACATCATAGTATAACGAATCCAGCCGGTGGCCCTACCTCACAATCACCTAGAATATGTATATCACATCATAGTATAACGCATCCAGCCGGTGGCCCTACCTCACAATCACCTAGAATATGTATATCACATTATAGTATAACGCATCCAGCCGGTGGATGTATGTCACATCATAGTATAACGCATCCAGCCGGTGACCCCACCTCACAATCACCTAGAATATGTATATCACATCATAGTATAACGTATCCACCCGGTGGCCCTACCTCACAATCACCTAGAATATGTATGTCACATCATAGTATAACGCATCCAGCCGGTGGCCCTACCTCACAATCACCTACAATATGTATATCACATTATAGCATAACGCATCTAGCCGGTGGCCCTACCTCACAATCACCTGGAATATGTATATCACATCATAGTATAACGCATCCAGCCGGTGGCCCTACCTCACAATCACCTAGAATATGTATATCACATCATAGTATAACGCATCCAGCCGGTGACCCTACCTCACAATCACCTAGAATATGTATATCACATTATAGCATAACGCATCCAGCCGGTGGCCCTACTTCACAATCACCTAGAATATGTGTATCACATCATAGTATAACGCATCCAGCCGGTGGCCCTACCTCACAATCACCTAGAATATGTATATCACATCATAGTATAACGCATCCAGCCGGTGGCCCTACCTCACAATCACCTAGAATATGTATATCACATCATAGTATAACGCATCCAGCCGGTGGCCCTACCTCACAATCACCTAGAATATGTATATCACATTATAGTATAACGCATCCAGCCGGTGGCCCTACCTCACAATCACCTAGAATATGTATGTCACATCATAGTATAACGCATCCAGCCGGTGGCTCTACCTCATAATCACCTAGAATATGTATATCACATCATAGTATAACGCATCCAGCCGGTGGCCCTACCTCACAATCACCTAGAATATGTATATCACATTATAGCATAACGCATCCAGCCGGTGGCCCTACCTCACAATCACCTAGAATATGTATATCACATCATAGTATAACGCATCCAGCCATTGGCCCTGCGTCACAATCATCTAGAATATGTATATCACATTATAGTATAACGCATCCAGCCGGTGGCCCTACCTCACAATCACCTAGAATATGTATATCACATTATAGCATAACGCATCCAGCCGGTGGCCCTACTTCACAATCACCTAGAATATGTATATCACATCATAGTATAACGCATCCAGCCGGTGGCCCTACCTCATAATCACCTAGAATATGTATATCACATCATAGTATAACGCATCCAGCCGGTGGCCCTACCTCACAATCACCTAGAATATGTATATCACATCATAGTATAACGCATCCAGCCGGTGGCTCTACCTCACAATCACCTAGAATATGTATATCACATCATAGTATAACGCATCCAGCCGGTGGCCCTACCTCACAATCACCTAGAATATGTATACCTAAATCATAGTATAACGAATCCGGCCGGTGGCCCTACCTCACAATCACCTAGAATATGTATATCACATCATAGTATAACGCATCCAGCCGGTGGCCCTACCTCACAATCACATAGAATATGTATATCACATCATAGTATAACGCATCCAGCCGGTGGCCCTACCTCACAATCACCTAGAATATGTATATCACATCATAGTATAACGCATCCAGCCGGTGGCCCTACCTCACAATCACCTCGAATATGTATACCACATCATAGTATAACGCATCCAGCCGGTGGCCCTACCTCACAATCACCTAGAATATGTATACCTAAATCATGGTATAACGAATCCGGCCGGTGGCCCTACCTCACAATCACCTAGAATATGTATATCACATCATAGTATAACGCATCCAGTCGGTGGCCCTACCTCACAATCACCTAGAATATGTATACCTAAATCATAGTATAACGCATCCAGCCGGTGGCCCTACCTCACAATCACCTAGAATATGTATATCACATCATAGTATAACGCATCCAGCCGGTGGCTCTACCTCACAATCACCTAGAATATGTATATCACATCATAGTATAACGCATCCAGCCGGTGGCTCTACCTCATAATCACCTAAAATATGTATATCACATCATAGTATAACGCATCCAGCCGGTGGCCCTACCTCACAATCACCTAGAATATGTATATCACATCATAGTATAACGCACCCAGCCGGTGGCCCTACCTCACAATCACCTAGAATATGTATATCACATCATAGTATAACGAATCCAGCCGGTGGCCCTACCTCACAATCACCTAGAATATGTATATCACATCATAGTATAACGCATCCAGCCGGTGGCCCTACCTCACAATCACCTAGAATATGTATATCACATTATAGTATAACGCATCCAGCCGGTGGATGTATGTCACATCATAGTATAACGCATCCAGCCGGTGACCCCACCTCACAATCACCTAGAATATGTATATCACATCATAGTATAACGTATCCACCCGGTGGCCCTACCTCACAATCACCTAGAATATGTATGTCACATCATAGTATAACGCATCCAGCCGGTGGCCCTACCTCACAATCACCTACAATATGTATATCACATTATAGCATAACGCATCTAGCCGGTGGCCCTACCTCACAATCACCTGGAATATGTATATCACATCATAGTATAACGCATCCAGCCGGTGGCCCTACCTCACAATCACCTAGAATATGTATATCACATCATAGTATAACGCATCCAGCCGGTGACCCTACCTCACAATCACCTAGAATATGTATATCACATTATAGCATAACGCATCCAGCCGGTGGCCCTACTTCACAATCACCTAGAATATGTGTATCACATCATAGTATAACGCATCCAGCCGGTGGCTCTACCTCATAATCACCTAGAATATGTATATCACATCATAGTATAACGCATCCAGCCGGTGGCCCTACCTCACAATCACCTAGAATATGTATATCACATTATAGCATAACGCATCCAGCCGGTGGCCCTACCTCACAATCACCTAGAATATGTATATCACATTATAGCATAACGCATCCAGCCGGTGGCCCTACCTCACAATCACCTAGAATATGTATATCACATCATAGTATAACGCATCCAGCCATTGGCCCTGCGTCACAATCATCTAGAATATGTATATCACATTATAGTATAACGCATCCAGCCGGTGGCCCTACCTCACAATCACCTAGAATATGTATATCACATTATAGCATAACGCATCCAGCCGGTGGCCCTACTTCACAATCACCTAGAATATGTATATCACATCATAGTATAACGCATCCAGCCGGTGGCTCTACCTCATAATCACCTAGAATATGTATATCACATCATAGTATAACGCATCCAGCCGGTGGCCCTACCTCACAATCACCTAGAATATGTATATCACATCATAGTATAACGCATCCAGCCGGTGGCTCTACCTCACAATCACCTAGAATATGTATATCACATCATAGTATAACGCATCCAGCCGGTGGCCCTACCTCACAATCACATAGAATATGTATATCACATCATAGTATAACGCATCCAGCCGGTGGCCCTACCTCACAATCACCTAGAATATGTATATCACATCATAGTATAACGCATCCAGCCGGTGGCCCTACCTCACAATCACCTAGAATATGTATATCACATCATAGTATAACGCATCCAGCCGGTGGCCCTACCTCACAATCACCTAGAATATGTATATCACATCATAGTATAACGCATCCAGCCGGCGGCCCTACCTCACAATCACCTAGAATATGTATATCACATCATAGTATAACGCATCCAGCCGGTGGCCCTACCTCACAATCACCTAGAATATGTATATCACATCATAGTATAACGCATCCAGCCGGTGGCCCTACCTCACAATCACCTAGAATATGTATATCACATCATAGTATAACGCATCCAGCCGGTGGCCCTACCTCACAATCACCTCGAATATGTATACCACATCATAGTATAACGCATCCAGCCGGTGGCCCTACCTCACAATCACCTAGAATATGTATACCTAAATCATAGAATAACGAATCCGGCCGGTGGCCCTACCTCACAATCACCTAGAATATGTATATCACATCATAGTATAACGCATCCAGTCGGCGGCCCTACCTCACAATCACCTAGAATATGTATACCTAAATCCTAGTATAACGCATCCAGTCGGTGGCCCTACCTCACAATCACCTCGAATATGTATACCACATCATAGTATAACGCATCCAGCCGGTGGCCCTACCTCACAATCACCTAGAATATGTATACCTAAATCATAGTATAACGAATCCGGCCGGTGGCCCTACCTCACAATCACCTAGAATATGTATATCACATCATAGTATAACGCATCCAGCCGGTGGCCCTACCTCACAATCACCTAGAATATGTATACCTAAATCATAGTATAACGCATCCAGCCGGTGGCCCTACCTCACAATCACCTAGAATATGTATATCACATCATAGTATAACGCATCCAGCCGGTGGCCCTACCTCACAATCACCTAGAATATGTATATCACATCATAGTATAACGCATCCAGCCGGTGGCCCTACCTCACAATCACCTAGAATATGTATATCACATTATAGTATAACGCATCCAGCCGGTGGCCCTACCTCACAATCACCTAGAATATGTATGTCACATCATAGTATAACGCATCCAGCCGGTGGCTCTACCTCATAATCACCTAGAATATGTATATCACATCATAGTATAACGCATCCAGCCGGTGGCCCTACCTCACAATCACCTAGAATATGTATATCACATTATAGCATAACGCATCCAGCCGGTGGCCCTACCTCACAATCACCTAGAATATGTATATCACATTATAGCATAACGCATCCAGCCGGTGGCCCTACCTCACAATCACCTAGAATATGTATATCACATCATAGTATAACGCATCCAGCCATTGGCCCTGCGTCACAATCATCTAGAATATGTATATCACATTATAGTATAACGCATCCAGCCGGTGGCCCTACCTCACAATCACCTAGAATATGTATATCACATTATAGCATAACGCATCCAGCCGGTGGCCCTACTTCACAATCACCTAGAATATGTATATCACATCATAGTATAACGCATCCAGCCGGTGGCTCTACCTCATAATCACCTAGAATATGTATATCACATCATAGTATAACGCATCCAGCCGGTGGCCCTACCTCACAATCACCTAGAATATGTATATCACATCATAGTATAACGCATCCAGCCGGTGGCTCTACCTCACAATCACCTAGAATATGTATATCACATCATAGTATAACGCATCCAGCCGGTGGCCCTACCTCACAATCACATAGAATATGTATATCACATCATAGTATAACGCATCCAGCCGGTGGCCCTACCTCACAATCACCTAGAATATGTATATCACATCATAGTATAACGCATCCAGCCGGTGGCCCTACCTCACAATCACCTAGAATATGTATATCACATCATAGTATAACGCATCCAGCCGGTGGCCCTACCTCACAATCACCTAGAATATGTATATCACATCATAGTATAACGCATCCAGCCGGCGGCCCTACCTCACAATCACCTAGAATATGTATATCACATCATAGTATAACGCATCCAGCCGGTGGCCCTACCTCACAATCACCTAGAATATGTATATCACATCATAGTATAACGCATCCAGCCGGTGGCCCTACCTCACAATCACCTAGAATATGTATATCACATCATAGTATAACGCATCCAGCCGGTGGCCCTACCTCACAATCACCTCGAATATGTATACCACATCATAGTATAACGCATCCAGCCGGTGGCCCTACCTCACAATCACCTAGAATATGTATACCTAAATCATAGAATAACGAATCCGGCCGGTGGCCCTACCTCACAATCACCTAGAATATGTATATCACATCATAGTATAACGCATCCAGTCGGCGGCCCTACCTCACAATCACCTAGAATATGTATACCTAAATCCTAGTATAACGCATCCAGTCGGTGGCCCTACCTCACAATCACCTAGAATATGTATATCACATCATAGTATAACGAATCCAGCCGGTGGCCCTACCTCACAATCACCTAGAATATGTATATCACATCATAGTATAACGCATCCAGCCGGTGGCCCTACCTCACAATCACCTCGAATATGTATACCACATCATAGTATAACGCATCCAGCCGGTGGCCCTACCTCACAATCACCTAGAATATGTATACCTAAATCATAGTATAACGAATCCGGCCGGTGGCCCTACCTCACAATCACCTAGAATATGTATATCACATCATAGTATAACGCATCCAGCCGGTGGCCTTACCTCACAATCACCTAGAATATGTATACCTAAATCATAGTATAACGCATCCAGCCGGTGGCCCTACCTCACAATCACATAGAATATGTATATCACATCATAGTATAACGCATCCAGCCGGTGGCCCTACCTCACAATCACCTAGAATATGTATATCACATCATAGTATAACGCATCCAGCCGGTGGCCCTACCTCACAATCGCCCCGAATATGTATACCACATCATAGTATAACGCATCCAGCCGGTGGCCCTACCTCACAATCACCTAGAATATGTATACCTAAATCATGGTATAACGAATCCGGCCGGTGGCCCTACCTCACAATCACCTAGAATATGTATATCACATCATAGTATAACGCATCCAGTCGGTGGCCCTACCTCACAATCACCTAGAATATGTATACCTAAATCATAGTATAACGCATCCAGCCGGTGGCCCTACCTCACAATCACCTAGAATATGTATATCACATCATAGTATAACGCATCCAGCCGGTGGCTCTACCTCACAATCACCTAGAATATGTATATCACATCATAGTATAACGCATCCAGCCGGTGGCTCTACCTCATAATCACCTAGAATATGTATATCACATCATAGTATAACGCATCCAGCCGGTGGCCCTACCTCACAATCACCTAGAATATGTATATCACATCATAGCATAACGCATCCAGCCGGTGGCCCTACCTCACAATCACCTAGAATATGTATATCACATCATAGTATAACGAATCCAGCCGGTGGCCCTACCTCACAATCACCTAGAATATGTATATCACATCATAGTATAACGCATCCAGCCGGTGGCCCTACCTCACAATCACCTAGAATATGTATATCACATTATAGTATAACGCATCCAGCCGGTGGATGTATGTCACCTCATAGTATAACGCATCCAGCCGGTGACCCCACCTCACAATCACCTAGAATATGTATATCACATCATAGTATAACGTATCCACCCGGTGGCCCTACCTCACAATCACCTAGAATATGTATGTCACATCATAGTATAACGCATCCAGCCGGTGGCCCTACCTCACAATCACCTACAATATGTATATCACATTATAGCATAACGCATCCAGCCGGTGGCCCTACCTCACAATCACCTGGAATATGTATATCACATTATAGTATAACGCATCCAGCCGGTGGCCCTACCTCACAATCACCTAGAATATGTATGTCACATCATAGTATAACGCATCCAGCCGGTGGCTCTACCTCATAATCACCTAGAATATGTATATCACATCATAGTATAACGCATCCAGCCGGTGGCCCTACCTCACAATCACCTAGAATATGTATATCACATTATAGCATAACGCATCCAGCCGGTGGCCCTACCTCACAATCACCTAGAATATGTATATCACATTATAGCATAACGCATCCAGCCGGTGGCCCTACCTCACAATCACCTAGAATATGTATATCACATCATAGTATAACGCATCCAGCCATTGGCCCTGCGTCACAATCATCTAGAATATGTATATCACATTATAGTATAACGCATCCAGCCGGTGGCCCTACCTCACAATCACCTAGAATATGTATATCACATTATAGCATAACGCATCCAGCCGGTGGCCCTACTTCACAATCACCTAGAATATGTATATCACATCATAGTATAACGCATCCAGCCGGTGGCTCTACCTCATAATCACCTAGAATATGTATATCACATCATAGTATAACGCATCCAGCCGGTGGCCCTACCTCACAATCACCTAGAATATGTATATCACATCATAGTATAACGCATCCAGCCGGTGGCTCTACCTCACAATCACCTAGAATATGTATATCACATCATAGTATAACGCATCCAGCCGGTGGCCCTACCTCACAATCACATAGAATATGTATATCACATCATAGTATAACGCATCCAGCCGGTGGCCCTACCTCACAATCACCTAGAATATGTATATCACATCATAGTATAACGCATCCAGCCGGTGGCCCTACCTCACAATCACCTAGAATATGTATATCACATCATAGTATAACGCATCCAGCCGGTGGCCCTACCTCACAATCACCTAGAATATGTATATCACATCATAGTATAACGCATCCAGCCGGTGGCCCTACCTCACAATCACCTAGAATATGTATATCACATCATAGTATAACGCATCCAGCCGGCGGCCCTACCTCACAATCACCTAGAATATGTATATCACATCATAGTATAACGCATCCAGCCGGTGGCCCTACCTCACAATCACCTAGAATATGTATATCACATCATAGTATAACGCATCCAGCCGGTGGCCCTACCTCACAATCACCTAGAATATGTATATCACATCATAGTATAACGCATCCAGCCGGTGGCCCTACCTCACAATCACCTCGAATATGTATACCACATCATAGTATAACGCATCCAGCCGGTGGCCCTACCTCACAATCACCTAGAATATGTATACCTAAATCATAGAATAACGAATCCGGCCGGTGGCCCTACCTCACAATCACCTAGAATATGTATATCACACCATAGTATAACGCATCCAGTCGGCGGCCCTACCTCACAATCACCTAGAATATGTATACCTAAATCCTAGTATAACGCATCCAGTCGGTGGCCCTACCTCACAATCACCTAGAATATGTATATCACATCATAGTATAACGAATCCAGCCGGTGGCCCTACCTCACAATCACCTAGAATATGTATATCACATCATAGTATAACGCATCCAGCCGGTGGCCCTACCTCACAATCACCTCGAATATGTATACCACATCATAGTATAACGCATCCAGCCGGTGGCCCTACCTCACAATCACCTAGAATATGTATACCTAAATCATAGTATAACGAATCCGGCCGGTGGCCCTACCTCACAATCACCTAGAATATGTATATCACATCATAGTATAACGCATCCAGCCGGTGGCCCTACCTCACAATCACCTAGAATATGTATACCTAAATCATAGTATAACGCATCCAGCCGGTGGCCCTACCTCACAATCACATAGAATATGTATATCACATCATAGTATAACGCATCCAGCCGGTGGCCCTACCTCACAATCACCTAGAATATGTATATCACATCATAGTATAACGCATCCAGCCGGTGGCCCTACCTCACAATCGCCCCGAATATGTATACCACATCATAGTATAACGCATCCAGCCGGTGGCCCTACCTCACAATCACCTAGAATATGTATACCTAAATCATGGTATAACGAATCCGGCCGGTGGCCCTACCTCACAATCACCTAGAATATGTATATCACATCATAGTATAACGCATCCAGTCGGTGGCCCTACCTCACAATCACCTAGAATATGTATACCTAAATCATAGTATAACGCATCCAGCCGGTGGCCCTACCTCACAATCACCTAGAATATGTATATCACATCATAGTATAACGCATCCAGCCGGTGGCTCTACCTCACAATCACCTAGAATATGTATATCACATCATAGTATAACGCATCCAGCCGGTGGCTCTACCTCATAATCACCTAGAATATGTATATCACATCATAGTATAACGCATCCAGCCGGTGGCCCTACCTCACAATCACCTAGAATATGTATATCACATCATAGCATAACGCATCCAGCCGGTGGCCCTACCTCACAATCACCTAGAATATGTATATCACATCATAGTATAACGCATCCAGTCGGTGGCCCTACCTCACAATCACCTAGAATATGTATACCTAAATCATAGTATAACGCATCCAGCCGGTGGCCCTACCTCACAATCACCTAGAATATGTATATCACATCATAGTATAACGCATCCAGCCGGTGGCTCTACCTCACAATCACCTAGAATATGTATATCACATCATAGTATAACGCATCCAGTCGGTGGCCCTACCTCACAATCACCTAGAATATGTATACCTAAATCATAGTATAACGCATCCAGCCGGTGGCCCTACCTCACAATCACCTAGAATATGTATATCACATCATAGTATAACGCATCCAGCCGGTGGCTCTACCTCACAATCACCTAGAATATGTATATCACATCATAGTATAACGCATCCAGCCGGTGGCTCTACCTCATAATCACCTAGAATATGTATATCACATCATAGTATAACGCATCCAGCCGGTGGCCCTACCTCACAATCACCTAGAATATGTATATCACATCATAGCATAACGCATCCAGCCGGTGGCCCTACCTCACAATCACCTAGAATATGTATATCACATCATAGTATAACGAATCCAGCCGGTGGCCCTACCTCACAATCACCTAGAATATGTATATCACATCATAGTATAACGCATCCAGCCGGTGGCCCTACCTCACAATCACCTAGAATATGTATATCACATTATAGTATAACGCATCCAGCCGGTGGATGTATGTCACCTCATAGTATAACGCATCCAGCCGGTGACCCCACCTCACAATCACCTAGAATATGTATATCACATCATAGTATAACGTATCCACCCGGTGGCCCTACCTCACAATCACCTAGAATATGTATGTCACATCATAGTATAACCCATCCAGCCGGTGGCCCTACCTCACAATCACCTACAATATGTATATCACATTATAGCATAACGCATCCAGCCGGTGGCCCTACCTCACAATCACCTGGAATATGTATATCACATCATAGTATAACGCATCCAGCCGGTGGCCCTACCTCACAATCACCTAGAATATGTATATCACATCATAGTATAACGCGTCCAGCCGGTGACCCTACCTCACAATCACCTAGAATATGTATATCACATTATAGCATAACGCATCCAGCCGGTGGCCCTACTTCACAATCACCTAGAATATGTGAATCACATCATAGTATAACGCATCCAGCCGGTGGCCCTACCTCACAATCACCTAGAATATGTATATCACATCATAGTATAACGCATCCAGCCGGTGGCTCTACCTCACAATCACCTAGAATATGTATATCACATCATAGTATAACGCATCCAGCCGGTGGCTCTACCTCATAATCACCTAGAATATGTATATCACATCATAGTATAACGCATCCAGCCGGTGGCCCTACCTCACAATCACCTAGAATATGTATATCACATTATAGCATAACGCATCCAGCCGGTGGCCCTACCTCACAATCACCTAGAATATGTATATCACATCATAGCATAACGCATCCAGCCGGTGGCCCTACCTCACAATCACCTAGAATATGTATATCACATCATAGTATAACGCATCCAGCCGGTGGCCCTACCTCACAATCACCTAGAATATGTATATCACATCATAGTATAACGCATGCAGCCGGTGGCCCTACCTCACAATCACCTAGAATATGTATATCACATTATAGTATAACGCATCCAGCCGGTGGCCCTACCTCACAATCACCTAGAATATGTATGTCACATCATAGTATAACGCATCCAGCCGGTGGCTCTACCTCATAATCACCTAGAATATGTATATCACATCATAGTATAACGCATCCAGCCGGTGGCCCTACCTCACAATCACCTAGAATATGTATATCACATTATAGCATAACGCATCCAGCCGGTGGCCCTACCTCACAATCACCTAGAATATGTATATCACATTATAGCATAACGCATCCAGCCGGTGGCCCTACCTCACAATCACCTAGAATATGTATATCACATTATAGCATAACGCATCCAGCCGGTGGCCCTACTTCACAATCACCTAGAATATGTATATCACATCAGAGCATAACGCATCCAGCCGGTGGCTCTACCTCACAATCACCTAGAATATGTATATCACATCATAGTATAAGGCATCCAGCCGGTGGCTCTACCTCATAATCACCTAGAATATGTATATCACATCATAGTATAACGCATCCAGCCGGTGGCCCTACCTCACAATCACCTAGAATATGTATATCACATCATAGTATAACGAATCCAGCCGGTGGCCCTACCTCACAATCACCTAGAATATGTATATCACATCATAGTATAACGCATCCAGCCGGTGGCCCTACCTCACAATCACCTAGAATATGTATATCACATTATAGTATAACGCATCCAGCCGGTGGATGTATGTCACCTCATAGTATAACGCATCCAGCCGGTGACCCCACCTCACAATCACCTAGAATATGTATATCACATCATAGTATAACGTATCCACCCGGTGGCCCTACCTCACAATCACCTAGAATATGTATGTCACATCATAGTATAACGCATCCAGCCGGTGGCCCTACCTCACAATCACCTACAATATGTATATCACATTATAGCATAACGCATCCAGCCGGTGGCCCTACCTCACAATCACCTGGAATATGTATATCACATTATAGTATAACGCATCCAGCCCTTGGCCCTACCTCACAATCACCTAGAATATGTATGTCACATCATAGTATAACGCATCCAGCCGGTGGCTCTACCTCATAATCACCTAGAATATGTATATCACATCATAGTATAACGCATCCAGCCGGTGGCCCTACCTCACAATCACCTAGAATATGTATATCACATTATAGCATAACGCATCCAGCCGGTGGCCCTACCTCACAATCACCTAGAATATGTATATCACATTATAGCATAACGCATCCAGCCGGTGGCCCTACCTCACAATCACCTAGAATATGTATATCACATTATAGTATAACGCATCCAGCCGGTGGCTCTACCTCACAATCACCTAGAATATGTATATCACATCATAGTATAACGCATCCAGCCGGTGGCCCTACCTCACAATCACCTAGAATATGTATATCACATCATAGTATAACGCATCCAGCCGGTGGCTCTACCTCACAATCACCTAGAATATGTATATCACATCATAGTATAACGCATCCAGCCGGTGGCCCTACCTCACAATCACATAGAATATGTATATCACATCATAGTATAACGCATCCAGCCGGTGGCCCTACCTCACAATCACCTAGAATATGTATATCACATCATAGTATAACGCATCCAGCCGGTGGCCCTACCTCACAATCACCTAGAATATGTATATCACATCATAGTATAACGCATCCAGCCGGTGGCCCTACCTCACAATCACCTAGAATATGTATATCACATCATAGTATAACGCATCCAGCCGGCGGCCCTACCTCACAATCACCTAGAATATGTATATCACATCATAGTATAACGCATCCAGCCGGTGGCCCTACCTCACAATCACCTAGAATATGTATATCACATCATAGTATAACGCATCCAGCCGGTGGCCCTACCTCACAATCACCTAGAATATGTATATCACATCATAGTATAACGCATCCAGCCGGTGGCCCTACCTCACAATCACCTCGAATATGTATACCACATCATAGTATAACGCATCCAGCCGGTGGCCCTACCTCACAATCACCTAGAATATGTATACCTAAATCATAGAATAACGAATCCGGCCGGTGGCCCTACCTCACAATCACCTAGAATATGTATATCACATCATAGTATAACGCATCCAGTCGGCGGCCCTACCTCACAATCACCTAGAATATGTATACCTAAATCCTAGTATAACGCATCCAGTCGGTGGCCCTACCTCACAATCACCTAGAATATGTATATCACATCATAGTATAACGAATCCAGCCGGTGGCCCTACCTCACAATCACCTAGAATATGTATATCACATCATAGTATAACGCATCCAGCCGGTGGCCCTACCTCACAATCACCTCGAATATGTATACCACATCATAGTATAACGCATCCAGCCGGTGGCCCTACCTCACAATCACCTAGAATATGTATACCTAAATCATAGTATAACGAATCCGGCCGGTGGCCCTACCTCACAATCACCTAGAATATGTATATCACATCATAGTATAACGCATCCAGCCGGTGGCCCTACCTCACAATCACCTAGAATATGTATACCTAAATCATAGTATAACGCATCCAGCCGGTGGCCCTACCTCACAATCACATAGAATATGTATATCACATCATAGTATAACGCATCCAGCCGGTGGCCCTACCTCACAATCACCTAGAATATGTATATCACATCATAGTATAACGCATCCAGCCGGTGGCCCTACCTCACAATCGCCCCGAATATGTATACCACATCATAGTATAACGCATCCAGCCGGTGGCCCTACCTCACAATCACCTAGAATATGTATACCTAAATCATGGTATAACGAATCCGGCCGGTGGCCCTACCTCACAATCACCTAGAATATGTATATCACATCATAGTATAACGCATCCAGTCGGTGGCCCTACCTCACAATCACCTAGAATATGTATACCTAAATCATAGTATAACGCATCCAGCCGGTGGCCCTACCTCACAATCACCTAGAATATGTATATCACATCATAGTATAACGCATCCAGCCGGTGGCTCTACCTCACAATCACCTAGAATATGTATATCACATCATAGTATAACGCATCCAGCCGGTGGCTCTACCTCATAATCACCTAGAATATGTATATCACATCATAGTATAACGCATCCAGCCGGTGGCCCTACCTCACAATCACCTAGAATATGTATATCACATCATAGCATAACGCATCCAGCCGGTGGCCCTACCTCACAATCACCTAGAATATGTATATCACATCATAGTATAACGAATCCAGCCGGTGGCCCTACCTCACAATCACCTAGAATATGTATATCACATCATAGTATAACGCATCCAGCCGGTGGCCCTACCTCACAATCACCTAGAATATGTATATCACATTATAGTATAACGCATCCAGCCGGTGGATGTATGTCACCTCATAGTATAACGCATCCAGCCGGTGACCCCACCTCACAATCACCTAGAATATGTATATCACATCATAGTATAACGTATCCACCCGGTGGCCCTACCTCACAATCACCTAGAATATGTATGTCACATCATAGTATAACCCATCCAGCCGGTGGCCCTACCTCACAATCACCTACAATATGTATATCACATTATAGCATAACGCATCCAGCCGGTGGCCCTACCTCACAATCACCTGGAATATGTATATCACATCATAGTATAACGCATCCAGCCGGTGGCCCTACCTCACAATCACCTAGAATATGTATATCACATCATAGTATAACGCGTCCAGCCGGTGACCCTACCTCACAATCACCTAGAATATGTATATCACATTATAGCATAACGCATCCAGCCGGTGGCCCTACTTCACAATCACCTAGAATATGTGAATCACATCATAGTATAACGCATCCAGCCGGTGGCCCTACCTCACAATCACCTAGAATATGTATATCACATCATAGTATAACGCATCCAGCCGGTGGCTCTACCTCACAATCACCTAGAATATGTATATCACATCCTAGTATAACGCATCCAGCCGGTGGCTCTACCTCATAATCACCTAGAATATGTATATCACATCATAGTATAACGCATCCAGCCGGTGGCCCTACCTCACAATCACCTAGAATATGTATATCACATTATAGCATAACGCATCCAGCCGGTGGCCCTACCTCACAATCACCTAGAATATGTATATCACATCATAGCATAACGCATCCAGCCGGTGGCCCTACCTCACAATCACCTAGAATATGTATATCACATCATAGTATAACGCATCCAGCCGGTGGCCCTACCTCACAATCACCTAGAATATGTATATCACATCATAGTATAACGCATGCAGCCGGTGGCCCTACCTCACAATCACCTAGAATATGTATATCACATTATAGTATAACGCATCCAGCCGGTGGCCCTACCTCACAATCACCTAGAATATGTATGTCACATCATAGTATAACGCATCCAGCCGGTGGCTCTACCTCATAATCACCTAGAATATGTATATCACATCATAGTATAACGCATCCAGCCGGTGGCCCTACCTCACAATCACCTAGAATATGTATATCACATTATAGCATAACGCATCCAGCCGGTGGCCCTACCTCACAATCACCTAGAATATGTATATCACATTATAGCATAACGCATCCAGCCGGTGGCCCTACCTCACAATCACCTAGAATATGTATATCACATTATAGCATAACGCATCCAGCCGGTGGCCCTACTTCACAATCACCTAGAATATGTATATCACATCAGAGCATAACGCATCCAGCCGGTGGCTCTACCTCACAATCACCTAGAATATGTATATCACATCATAGTATAAGGCATCCAGCCGGTGGCTCTACCTCATAATCACCTAGAATATGTATATCACATCATAGTATAACGCATCCAGCCGGTGGCCCTACCTCACAATCACATAGAATATGTATATCACATCATAGTATAACGCATCCAGCCGGTGACCCTACCTCACAATCACCTAGAATATGTATATCACATTATAGCATAACGCATCCAGCCGGTGGCCCTACTTCACAATCACCTAGAATATGTCTATCACATCATGGTATAACGCATCCAGCCGGTGACCCTACCTCACAATCACCTAGAATATGTATATCACATTATAGCATAACGCATCCAGCCGGTGACCCTACCTCACAATCACCTAGAATATGTATATCACATTATAGCATAACGCATCAAGCCGGTGGCCCTACTTCACAATCACCTAGAATATGTATATCACATCATAGTATAACGCATCCAGCCGGTGGCCCTACCTCACAATCACCTAGAATATGTATATCACATCATAGTATAACGCGTCCAGCCGGTGGCTCTACCTCACAATCACCTAGTATATGTATATCACATCAAAGTATAACGCATCCAGCCGGTGACCCTACCTCACAATCACCTAGAATATGTATATCACATCATAGTATAACGCATCCAGCCGGTGGCTGTACCTCGCAATCACCTAGAATATGTATATCACATCATAGTATAACGCATCCAGCCGGTGGCTCTACCTCACAATCACCTAGAATATGTATATCACATCATAGTATAACGCATCCAGCCGGTGACCCTACCTCACAATCACCTAGAATATGTATATCACATTATAGCATAACGCATCCAGCCGGTGGCCCGACTTCGCAATCACCTAGAATATGTATATCACATCATAGTATAACGCATCCAGCCGGTGACCCTACCTCACAATCACCTAGAATATGTATATCACATCATAGTATAACGCATCCAGCCCGTGGCCCTACCTCACAATCACCTAGAATATATATATCACATCGTAGTATAACGCATCCAGCCGGTGGCCCTACTTCACAATAACCTAGAATATGTATATCACATCATAGTATAACGCATCCAGCCGGTGGCCCTACCTCACAATCACCTAGAATATGTATATCACATCATAGTATAACGCATCCAGCCGGTGGCTCTACCTCACAATCACCTAGAATATGTCTATCACATCATAGTATAACGCATCCAGCCGGTGGCCCTACCTCACAATCACCTAGAATATGTATATCACATCATAGTATAACGCATCCAGCCGGTGGCCCTACCTCACAATCACCTAGAATATGTATATCACATCATAGTATAACGCATCCAGCCGGTGGCCCTACCTCACAATCACCTAGAATATGTATATCACATCATAGTATAACGCATCCAGCCGGTGGCCCTACCTCACAATCACCTAGAATATGTATATCACATCATAGTATAACGCATCCAGCCGGTGGCCCTACCTCACAATCACCTAGAATATGTATATCACATCATAGTATAACGCATCCAGCCGGTGGCCCTACCTCACAATCACCTCGAATATGTATACCACATCATAGTATAACGCATCCAGCCGGTGGCCCTACCTCACAATCACCTAGAATATGTATACCTAAATCATAGTATAACGAATCCGGCCGGTGGCCCTACCTCACAATCACCTAGAATATGTATATCACATCATAGTATAACGCATCCAGTCGGCGGCCCTACCTCACAATCACCTAGAATATGTATACCTAAATCCTAGTATAACGCATCCAGTCGGTGGCCCTACCTCACAATCACCTAGAATATGTATATCACATCATAGTATAACGAATCCAGCCGGTGGCCCTACCTCACAATCACCTAGAATATGTATATCACATCATAGTATAACGCATCCAGCCGGTGGCCCTACCTCACAATCACCTAGAATATGTATATCACATCATAGTATAACGCATCCAGTCGGCGGCCCTACCTCACAATCACCTAGAATATGTATACCTAAATCCTAGTATAACGCATCCAGTCGGTGGCCCTACCTCACAATCACCTAGAATATGTATATCACATCATAGTATAACGAATCCAGCCGGTGGCCCTACCTCACAATCACCTAGAATATGTATATCACATCATAGTATAACGCATCCAGCCGGTGGCCCTACCTCACAATCACCTCGAATATGTATACCACATCATAGTATAACGCATCCAGCCGGTGGCCCTACCTCACAATCACCTAGAATATGTATACCTAAATCATAGTATAACGCATCCAGCCGGTGGCCCTACCTCACAATCACATAGAATATGTATATCACATCATAGTATAACGCATCCAGCCGGTGGCCCTACCTCACAATCGCCCCGAATATGTATACCACATCATAGTATAACGCATCCAGCCGGTGGCCCTACCTCACAATCACCTAGAATATGTATACCTAAATCATGGTATAACGAATCCGGCCGGTGGCCCTACCTCACAATCACCTAGAATATGTATATCACATCATAGTATAACGCATCCAGTCGGTGGCCCTACCTCACAATCACCTAGAATATGTATACCTAAATCATAGTATAACGCATCCAGCCGGTGGCCCTACCTCACAATCACCTAGAATATGTATATCACATCATAGTATAACGCATCCAGCCGGTGGCTCTACCTCACAATCACCTAGAATATGTATATCACATCATAGTATAACGCATCCAGCCGGTGGCTCTACCTCATAATCACCTAGAATATGTATATCACATCATAGTATAACGCATCCAGCCGGTGGCCCTACCTCACAATCACCTAGAATATGTATATCACATCATAGCATAACGCATCCAGCCGGTGGCCCTACCTCACAATCACCTAGAATATGTATATCACATCATAGTATAACGAATCCAGCCGGTGGCCCTACCTCACAATCACCTAGAATATGTATATCACATCATAGTATAACGCATCCAGCCGGTGGCCCTACCTCACAATCACCTAGAATATGTATATCACATTATAGTATAACGCATCCAGCCGGTGGATGTATGTCACCTCATAGTATAACGCATCCAGCCGGTGACCCCACCTCACAATCACCTAGAATATGTATATCACATCATAGTATAACGTATCCACCCGGTGGCCCTACCTCACAATCACCTAGAATATGTATGTCACATCATAGTATAACGCATCCAGCCGGTGGCCCTACCTCACAATCACCTACAATATGTATATCACATTATAGCATAACGCATCCAGCCGGTGGCCCTACCTCACAATCACCTGGAATATGTATATCACATCATAGTATAACGCATCCAGCCGGTGGCCCTACCTCACAATCACCTAGAATATGTATATCACATCATAGTATAACGCGTCCAGCCGGTGACCCTACCTCACAATCACCTAGAATATGTATATCACATTATAGCATAACGCATCCAGCCGGTGGCCCTACTTCACAATCACCTAGAATATGTGTATCACATCATAGTATAACGCATCCAGCCGGTGGCCCTACCTCACAATCACCTAGAATATGTATATCACATCATAGTATAACGCATCCAGCCGGTGGCTCTACCTCACAATCACCTAGAATATGTATATCACATCATAGTATAACGCATCCAGCCGGTGGCTCTACCTCATAATCACCTAGAATATGTATATCACATCATAGTATAACGCATCCAGCCGGTGGCCCTACCTCACAATCACCTAGAATATGTATATCACATTATAGCATAACGCATCCAGCCGGTGGCCCTACCTCACAATCACCTAGAATATGTATATCACATCATAGCATAACGCATCCAGCCGGTGGCCCTACCTCACAATCACCTAGAATATGTATATCACATCATAGTATAACGCATCCAGCCGGTGGCCCTACCTCACAATCACCTAGAATATGTATATCACATCATAGTATAACGCATGCAGCCGGTGGCCCTACCTCACAATCACCTAGAATATGTATATCACATTATAGTATAACGCATCCAGCCGGTGGCCCTACCTCACAATCACCTAGAATATGTATGTCACATCATAGTATAACGCATCCAGCCGGTGGCTCTACCTCATAATCACCTAGAATATGTATATCACATCATAGTATAACGCATCCAGCCGGTGGCCCTACCTCACAATCACCTAGAATATGTATATCACATTATAGCATAACGCATCCAGCCGGTGGCCCTACCTCACAATCACCTAGAATATGTATATCACATTATAGCATAACGCATCCAGCCGGTGGCCCTACCTCACAATCACCTAGAATATGTATATCACATTATAGCATAACGCATCCAGCCGGTGGCCCTACTTCACAATCACCTAGAATATGTATATCACATCAGAGCATAACGCATCCAGCCGGTGGCTCTACCTCACAATCACCTAGAATATGTATATCACATCATAGTATAACGCATCCAGCCGGTGGCTCTACCTCATAATCACCTAGAATATGTATATCACATCATAGTATAACGCATCCAGCCGGTGGCCCTACCTCACAATCACCTAGAATATGTATATCACATCATAGTATAACGCATCCAGCCGGTGACCCTACCTCACAATCACCTAGAATATGTATATCACATTATAGCATAACGCATCCAGCCGGTGGCCCTACTTCACAATCACCTAGAATATGTCTATCACATCATAGTATAACGCATCCAGCCGGTGACCCTACCTCACAATCACCTAGAATATGTATATCACATTATAGCATAACGCATCAAGCCGGTGGCCCTACTTCACAATCACCTAGAATATGTATATCACATCATAGTATAACGCATCCAGCCGGTGGCCCTACCTCACAATCACCTAGAATATGTATATCACATCATAGTATAACGCGTCCAGCCGGTGGCTCTACCTCACAATCACCTAGTATATGTATATCACATCAAAGTATAACGCATCCAGCCGGTGACCCTACCTCACAATCACCTAGAATATGTATATCACATCATAGTATAACGCATCCAGCCGGTGGCTGTACCTCGCAATCACCTAGAATATGTATATCACATCATAGTATAACGCATCCAGCCGGTGACCCTACCTCACAATCACCTAGAATATGTATATCACATCATAGTATAACGCATCCAGCCGGTGGCCCTACCTCACAATCACCTCGAATATGTATACCACATCATAGTATAACGCATCCAGCCGGTGGCCCTACCTCACAATCACCTAGAATATGTATACCTAAATCATAGTATAACGAATCCGGCCGGTGGCCCTACCTCACAATCACCTAGAATATGTATATCACATCATAGTATAACGCATCCAGTCGGCGGCCCTACCTCACAATCACCTAGAATATGTATACCTAAATCCTAGTATAACGCATCCAGTCGGTGGCCCTACCTCACAATCACCTAGAATATGTATATCACATCATAGTATAACGAATCCAGCCGGTGGCCCTACCTCACAATCACCTAGAATATGTATATCACATCATAGTATAACGCATCCAGCCGGTGGCCCTACCTCACAATCACCTAGAATATGTATATCACATCATAGTATAACGCATCCAGTCGGCGGCCCTACCTCACAATCACCTAGAATATGTATACCTAAATCCTAGTATAACGCATCCAGTCGGTGGCCCTACCTCACAATCACCTAGAATATGTATATCACATCATAGTATAACGAATCCAGCCGGTGGCCCTACCTCACAATCACCTAGAATATGTATATCACATCATAGTATAACGCATCCAGCCGGTGGCCCTACCTCACAATCACCTCGAATATGTATACCACATCATAGTATAACGCATCCAGCCGGTGGCCCTACCTCACAATCACCTAGAATATGTATACCTAAATCATAGTATAACGCATCCAGCCGGTGGCCCTACCTCACAATCACATAGAATATGTATATCACATCATAGTATAACGCATCCAGCCGGTGGCCCTACCTCACAATCGCCCCGAATATGTATACCACATCATAGTATAACGCATCCAGCCGGTGGCCCTACCTCACAATCACCTAGAATATGTATACCTAAATCATGGTATAACGAATCCGGCCGGTGGCCCTACCTCACAATCACCTAGAATATGTATATCACATCATAGTATAACGCATCCAGTCGGTGGCCCTACCTCACAATCACCTAGAATATGTATACCTAAATCATAGTATAACGCATCCAGCCGGTGGCCCTACCTCACAATCACCTAGAATATGTATATCACATCATAGTATAACGCATCCAGCCGGTGGCTCTACCTCACAATCACCTAGAATATGTATATCACATCATAGTATAACGCATCCAGCCGGTGGCTCTACCTCATAATCACCTAGAATATGTATATCACATCATAGTATAACGCATCCAGCCGGTGGCCCTACCTCACAATCACCTAGAATATGTATATCACATCATAGCATAACGCATCCAGCCGGTGGCCCTACCTCACAATCACCTAGAATATGTATATCACATCATAGTATAACGAATCCAGCCGGTGGCCCTACCTCACAATCACCTAGAATATGTATATCACATCATAGTATAACGCATCCAGCCGGTGGCCCTACCTCACAATCACCTAGAATATGTATATCACATTATAGTATAACGCATCCAGCCGGTGGATGTATGTCACCTCATAGTATAACGCATCCAGCCGGTGACCCCACCTCACAATCACCTAGAATATGTATATCACATCATAGTATAACGTATCCACCCGGTGGCCCTACCTCACAATCACCTAGAATATGTATGTCACATCATAGTATAACGCATCCAGCCGGTGGCCCTACCTCACAATCACCTACAATATGTATATCACATTATAGCATAACGCATCCAGCCGGTGGCCCTACCTCACAATCACCTGGAATATGTATATCACATCATAGTATAACGCATCCAGCCGGTGGCCCTACCTCACAATCACCTAGAATATGTATATCACATCATAGTATAACGCGTCCAGCCGGTGACCCTACCTCACAATCACCTAGAATATGTATATCACATTATAGCATAACGCATCCAGCCGGTGGCCCTACTTCACAATCACCTAGAATATGTGTATCACATCATAGTATAACGCATCCAGCCGGTGGCCCTACCTCACAATCACCTAGAATATGTATATCACATCATAGTATAACGCATCCAGCCGGTGGCTCTACCTCACAATCACCTAGAATATGTATATCACATCATAGTATAACGCATCCAGCCGGTGGCTCTACCTCATAATCACCTAGAATATGTATATCACATCATAGTATAACGCATCCAGCCGGTGGCCCTACCTCACAATCACCTAGAATATGTATATCACATTATAGCATAACGCATCCAGCCGGTGGCCCTACCTCACAATCACCTAGAATATGTATATCACATCATAGCATAACGCATCCAGCCGGTGGCCCTACCTCACAATCACCTAGAATATGTATATCACATCATAGTATAACGCATCCAGCCGGTGGCCCTACCTCACAATCACCTAGAATATGTATATCACATCATAGTATAACGCATGCAGCCGGTGGCCCTACCTCACAATCACCTAGAATATGTATATCACATTATAGTATAACGCATCCAGCCGGTGGCCCTACCTCACAATCACCTAGAATATGTATGTCACATCATAGTATAACGCATCCAGCCGGTGGCTCTACCTCATAATCACCTAGAATATGTATATCACATCATAGTATAACGCATCCAGCCGGTGGCCCTACCTCACAATCACCTAGAATATGTATATCACATTATAGCATAACGCATCCAGCCGGTGGCCCTACCTCACAATCACCTAGAATATGTATATCACATTATAGCATAACGCATCCAGCCGGTGGCCCTACCTCACAATCACCTAGAATATGTATATCACATTATAGCATAACGCATCCAGCCGGTGGCCCTACTTCACAATCACCTAGAATATGTATATCACATCAGAGCATAACGCATCCAGCCGGTGGCTCTACCTCACAATCACCTAGAATATGTATATCACATCATAGTATAACGCATCCAGCCGGTGGCTCTACCTCATAATCACCTAGAATATGTATATCACATCATAGTATAACGCATCCAGCCGGTGGCCCTACCTCACAATCACCTAGAATATGTATATCACATCATAGTATAACGCATCCAGCCGGTGACCCTACCTCACAATCACCTAGAATATGTATATCACATTATAGCATAACGCATCCAGCCGGTGGCCCTACTTCACAATCACCTAGAATATGTCTATCACATCATAGTATAACGCATCCAGCCGGTGACCCTACCTCACAATCACCTAGAATATGTATATCACATTATAGCATAACGCATCAAGCCGGTGGCCCTACTTCACAATCACCTAGAATATGTATATCACATCATAGTATAACGCATCCAGCCGGTGGCCCTACCTCACAATCACCTAGAATATGTATATCACATCATAGTATAACGCGTCCAGCCGGTGGCTCTACCTCACAATCACCTAGTATATGTATATCACATCAAAGTATAACGCATCCAGCCGGTGACCCTACCTCACAATCACCTAGAATATGTATATCACATCATAGTATAACGCATCCAGCCGGTGGCTGTACCTCGCAATCACCTAGAATATGTATATCACATCATAGTATAACGCATCCAGCCGGTGGCTCTACCTCACAATCACCTAGAATATGTATATCACATCATAGTATAACGCATCCAGCCGGTGACCCTACCTCACAATCACCTAGAATATGTATATCACATTATAGCATAACGCATCCAGCCGGTGGCCCGACTTCGCAATCACCTAGAATATGTATATCACATCATAGTATAACGCATCCAGCCGGTGACCCTACCTCACAATCACCTAGAATATGTATATCACATCATAGTATAACGCATCCAGCCCGTGGCCCTACCTCACAATCACCTAGAATATATATATCACATCGTAGTATAACGCATCCAGCCGGTGGCCCTACTTCACAATAACCTAGAATATGTATATCACATCATAGTATAACGCGTCCAGCCGGTGACCCTACCTCACAATCACCTAGAATATGTATATCACATTATAGCATAACGCATCCAGCCGGTGGCCCTACTTCACAATCACCTAGAATATGTGTATCACATCATAGTATAACGCATCCAGCCGGTGGCCCTACCTCACAATCACCTAGAATATGTATATCACATCATAGTATAACGCATCCAGCCGGTGGCTCTACCTCACAATCACCTAGAATATGTATATCACATCATAGTATAACGCATCCAGCCGGTGGCTCTACCTCATAATCACCTAGAATATGTATATCACATCATAGTATAACGCATCCAGCCGGTGGCCCTACCTCACAATCACCTAGAATATGTATATCACATTATAGCATAACGCATCCAGCCGGTGGCCCTACCTCACAATCACCTAGAATATGTATATCACATCATAGCATAACGCATCCAGCCGGTGGCCCTACCTCACAATCACCTAGAATATGTATATCACATCATAGTATAACGCATCCAGCCGGTGGCCCTACCTCACAATCACCTAGAATATGTATATCACATCATAGTATAACGCATGCAGCCGGTGGCCCTACCTCACAATCACCTAGAATATGTATATCACATTATAGTATAACGCATCCAGCCGGTGGCCCTACCTCACAATCACCTAGAATATGTATGTCACATCATAGTATAACGCATCCAGCCGGTGGCTCTACCTCATAATCACCTAGAATATGTATATCACATCATAGTATAACGCATCCAGCCGGTGGCCCTACCTCACAATCACCTAGAATATGTATATCACATTATAGCATAACGCATCCAGCCGGTGGCCCTACCTCACAATCACCTAGAATATGTATATCACATTATAGCATAACGCATCCAGCCGGTGGCCCTACCTCACAATCACCTAGAATATGTATATCACATTATAGCATAACGCATCCAGCCGGTGGCCCTACTTCACAATCACCTAGAATATGTATATCACATCAGAGCATAACGCATCCAGCCGGTGGCTCTACCTCACAATCACCTAGAATATGTATATCACATCATAGTATAACGCATCCAGCCGGTGGCTCTACCTCATAATCACCTAGAATATGTATATCACATCATAGTATAACGCATCCAGCCGGTGGCCCTACCTCACAATCACCTAGAATATGTATATCACATCATAGTATAACGCATCCAGCCGGTGACCCTACCTCACAATCACCTAGAATATGTATATCACATTATAGCATAACGCATCCAGCCGGTGGCCCTACTTCACAATCACCTAGAATATGTCTATCACATCATAGTATAACGCATCCAGCCGGTGACCCTACCTCACAATCACCTAGAATATGTATATCACATTATAGCATAACGCATCAAGCCGGTGGCCCTACTTCACAATCACCTAGAATATGTATATCACATCATAGTATAACGCATCCAGCCGGTGGCCCTACCTCACAATCACCTAGAATATGTATATCACATCATAGTATAACGCGTCCAGCCGGTGGCTCTACCTCACAATCACCTAGTATATGTATATCACATCAAAGTATAACGCATCCAGCCGGTGACCCTACCTCACAATCACCTAGAATATGTATATCACATCATAGTATAACGCATCCAGCCGGTGGCTGTACCTCGCAATCACCTAGAATATGTATATCACATCATAGTATAACGCATCCAGCCGGTGGCTCTACCTCACAATCACCTAGAATATGTATATCACATCATAGTATAACGCATCCAGCCGGTGACCCTACCTCACAATCACCTAGAATATGTATATCACATTATAGCATAACGCATCCAGCCGGTGGCCCGACTTCGCAATCACCTAGAATATGTATATCACATCATAGTATAACGCATCCAGCCGGTGACCCTACCTCACAATCACCTAGAATATGTATATCACATCATAGTATAACGCATCCAGCCCGTGGCCCTACCTCACAATCACCTAGAATATATATATCACATCGTAGTATAACGCATCCAGCCGGTGGCCCTACTTCACAATAACCTAGAATATGTATATCACATCATAGTATAACGCATCCAGCCGGTGGCCCTACCTCACAATCACCTAGAATATGTATATCACATCATAGTATAACGCATCCAGCCGGTGGCTCTACCTCACAATCACCTAGAATATGTCTATCACATCATAGTATAACGCATCCAGCCGGTGGCCCTACCTCACAATCACCTAGAATATGTATATCACATCATAGTATAACGCATCCAGCCGGTGGCCCTACCTCACAATCACCTAGAATATGTATATCACGTCATAGTATAACGCATCCAGCCGGTGGCCCTACCTCACAATCACCTAGAATATGTATATTACATCATAGTATAACGCATCCAGCCGGTGGCCCTACCTCACA
Source organism: Arenicola marina (assembly GCA_964019135.1). Lineage (NCBI taxonomy): Eukaryota > Metazoa > Annelida > Polychaeta > Arenicolidae > Arenicola > Arenicola marina. The sequence continues at coordinate 59,651,396 of OZ025250.1, forward strand.
ATCACCTAGAATATGTATATCACATCATAGTATAACGCATCCAGCCGGTGGCCCTACCTCACAATCACCTAGAATATGTATATCACATCATAGTATAACGCATCCAGCCGGTGGCCCTACCTCACAATCACCTAGAATATGTATATCACATCATAGTATAACGCATCCAGCCGGTGGCCCTACCTCACAATCACCTAGAATATGTATATCACATCATAGTATAACGCATCCAGCCGGTGGCCCTACCTCACAATCACCTCGAATATGTATACCACATCATAGTATAACGCATCCAGCCGGTGGCCCTACCTCACAATCACCTAGAATATGTATACCTAAATCATAGTATAACGAATCCGGCCGGTGGCCCTACCTCACAATCACCTAGAATATGTATATCACATCATAGTATAACGCATCCAGTCGGTGGCCCTACCTCACAATCACCTAGAATATGTATACCTAAATCATAGTATAACGCATCCAGTCGGTGGCCCTACCTCACAATCACCTAGAATATGTATATCACATCATAGTATAACGAATCCAGCCGGGGGCCCTACCTCACAATCACCTAGAATATGTATATCACATCATAGTATAACGCATCCAGCCGGTGGCCCTACCTCACAATCACCTCGAATATGTATACCACATCATAGTATAACGCATCCAGCCGGTGGCCCTACCTCACAATCACCTAGAATATGTATACCTAAATCATAGTATAACGAATCCGGCCGGTGGCCCTACCTCACAATCACCTAGAATATGTATATCACATCATAGTATAACGCATCCAGCCGGTGGCCCTACCTCACAATCACCTAGAATATGTATATCACATCATAGTATAACGCATCCAGCCGGTGGCCCTACCTCACAATCACCTAGAATATGTATATCACATCATAGTATAACGCATCCAGCCGGTGGCCCTACCTCACAATCACCTAGAATATGTATATCACATCATAGTATAACGCATCCAGCCAGTGGCCCTACCTCACAATCACCTAGAATATGTATATCACATCATAGTATAACGCATCCAGCCGGTGGCCCTACCTCACAATCACCTAGAATATGTATACCACATCATAGTATAACGCATCCAGCCGGTGGCCCTACCTCACAATCACCTAGAATATGTATATCACATCATAGTATAACGCATCCAGCCGGTGGCTCTACCTCACAATCACCTCGAATATGTATACCACATCATAGTATAACGCATCCAGCCGGTGGCCCTACCTCACAATCACCTAGAATATGTATACCTAAATCATAGTATAACGAATCCGGCCGGTGGCCCTACCTCACAATCACCTAGAATATGTATATCACATCATAGTATAACGCATCCAGTCGGTGGCCCTACCTCACAATCACCTAGAATATGTATACCTAAATCATAGTATAACGCATCCAGTCGGTGGCCCTACCTCACAATCACGTAGAATATGTATATCACATCATAGTATAACGAATCCAGCCGGTGGCCCTACCTCACAATCACCTAGAATATGTATATCACATCATAGTATAACGCATCCAGCCGGTGGCCCTACCTCACAATCACCTCGAATATGTATACCACATCATAGTATAACGCATCCAGCCGGTGGCCCTACCTCACAATCACCTAGAATATGTATACCTAAATCATAGCATAACGAATCCGGCCGGTGGCTCTACCTCACAATCACCTAGAATATGTATATCACATCATAGTATAACGCATCCAGTCGGTGGCCCTACCTCACAATCACCTGGAGTATGTATGTCACATCATATTATCTTGTCAGACGCATGGAAACATAAAAACATTTACTTGGCTTATTAAAAGGTCGTCGCAAGTGAGTTTGTTTTTCATGAAGAAGATGTCAGTGACCGGCCTCTTGGCTGCTGCACGAGGCGTTGCCTGTTCTTACACGCGAATAACGTCTATAATGTCACATTTCCACCATGGTCAGTGATGGTAGTGGTTTTACTCGCGCTCGGCTAGAGGTCAGACATAGGCGTCACAATGCATCCAATCAATATACTACGGTTAGGACGTACCACCTGTCCACTCTGGTTGGGCACCGCCTTCACATTGTAAGCACTGTAACTGCTAGAGGTAGTCATTATAGATGTGCATGAGCAGTTGATCACATCGTTAAATAAATGTTTACACACAAAAACATTGTAAGAAAATGGTTTTAAACAAATTTAAGCCAGGGCGTAATTTGAACAAATTGTGTAATTCCAGTCATATGTGGATCTTGAACCAATCGTCTAATTGGAATGTCTAATGTTAAGAATGTAAAAAAGAATATCTCATCATCACCGAGAGAACTAACTAGATATAATTTACCAAAACATTGTCTACATAATTATTTTTACGTTTTTAGGCTTCCTTTGTCCAATTAACTTGTTCATTCCGGTCCCAAACACGCAGCATTAGTACGTTTGTGAGTGTTCATAGTTTACGAATCCACTGTGCTGTACACTCCACATTGTAGCCACTGTGTTGTACACTCCACATTGTAGCCACTGTGTTGTACACTCCACATTGTAGCGACTGTGTTGTCCACTCCACATTGTAGCCACTGTGTTGTACACTCCACATTGTGGCCTCTGTGTTGTACACTCCACATTGTAGCCACTGTGTTGTACAGTCCACATTGTAGCTGATGTACGATGGTTGTCGGCCACATTATCCCGCTGCTGCCACCTAGTGGGTGGTACAGAAACCACTTGAACATGGAGTTTCTCAATTATAAACATCGCGGTTAGGTCTCGACATCAGTTAACTAGTAGTTCAAAGGTCAGGTCACAACGTCAGTCTAGCTAGTAGTTCAAAGGTCAGGTCACGACATCAGTCTCGCTAGTAGTTCAAAGGTCAGGTCACAACATCACTCTAGCTAGTAGTTCAAAGGTCAAATCACAACATCAGTCTCACTAGTAGTTCAAAGGTCAGGTCACAACATCAGTCTAGCTAGTAGTTCAAAGGTCAGGTCACAACATCAGTCTAGCTAGTAGTTCAAAGGTCAGGTCACGACATCAGTCTAGCTAGTAGTTCAAAGGTCAGGTCACAACATCAGTCTAGCTAGTAGTTCAAAGGTCAGATCACAACATCAGTCTAGCTAGTAGTTTAAAGGTCAGGTCACAACATCAGTCTAGCTAGTAGTTCAAAGGTCAGGTCACAACATCAGTCTTGCTAGTAGTTCAAAGGTCAGGTCAAAACATCAGTCTAGCTAGTAGTTCAAAGGTCAAATCACAACATCAGTCTAGCTAGTAGTTCAATAGTCAGGTCACAACATCAGTCTTGCTAGTAGTTCAATGGTCAGGTCACAACATCAGTCTAGCTAGTAGTTCAAAGGTCAGGTCACAACATCAGTCTTGCTAGTAGTTCAATGGTCAGGTCACAACATCACTCTTGCTAGTAGTTCAAAGGTCAGGTCACAACATCAGTCTAGCTAGTAGTTCAAAGGTCAGGTCACAACATCACTCTTGCTAGTAGTTCAAAGATCAGGTCACAACATCAGTCTAGCTAGTAGTTCAAAGGTCAGGTAACAACATCAGTCTAGCTAGTAGTTCAAAGGTCAGGTCACAACATCACTCTAGCTAGTAGTTCAAAGGTCAGGCCACAACATCAGTCTGGCTAGTAGTTCAAAGGTCAGGTCACAACATCAGTCTTGCTAGTAGTTCAATGGTCAGGTCACAACATCAGTCTAGCTAGTAGTTCAAAGGTCAGGTCACAACATTAGTCTTGCTAGTAGTTCAAAGGTCATGTCACAACATCAATCTAGCTAGTAGTTCAAAGGTCAGGTTACAACATATGTCTTGCTAGTAGTTCAAAGGTCATGTCACAACATCAGTCTATCTATTAGTTCAAAAGTCAGGTCACAACATCAGTCTTGCTAGTAGTTCAAAGGTCAGGACACAACATCAGTCTTGCTAGTAGTGCAAAGGTCAGGTCACAACATCAATCTAGCTAGTAGTTCAAAGGTCAGGTCACAACATCACTCTTGCTAGTAGTTCAAAGGTCAGATCACAACATCAGTCTAGCTAGTAATTCAAAGGTCAGGTCACAACATCAGTCTAGCTAGTAGTTCAAAGGTCATGTCACAACATCAGTCTAGCTAGTAGTTCAAAGGTCAGGTCACAACATCAGTCTTGCTAGTAGTTCAAAATTCAGGTCACAACATCAGTCTTGCCAGTAGTTCAAAGGTCAGGTCACAACATCAGTCTAGCTAGTAGTTCTAAGGTCAGGTCACAACATCTGTTTTGCTAGTAGTTCTGAGGTCAGGTCACAACATCAGTCTTGCTAGTTCTTTCCAAGTTTAGGTCACAACATTAGTCTTGCTAGTAGTTAAAAGGTCAGGTCACAACATCAGTCTAGCTAGTAGTTCAAAGGTCAGGTCACAACATCAGTCTTGCGAGTAGTTCAAAGGTCAGGTCACAACATCAGTCTTGCTGGTAGTTCAAAGGTCAGGTCACAACATCACTCTTGCTAGTAGTTCAAAGGTCATGTCACAACATCAGTCTAGCTAGTAGTTCAAAGGTCAGGTCACAACATCAGTTTAGCTAGTTGTTCTGAGGTCAGGTCACAACATCAGTCTTGCTAGTAGTTCAAAGGTCAGGTCATAACATCAATCTTGCTAGTAGTTTGAAGGTCAGGCCACAACATCAGTCTAACTAGTAGTTGAAAGGTCAGGCCACAACATCAGTCTAGCTAGTAGTTCTAAGGTCAGGTCACAACATCAATTTAGCTAGTAGTTCTGAGGTCAGGTCACAACATCATTCTTGCTAGTAGTTCAATGGTCAGGTCACCACATCAGTCTAGCTAGTAGTTCAAAAGTCAGGTCACAACATCACTCTAGCTAGTAGTTCTGAGGTCAGGTCACAACATCATTCTTGCTAGTAGTTCAAAGGTCAGATCACAACATCTGTCTGGCTAGTAGTTCAAAGGTCAGGTCACAACATCAGTCTAGCTATTAGTTCAAAGGTCATATCACAACATCACTCTTACTAGTAGTTCAAAGATCAGGTCACAACATCAGTCTAGTTAGTAGTTCAAAGGTCAGGTAACAACATCAGTCTAGCTAGTAGTTCAAAGGTCAGGTCACAACATCATTCTAGCTAGTAGTTCTAAGGTCAGGCCACAACGTCAGTCTAGCTAGTAGTTCAAAGGTCAGGTCACAACATCAGTCTAGCTAGTAGTTCAAAGGTCAGGTCACAACATCATTCTAGCTAGTAGTTCAAAGGTCAGGCCACAACGTCAGTCTAGCTAGTAGTTCAAAGGTCCGGTCACAACATCAGTCCTGCCAGTAGTTCAAAGGTCAAATCACAACATCAGTCTAGCTAGTAGTTCAAAGGTCCGGTCACAACATCAGTCTTGCTAGTAGTTCAATGGTCAGGTCACAACATCAGTCTAGCTAGTAGTTCAAAGGTCAGGTTACAACATCACTCTAGCTAGTAGTTCAAAGGTCAGGTCACAACATCAGTCTAGCTATTAGTTCAAAGGTCATATCACAACATCACTCTTACTAGTAGTTCAAAGATCAGGTCACAACATCAGTCTAGTTGGTAGTTCAAAGGTCAGGTAACAACATCAGTCTAGCTAGTAGTTCAAAGGTCAGGTCACAACATCATTCTAGCTAGTAGTTCTAAGGTCAGGCCACAACGTCAGTTTAGCTAGTAGTTCAAAGGTCAGGTCACAACATCAGTCTAGCTAGTAGTTCAAAGGTCATGTCACAACATCAGTCTTGCCAGTAGTTCAAAGGTCAAATCACAACATCAGTCTAGCTAGTAGTTCAAAGGTCCGGTCACAACATCAGTCTTGCTAGTAGTTCAATGGTCAGGTCACAACATCAGTCTAGCTAGTAGTTCAAAGGTCCGGTCACAACATCAGTCTTGCTAGTAGTTCAAAGGTCAAATCACAACATCAGTCTAGCTAGTAGTTCAAAGGTCAGGTCACAACATCATTCTAGCTAGTAGTTCTAAGGTCAGGCCACAACGTCAGTCTAACTAGTAGTTCAAAGGTCCGGTCACAACATCAGTCTTGCCAGTAGTTCAAAGGTCAAATCACAACATCAGTCTAGCTAGTAGTTCAAAGGTCCGGTCACAACATCAGTCTTGCTAGTAGTTCAATGGTCAGGTCACAACATCAGTCTAGCTAGTAGTTCAAAGGTCAGGTCACAACATCACTCTAGCTAGTAGTTCTAAGGTCAGGCCACAACGTCAATCTAGCTAGTAGTTCAAAGGTCAGGTCACAACATCAGTCTTGCTAGTAGTTCAAAGGTCAGGTCACAACATCACTCTAGCTAGTAGTTCAAAGGTCAGGCCACAACATCAGTCTAGCTAGTGGTTCAATGGTCAGGTCACTACATCAGACTTGCTAGTAGTTCAAAGGTCAGGTCACAACATCAGTCTTGCCAGTAGTTCAAAGGTCAGGTCACAACATCAGTCTAGCTAGTAGTTCAAAGGTCAGGTCACAGCATCAGTCTAGCTAGTAGTTCAAAGGTCAGATCACAACATCAGTCTAGCTAGTAGTTCAAAGGTCAGGTCACGACATCAGTCTAGCTAGTAGTTCAAAGGTCAGGTCACAACATCAGTCTAGCTAGTAGTTCAAAGGTCAGTTCACAACATCAGTCTTGCTAGTAGTTCAAAGGCCAGGTCACAACATCAGTCTTGCTAGTAGTTCAATGGTCAGGTCACAACATCAGTCTAGCTAGTAGTTCTAAGGTCAGGTCACAACATCAGTCTAGCTAGTAGTTCAAAGGTCAGGTCACAACATCAGTCTTGCTAGTAGTTCAAAGGTCAGATCACAACATCAGTCTAGCTAGTAGTTCAAAGGTCAGGTCACAACATCAGTCTAGCTAGTAGTTCAAAGGCCAGGTCACAACATCAGTCTTGCTAGTAGTTCAATGGTCAGGTCACAACATCAGTCTAGCTAGTAGTTCTAAGGTCAGGTCACAACATCAGTCTAGCTAGTAGTTCAAAGGTCAGGTCACAACATCAGTCTAGCTAGTAGTTCATAGGTCAGGTCACAACATCAGTCTTGCTAGTAGTTCAATGGTCAGGTCACAACATCAGTCTAGCTAGTAGTTCTAAGGTCAGGTCACAACATCAGTCTAGCTAGTAGTTCAAAGGTCAGGTCACAACATCAGTCTAGCTAGTAGTTCATAGGTCAGGTCACAACATCAGTCTAGCTAGTAGTTCAAAGGTCAGGTCACAACATCAGTCTTGCTAGTAGTTCAATGGTCAGGTCACAACATCAGTCTAGCTAGTAGTTCAAAGGTCAGGTCACAACATCAGTCTAGCTAGTGGTTCAAAGGTCAGGTCACAACATCAGTCTAGCTAGTAGTTCAAAGGTCAGGTCACAACATCAGTCTAGCTAGTAGTTCAAAGGTCAGGTCACAACATCAGTCTTGCTAGTAGTTCAATGGTCAGGTCACAGCATTACTCTTGCTAGTAGTTCAAAGGTCAGGTCACAACATCAGTCTAGCTAGTAGTTCAAAGGTCAGGTCACAACATCACTCTTGCTAGTAGTTCAAAGATCAGGTCACAACATCAGTCTAGCTAGTAGTTCAAAGGTCAGATAACAACATCAGTCTAGCTAATAGTTCAAAGGTCAGGTCACAACATCAGTCTAGCTAGTAGTTCAAAATTGTCGACGGCAAAAGAGGTCAGTTCACTAAAATCTCGTAACCTTTGCTCATAATATAAAAACTTGATTTGCCAGCCCTAAGAGAAAAGAAGATTGTTGAATTTATTATAAATATATGACAAATTTGTTTTGAATAATATTGAAAATAGCAATGGCCAAACCTTGCCCGGGCCACATTGCCTTTGTGGAACCTTGTCCGGGCCACATTGTCTATGTGGAACCTTGCCTGGGCCACATTGCCTATGTGGAACCTTGCCCGGGCCACATTGCCTATGTGGAACCTTGCCCGGGCCACATTGCCTATGTGGAACCTTGCCCGGGCCACATTGCCTATGTGGAACCTTGCCTGGGCCACATTGCCTTTGTGGAACCTTGCCCGGGCCACATTGCCTATGTGGAACCTTGCCCGGGCCACATTGCCTATGTGGAACCTTGCCTGGGCCACATTGCCTATGTGGAACCTTGCCCGGGCCACATTGCCTATGTGGAACCTTGCCCGGGCCACATTGCCTATGTGGAACCTTGCCTATAATGCGCTACTGACAACAGTATCCAACTTTCAAGTTAAGCGGACTACATGCGGGAACAGCACTAAACATCAGTTACCGCAGTGTCCTGCTTTACAGTTGAGCGGACTACATGCGGAAACAACGATAGACATCAGTTACCGCAGTGTCCTGCTTTACAGTTAAGGGGACTACATGCGGAAACAACGATAGACATCTGTTACCCCAGTGTCCTGCTTTACAGTTAAGGGGACTACATGCGGAAACAACGATAGACATCTGTTACCGCAGTGTCCTGCTTTACAGTTGAGCGGACTACATGCGGAAACAACGATAGACATCAGTTACCGCAGTATCCAACTTTACAGTTAAGCGGACTACATGCGGAAACAACGCAATGATGGTCTAAAACACTAATTAATAATTTCACAAAAACAACGATTTCCTTAGCCTAGAAACAAGACGTTACTGTCGTGAGACAATTGGTAATGGACAAATAACGTCTGGACTCCTCGCATTTGTTTTCTGTGCAAGAAATCTATTTTCCTATCTTAAGGGCGGTATTCATCAACCTCAGTCAGCGCTACATGCGCAGTCGCCAGCTCATAGTGATTCTTAGTGCTAGGAGCATGCCCGTCTACTGTACCACCATTTTTTTTAATGCCGCCCATGATGTTTAAAATTATTTTCTTTCATGATCCTTATACTGTTTGATGGTATGTAAACACAAAGAACTTTGGTATCCACTGAATCTGAAGGGTCAAACTTTAGTTTTTAATTCTTGTTGTCTTCGTGGCTAATTGTTTCTTTTTATTCTTCTCGTTTAGAAATGTTCATGACCTTGAACCCGTTGCCAGAGTCACGCCGCTCTTTGGCGTCATCGTCGACGTAAATTGTCAAAATTGAAAGGGTGTCATCAACAAGAAGCTGTCCCCAAGAAACCGCACTGAGTAGCCCAGTAACATCCAGGCCTGGTACGTGTGGAGATGGTCCCGACAGTGCCATCCAGGTCAGCGTCGGAAACGCACTGGCTGCGACAAGGTCACGCCATTGACTGCCGCTGCGCGAACCGCTTTGTGTCGGTAACAAACTGACTGTCTAGGGATTCGGGGACACATCAGACCGCTCTACTCCCCAAGGCAAGCGCGTTAGGATGGTCTGTGTGCGTGTGTGTGTGGGGGGGGGGGGTACTCTAACAGGCCTGGTATATATATTTTCCACCCGTAGACAGGTTCAACCCAACAATGTCTAGGATTGTTGGGCTCAACTGAGCTAATGATTTAACATGAGATCGGTTGAATCAATCTGGGAGCTTTTTTTGTATGACCACAAGACAGAATATACTTATTTGTCTTGGAGAAGAGATTGATATTATAAAAATGACAGAATGTATTGCTATAATTAAAATGTGTTACAACCACACAAGAGTCACATGTGATTCCGCCGGAGATAAGGGAGTCACCACTGGGGCCTGACGTACCCAGCGTGGAGGGTAGGGGGTAGGGCGGGGTGACGGGGGTAGGGGGTAGGGGCGTAGGCGGCTGGGGTAGCAATACATTTCACCACCCAGACAGTTATAGATGTGACTGCTCCACGTCAACTGACTTGCAAAGTACGGTGGGCGCGGGGGGGCGGGGGGGGGGGGGTGTACGTAAAGTGGGCAATGAGGCCTTTCTTCGCCACCCCTCCTCATCTAATAAAGATTCTCGAGATGACAGATGTTGGGGAGGGGGTAGATGCCACGGAGGGGGAGGGGGGAGACGTTGCGGCAGAGGACATCCGGTGGGGAGTGGGGAGGAAGACGGAGGGGAAGGAAGGGAGAGAGAGGACAGCCGGTGGGGAGTGGGGAGGAAGACGGAGGGGGAGGGGGGGGAGACAGAGGACATCCGGTGGGGAGTGGGGAGGAAGACGGAGGGGGAGGGGGGAGACAGAGGACATCCGGTGGGGAGTGGGGAGGAAGACGGAGGGGGAGGGGGGGGAGACAGAGGACATCCGGTGGGGAGTGGGGAGGAAGACGGAGGGGGAGGGGGGGGAGACAGAGGACAGCCGGTGGGGAGTGGGGAGGAGGGCGGAGGGGGAGGGGGGAGACAGAGGACATCCGGTGGGGAGTGGGGAGGAAGACGGAGGGGGAGGGGGGGGAGACAGAGGACATCCGGTGGGGAGTGGGGAGGAAGACGGAGGGGGAGGGGGGAGACAGAGGACATCCGGTGGGGAGCGGGGAGGAAGACGGCGGGGGAGCGGGGAGACAGAGGACATCCGGTGGGGAGTGGGGAGGAAGACGGAGTGGGAGGGGGGAGACAGAGGACATCCGGTAGGGAGCGGGGATGAGGGCGGAGGAGGAGGGGGGAGACAGAGGACATCCGGTGGGGAGTGGGGAGGAGGGCGGAGGGGTAGGGGTGGGGGGGCAGAGGACATCCGGTGGGGAGTGGGGTAGAAGACAGAGGGGGAGGGGGCAGACAGAGGACATCCGGTGGGGAGTGGGGAGGAAGACGGAGGAAGAGGGGGGAGACAGAGGACATCCGGTGGGGAGTCGGGAGGAAGACGGAGGGGGAGGGGGGAGACAGAGGACATCCGGTGGGGAGTGGGGGAGACAGAGGACATCCGGTGGGGAGTGGGGAGGAAGACGGAGTGGGAGGGGGGAGACAGAGGACATCCGGTGGGGAGTGGGGAGGAGGGCGGAAGGGGAGTGGGGAGACAGAGGACATCCGGTGGGAAGCGGGGAGGAAAACGGAGGGGGAGGGGGGAGACAGAGGACATCCGGTGGGGAGTGGGGTGGAGGGCGGAGGGGAAGGAGGGAGACAGAGGACATCCGGTGGGGAGTGGGGAGGAAGACGGAGTGGGAGGGGGGGGGACAGAGGACATCCGGTGGGGAGTGGGGAGGCGGGCGGAAGGCGAGGGGGGAGACAGAGGACATCCGGTGGGAAGCGGGGAGGAAAACGGAGGGGGAGGGGGGAGGGAGACAGAGGATATCCGGTGGGGAGTGGGGAGGAAGACGGAGGGGGAGGGGGGAGACAGAGGACATCCGGTGGGGAGTGGGGAGGAAGACGGAGGGAGAGGGGGGAAGACAGAGGACATCCGGTGGGGAGTGGGGAGTAGGGCGGAGGGGGAGGGGGGCAGACAGAGGACATCCCGTGGTGAGTGGGGAGGCAGACGGAGGAGGAAGGGGGAGACAGAGGACATCCGGTGGGGAGTGGGGAGGACGAGGGAGGGGGAGGGGGGAGACAGAGGACATCCGGTGGCGAGTGGGGAGGAAGACGGAGGGGGAGGGGGGAGACAGAGGTCATCCGGTGGGGAGCGGGGAGGAAGACGGAGGGGGAGGGGGGAGACAGAGGTCATCCGGTGGCGAGTGGGGAGGAAGACGGAGGGGGAGGGGGGAGACAGAGGACATCCGGTGGGGAGTGGGGAGGAAGACGGAGTGGGAGGGGGGAGACAGAGGACATCCGGTGGGGAGTGGGGAGGCGGGCGGAGGGGGAGGGGGGGGAGACAGAGGACATCCGGTGGGGAGTGGGGAGGAAGACGGAGGGGGAATTGGGAGACATATGACATCCGGTGGGGAGTGGGGTAGAAGACAGAGGGGGAGGGGGGAGACAGAGGACATCCGTTGGGGAGTGGGGAGGAAGACGGAGGTTGAGTGGGGAGAAAGAGGACAGCCGGTGGGGAGAGGGGAGGAGGCGGGAGGGCGAGGGGGGGAGACAGAGGACATCCGGTGGGGAGTGGGGAGGAAGATGGAGTGGGAGGAGGGAGACAGAGGACATCCGGTGGGGAGTGGGGAGGAAGATGGAGTGGGAGGAGGGAGACAGAGGACATCCGGTGGGGAGTGGCGAGGAGGGCGGAGGGGGAGGGGGGAGACAGAGGAAATCCGGTGTGGAGTGGGGAGGAAGACGGAGGGGGAGGGGGGGAGACAGAGGACATCCGGTGGGGAGTGGGGAGGAGGGCGGAGGGGGAGGGGGCAGACAGAGGACAGCTGGTAGGGAGAGGGGAGGAGGGCGGAGGGGGAGGGGGGAGACAGAGGACATCCGGTGGGGAGTGGGGAGGAAGATGGAGGGGGAGGGGGGAGACAGAGGACATCCGGTGGGGAGTGGGGAGGAGGGCGGAGGGGGAGGGGTGGAGACAGAGGACATCCGGTGGGGAGTGGGGAAGAAGACGGAAGGGGAGGGGGGGAGACAGAGGACATCCGGTGGGGAGTGGGGAGGAGGGTGGAGGGGGAGGGGGGGAGACAGAGGACATCCGGTGGGGAATGGGGAGGAAGACGGAGGGGTAGGGGGAGACAGAGGACATCCGGTGGGGAGTGGGAAGGAGGGCGGAGGGAGAGGGGGGAGACAGAGGACATCCGGTGGGGAGTGGGGAGGAAGACGGAGGGGGAGGGGGGAGACAGAGGACATCCGGTGGGAAGTGGGGAGGGACACGGAGGGGGAGGGGGGAGACAGAGGACATCCGGTGGGGAGTGGGGAGGAAGACGGAGGGGGAGGGGGCAGACAGAGGTCATCCGGTGGGGAGTGGGGAGGAAGACGGAGGGGGAGTGGGAGACAGAGGACATCCGGTGGGGAGTGGGGAGGAAGACGGAGGGGGAGTGGGGAGACAGAGGACATCCGGTGGGGAGTGGGGAGGAAGACGGAGGGGGAGGGGGCAGACAGAGGTCATCCGGTGGGGAGTGGGGAGGAAGACGGAGGGGGAGTGGGGAGACAGAGGACATCCGGTGGGAGTGGGGAGGAAGACGGAGGGGAAGGTGGGAGACAGAGGACATCCGGTGGGGAGTGGGGAGGAAGACGGAGGGGGAGTGGGGAGACAGAGGACATCCGGTGGGGAGTGGGGAGGAAGACGGAGGGGGAGGGGGGAGACAGAGAACATCCGGTGGCGAGTGGGGAGGAAGACGGAGGGGGAGGGGGGAGACAGAGGACATCCGGTGGGGAGCGGGGAGGAAGACGGCGGGGAGGGGGGAGACAGAGGACATCCGGTGGGGAGTGGGGAGGAAGACGGAGTGGGAGGGGGGAGACAGAGGACATCCGGTAGGGAGCGGGGATGAGGGCGGAGGAGGAGGGGGGGAGACAGAGGACATCCGGTGGGGAGTGGGGAGGAGGGCGGAGGGGTAGGGGTGGGGGGGCAGAGGACATCCGGTGGGGAGTGGGTAGAAGACATAGGGGGAGTGGGCAGACAGAGGACATCCGGTGGGGAGTGGGGAGGAAGACGGAGGAAGAGGGGGGAGACAGAGGACATCCGGTGGGGAGTCGGGAGGAAGACGGAGGGGGAGGGGGGAGACAGAGGACATCCGGTGGGGAGTGGGGGAGACAGAGGACATCCGGTGGGGAGTGGGGAGGAAGACGGAGTGGGAGGGGGGAGACAGAGGACATCCGGTGGGGAGTGGGGAGGAGGGCGGAAGGGGAGTGGGGAGACAGAGGACATCCGGTGGGAAGCGGGGAGGAAAACGGAGGGGGAGGGGGGAGACAGAGGACATCCGGTGGGGAGTGGGGTGGAGGGCGGAGGGGAAGGAGGGAGACAGAGGACATCCGGTGGGGAGTGGGGAGGAAGACGGAGTGGGAGGGGGGGGACAGAGGACATCCGGTGGGGAGTGGGGAGGCGGGCGGAAGGCGAGTGGGGAGACAGAGGACATCCGGTGGGAAGCGGGAGGAAAACGGAGGGGGAGGGGGGAGACAGAGGACATCCGGTGGGGAGTGGGGTGGAGGGCGGAGGGGAAGGAGGGAGACAGAGGATATCCGGTGGGAGTGGGGAGGAAGACGGAGGGGGAGGGGGGAGACAGAGGACATCCGGTGGGGAGTGGGGAGGAAGACGGAGGGAGAGGGGGGAAGACAGAGGACATCCGGTGGGGAGTGGGAGTAGGGCGGAGGGGGAGGGGGGCAGACAGAGGACATCCCGTGGTGAGCGGGAGGCAGACGGAGGAGGAGGGGTGAGACAGAGGACATCCGGTGGGGAGTGGGGAGGACGAGGGAGGGGGAGGGGGGAGACAGAGGACATCCGGTGGCGAGTGGGGAGGAAGACGGAGGGGGAGGGGGGAGACAGAGGTCATCCGGTGGGGAGCGGGGAGGAAGACGGAGGGGGAGGGGGGAGACAGAGGTCATCCGGTGGCGAGTGGGGAGGAAGACGGAGGGGGAGGGGGGAGACAGAGGACATCCGGTGGGGAGTGGGGGAGACAGAGGACATCCGGTGGGGAGTGGGGAGGAAGACGGAGGGGGAGGGGGGAGACAGAGGACATCCGGTGGGGAGTGGGGAGGAGGGCGGAAGGGGAGTGGGGAGACAGAGGACATCCGGTGGGAAGCGGGGAGGAAAACGGAGGGGGAGGGGGGAGACAGAGGACATCCGGTGGGGAGTGGGGTGGAGGGCGGAGGGGAAGGAGGGAGACAGAGGACATCCGGTGGGGAGTGGGGAGGAAGACGGAGTGGGAGGGGGGGGACAGAGGACATCCGGTGGGGAGTGGGGAGGCGGGCGGAAGGCGAGTGGGGAGACAGAGGACATCCGGTGGGAAGCGGGGAGGAAAACGGAGGGGGAGGGGGGAGACAGAGGACATCCGGTGGGGAGTGGGGTGGAGGGCGGAGGGGAAGGAGGGAGACAGAGGATATCCGGTGGGGAGTGGGGAGGAAGACGGAGGGGGAGGGGGGAGACAGAGGACATCCGGTGGGGAGTGGGGAGGAAGACGGAGGGAGAGGGGGGAAGACAGAGGACATCCGGTGGGGAGTGGGGAGTAGGGCGGAGGGGGAGGGGGGCAGACAGAGGACATCCCGTGGTGAGTGGGGAGGCAGACGGAGGAGGAGGGGTGAGACAGAGGACATCCGGTGGGGAGTGGGGAGGACGAGGGAGGGGGAGGGGGGAGACAGAGGACATCCGGTGGCGAGTGGGGAGGAAGACGGAGGGGGAGGGGGGAGACAGAGGTCATCCGGTGGGGAGCGGGGAGGAAGACGGAGGGGGAGGGGGGAGACAGAGGTCATCCGGTGGCGAGTGGGGAGGAAGACGGAGGGGGAGGGGGGAGACAGAGGACATCCGGTGGGGAGTGGGGAGGAAGACGGAGTGGGAGGGGGGAGACAGAGGACATCCGGTGGGGAGTGGGGAGGCGGGCGGAGGGGGAGGGGGGGAGACAGAGGACATCCGGTGGGGAGTGGGGAGGAAGACGGAGGGGGAATTGGGAGACATAGGACATCCGGTGGGGAGTGGGGTAGAAGACAGAGGGGGAGGGGGCAGACAGAGGACATCTGGTGGGGAGTGGGGAGGAGGGCGGAGGGGGAGGGGGCAGACAGAGGACATCCGGTGGGGAGTGGGGAGGAGGGCGGAGGGGGAGGGGGCAGACAGAGGACAGCTGGTAGGGAGAGGGGAGGAGGGCGGAGGGGGAGGGGGGAGACAGAGGACATCCGGTGGGGAGTGGGGAGGAAGATGGAGGGGGAGGGGGGAGACAGAGGACATCCGGTGGGGAGTGGGGAGGAGGGCGGAGGGGGAGGGTGGAGACAGAGGACATCCGGTGGAGAGTGGGGAAGAAGACGGAAGGGGAGGGGGGGAGACAGAGGACATCCGGTGGGGAGTGGGGAGGAGGGTGGAGGGGGAGGGGGGGAGACAGAGGACATCCGGTGGGGAATGGGGAGGAAGACGGAGGGGTAGGGGGAGACAGAGGACATCCGGTGGGGAGTGGGAAGGAGGGCGGAGGGAGAGGGGGGAGACAGAGGACATCCGGTGGGGAGTGGGGAGGAAGACGGAGGGGGAGGGGGGAGACAGAGGACATCCGGTGGGAAGTGGGGAGGGACACGGAGGGGGAGGGGGGGAGACAGAGGACCTCCGGTGGGGAGTGGGGAAGAAGACAGAGGGGGCGGAGTAAGGCAGATGACATCCGGTGGGGAGTGGGGAGGAAGACGGAGGGGAAGGTGGGAGACAGAGGACATCCGGTGGGGAGTGGGGAGGAAGACGGAGGGGGAGTGGGGAGACAGAGGACATCCGGTGGGGAGTGGGGAGGAAGACGGAGGGGGAGGGGGGAGACAGAGGACATGCGGTGGGGAGTGGGGAGGAAGACGGAGGGGGAGGGGGGAGACAGAGGACATCCGGTGGGAAGTGGGGAGGGACACGGAGGGGGAGGGGGGGAGGCAGAGGAACTCCGGTGGGGAATGGGGTAGAAAACAGAGGAGGAGGGGGGGAGACAGAGGACATGCGGTGGGGAGTGCGGAGGAAGACGGAGGGGGAGGGGGGAGACAGAGGACATCCGGTGGGGAGTAGGGAGGAAGACGGAGGGGGAGGGGGGAGACAGAGGACATCCGGTGGGGAGTGGGGAGGAAGACGGAGGGGGAGGGGGGAGACAGAGGACATCCGGTGGGGAGTGGGGAGGAAAACGGAGGGGGAGGGGGGAGACAGAGGACATCCGGTGGGGAGTGGGGAGGAAGACGGAGGTTGAGGGGGGAGAAAGAGGACAGCCGGTGGGGAGAGGGGAGGAGGCCGGAGGGGGAGGGGGGAGACAGAGGACATCCGGTGGGGAGTGGGGAGGAAGACGGAGGTTGAGGGGGGAGAAAGAGGACAGCCGGTGGGGAGAGGGGAGGAGGCCGGAGGGGGAGGGGGGAGACAGAGGACATCCGGTGGCGAGTGGGGAGGAGGGCGGAGGGGGAGGGGGGAGACAGAGGACATCCGGTGGGAAGTGGGGAGGAAGACGGAGGAAGAGGGGGGAGACAGAGGACATCCGGTGGGGAGTGGGGAGGAAGACGGAGGAAGAGGGGGGAGACAGAGGACATCCGGTGGGGAGTGGGGAGGAAGACGGAGGGGGAGGGGGGAGACAGAGGACATCCGGTGGGGAGTGGGGAGGAAGACGGAGTGGGGGGAGACAGAGGACATCCGGTAGGGAGTGGGGAGGAAGACGGAGGGGGAGTGGGGAGACAGAGGACATGCGGTGGGGAGTGGGGAGGAAGACGGAGGGGGAGGGGGGAGACAGAGGACATCCGGTGGGAAGTGGGGAGGAAGACGGAGGAAGAGGGGGGAGACAGAGGACATCCGGTGGGGATTCTGGAGGAAGACGGAGGGGGAGGGGGGAGACAGAGGACATCCGGTGGGGAGTGGGGAGGAAGACGGAGGGGGAGGGGGGAGACAGAGGACATCCGGTGGGGAGTGGGGAGGAAGACAGAGGGGGAGGGGCAGACAGAGGACATCCGGTGGGAAGTGGGGAGGAAGACGGAGGAAGAGGGGGGAGACAGAGGACATCCGGTGGGGAGTGGGGAGGAAGACGGAGGGGGAGGGGGGAGACAGAGGACATCCGGTGGGGTGTGGGGAGGAAGACGGAGGGGGAGGGGGGAGACAGAGGACATGCGGTGGGGAGTGGGGAGGAAGACGGAGGGGGAGGGGGGGGGAGACAGAGGACATCCGGTGGGAAGTGGGGAGGAAGACGGAGTGGGGAGGGGGGAGACAGAGGACATCCGGTGGGGAGTGGGGAGGAAGACGGAGTGGGGAGGGGGGAGACAGAGGACATGCGGTGGGGAGTGGGGAGGAGGCCGGAGGGGGAGGGGGGAGACAGAGGACATCCGGTGGGGAGTGGGGAGGAAGGCGGAGGGGGAGGGGGGAGACAGAGGACATCCGGTGGGAAGTGGGGAGGAAGACGGAGGGGGAGGGGGGGAGGCAGAGGAAATCCGGTGGAGAATGGGGTAGAAGACAGAGGGGGAGGGGCAGACAGAGGACATCCGGTGGGGAGTGGGGAGGAAGACGGAGGGGGAGGGGGGAGACAGAGGACATCCGGTGGGGAGTGGGGAGGCGGGCGGAAGGCGAGTGGGGAGACAGAGGACATCCGGTGGGAAGCGGGGAGGAAAACGGAGGGGGAGGGGGGAGACAGAGGACATCCGGTGGGGAGTGGGGTGGAGGGCGGAGGGGAAGGAGGGAGACAGAGGATATCCGGTGGGGAGTGGGGAGGAAGACGGAGGGGGAGGGGGGAGACAGAGGACATCCGGTGGGGAGTGGGGAGGAAGACGGAGGGAGAGGGGGGAAGACAGAGGACATCCGGTGGGGAGTGGGGAGTAGGGCGGAGGGGGAGGGGGGCAGACAGAGGACATCCCGTGGTGAGTGGGGAGGCAGACGGAGGAGGAGGGGGGAGACAGAGGACATCCGGTGGGGAGTGGGGAGGACGAGGGAGGGGGAGGGGGGAGACAGAGGACATCCGGTGGCGAGTGGGGAGGAAGACGGAGGGGGAGGGGGGAGACAGAGGTCATCCGGTGGGGAGCGGGGAGGAAGACGGAGGGGGAGGGGGGAGACAGAGGTCATCCGGTGGCGAGTGGGGAGGAAGACGGAGGGGGAGGGGGGAGACAGAGGACATCCGGTGGGGAGTGGGGAGGAAGACGGAGTGGGAGGGGGGAGACAGAGGACATCCGGTGGGGAGTGGGGAGGCGGGCGGAGGGGGAGGGAGGGAGACAGAGGACATCCGGTGGGGAGTGGGGAGGAAGACGGAGGGGGAATTGGGAGACATAGGACATCCGGTGGGGAGTGGGGTAGAAGACAGAGGGGGAGGGGGCAGACAGAGGACATCTGGTGGGGAGTGGGGAGGAGGGCGGAGGGGGAGGGGGCAGACAGAGGACATCCGGTGGGGAGTGGGGAGGAGGGCGGAGGGGGAGGGGGCAGACAGAGGACAGCTGGTAGGGAGAGGGGAGGAGGGCGGAGGGGGAGGGGGGAGACAGAGGACATCCGGTGGGGAGTGGGGAAGAAGACGGAAGGGGAGGGGGGGAGACAGAGGACATCCGGTGGGGAGTGGGGAGGAGGGTGGAGGGGGAGGGGGGGAGACAGAGGACATCCGGTGGGGAATGGGGAGGAAGACGGAGGGGTAGGGGGAGACAGAGGACATCCGGTGGGGAGTGGGAAGGAGGGCGGAGGGAGAGGGGGGAGACAGAGGACATCCGGTGGGAAGTGGGGAGGGACACGGAGGGGGAGGGGGGGAGACAGAGGACCTCCGGTGGGGAGTGGGGAAGAAGACAGAGGGGGCGGAGTAAGGCAGATGACATCCGGTGGGGAGTGGGGAGGAAGACGGAGGGGAAGGTGGGAGACAGAGGACATCCGGTGGGGAGTGGGGAGGAAGACGGAGGGGGAGTGGGGAGACAGAGGACATCCGGTGGGGAGTGGGGAGGAAGACGGAGGGGGAGGGGGGAGACAGAGGACATGCGGTGGGGAGTGGGGAGGAAGACGGAGGGGGAGGGGGGAGACAGAGGACATCCGGTGGGAAGTGGGGAGGGACACGGAGGGGGAGGGGGGGAGGCAGAGGAACTCCGGTGGGGAATGGGGTAGAAGACAGAGGGGGAGGGGGGGAGACAGAGGACATGCGGTGGGGAGTGCGGAGGAAGACGGAGGGGGAGGGGGGAGACAGAGGACATCCGGTGGGGAGTAGGGAGGAAGACGGAGGGGGAGGGGGGAGACAGAGGACATCCGGTGGGGAGTGGGGAGGAAGACGGAGGGGGAGGGGGGAGACAGAGGACATCCGGTGGGGAGTGGGGAGGAAGACGGAGGTTGAGGGGGGAGAAAGAGGACAGCCGGTGGGGAGAGGGGAGGAGGCCGGAGGGGGAGGGGGGAGACAGAGGACATCCGGTGGGGAGTGGGAAGGAAGACGGAGGTTGAGGGGGGAGAAAGAGGACAGCCGGTGGGGAGAGGGGAGGAGGCCGGAGGGGGAGGGGGGAGACAGAGGACATCCGGTGGCGAGTGGGGAGGAGGGCGGAGGGGGAGGGGGGAGACAGAGGACATCCGGTGGGAAGTGGGGAGGAAGACGGAGGAAGAGGGGGGAGACAGAGGACATCCGGTGGGGAGTGGGGAGGAAGACGGAGGGGGAGGGGGGAGACAGAGGACATCCGGTGGGGAGTGGGGAGGAAGACGGAGGGGGAGGGGGGAGACAGAGGACATCCGGTGGGGAGTGGGGAGGAAGACGGAGTGGGGGGAGACAGAGGACATCCGGTAGGGAGTGGGGAGGAAGACGGAGGGGGAGTGGGGAGACAGAGGACATGCGGTGGGGAGTGGGGAGGAAGACGGAGGGGGAGGGGGGAGACAGAGGACATCCGGTGGGAAGTGGGGAGGAAGACGGAGGAAGAGGGGGGAGACAGAGGACATCCGGTGGGGAGTGGGGAGGAAGACGGAGGGGGAGGGGGGAGACAGAGGACATCCGGTGGGGAGTGGGGAGGAAGACGGAGGGGGAGGGGGGAGACAGAGGACATCCGGTGGGGTGTGGGGAGGAAGACGGAGGAGGAGGGGCAGACAGAGGACATCCGGTGGGAAGTGGGGAGGAAGACGTAGGAAGAGGGGGGAGACAGAGGACATCCGGTGGGGAGTGGGGAGGAAGACAGAGGGGGAGGGGCAGACAGAGGACATCCGGTGGGAAGTGGGGAGGAAGACGGAGGAAGAGGGGGGAGACAGAGGACATCCGGTGGGGAGTGGGGAGGAAGACGGAGGGGGAGGGGGGAGACAGAGGACATCCGGTGGGGTGTGGGGAGGAAGACGGAGGGGGAGGGGGGAGACAGAGGACATGCGGTGGGGAGTGGGGAGGAAGACGGAGGGGGAGGGGGGGGGGAGACAGAGGACATCCGGTGGGAAGTGGGGAGGAAGACTGAGTGGGGAGGGGGGAGACAGAGGACATCCGGTGGGGAGTGGGGAGGAAGACGGAGTGGGGAGGGGGGAGACAGAGGACATGCGGTGGGGAGTGGGGAGGAGGCCGGAGGGGGAGGGGGGAGACAGAGGACATCCGGTGGGGAGTGGGGAGGAGGGCGGAGGGGGAGGGGGGAGACAGAGGACATCCGGTGGGAAGTGGGGAGGAAGACGGAGGGGGAGGGGGGGAGGCAGAGGAAATCCGGTGGAGAATGGGGTAGAAGACAGAGGGGGAGGGGCAGACAGAGGACATCCGGTGGGGAGTGGGGAGGAAGACGGAGGGGGAGGGGGGAGACAGAGGACATCCGGTGGGGAGTGGGGAGGAAGACGGAGGGGGAGGGGGGGAGGCAGAGGAAATCCGGTGGAGAATGGGGTAGAAGACAGAGGGGGAGGGGCAGACAGAGGACATCCGGTGGGGAGTGGGGAGGAAGACGGAGGGGGAGGGGGGAGACAGAGGACATCCGGTGGGGAGTGGGGAGGAAGACGGAGGGGGAGGGGGGAGACAGAGGACATCCGGTGGGGAGTGGGGAGGAAGACGGAGGGGGAGGGGGGAGACAGAGGACATCCGGTGGGGAGTGGGGAGGAAGACGGAGGGGGAGGGGGGAGACAGAGGACAGCCGGTGGGGAGTGGGGAGGAAGACGGAGTGGGGAGGGGGGAGACAGAGGACATGCGGTGGGGAGTGGGGAGGAAGACGGAGGGGGAGGGGGGAGACAGAGGACATCCGGTGGGAAGTGGGGAGGGACACGGAGGGGGAGGGGGGGAGGCAGAGGAAATCCGGTGGGGAATGGGGTAGAAGACAGAGGGGGAGGGGCAGACAGAGGACATCCGGTGGGAAGTGGGGAGGAAGACGGAGGAAGAGGGGGGAGACAGAGGACATCCGGTGGGGAGTAGGGAGGAAGACGGAAGGGGAGGGGGGAGACAGAGGACATCCGGTGGGAAGTGGGGAGGAAGACGGAGTGGGGAGGGGGGAGACAGAGGACATGCGGTGGGGAGTGGGGAGGAAGACGGAGGGGGAGGGGGGAGACAGAGGACATCCGGTGGGAAGTGGGGAGGGACACGGAGGGGGAGGGGGGGAGGCAGAGGAAATCCGGTGGGGAATGGGGTAGAAGACAGAGGGGGAGGGGCAGACAGAGGACATCCGGTGGGAAGTGGGGAGGAAGACGGAGGAAGAGGGGGAGACAGAGGACATCCGGTGGGGAGTAGGGAGGAAGACGGAAGGGGAGGGGGGAGACAGAGGACATCCGGTGGGGAGTGGGGAGGAAGACGGAGGGGGAGGGGGGAGACAGAGGACATCCGGTGGGGAGTGGGGAGGAAGACGGAGGTTGAGGGGGGAGAAAGAGGACAGCCGGTGGAGAGAGGGGAGGAGGCCGGAGGGGGAGGGGGGAGACAGAGGACATCCGGTGGGGAGTGGGGAGGAAGACGGAGGGGGAGGGGGGGAGACAGAGGACATCCGGTGGGGACTGGGGAGGAAGACGGAGTGGGGGGAGACAGAGGACATCCGGTAGGGTGTGGGGAGGAAGACGGAGGGGGAGGGGGGAGACAGAGGACATCCGGTGGGGAGTGGGGAGGAAGACGGAGGGGGAGGGGGGAGACAGAGGACATCCGGTGGGGAGTGGGGAGGAGGGCGGAGGGGGAGGGGGGAGACAGAGGACATCCGGTGGGGAGTGGGTAGGAAGACGGATGGGGAGGGGGGGATACAGAGGACATCCGGTGGGGAGTGGGGAGGAAGACGGATGGGGTGGGGGGAGACAGAGTACATCCGGTGGGGAGTGGGGAGGAGGGCGGAGGGGGAGGGGCGAGACAGAGGACATCCGTTGGGGAGTGGGGAGGAAGACGGAGGGGGAGGGGGGAGACAGAGGACATCCGGTGGGGAGTGGGGAGGAAGACGGAGGGGGAGGGGGGGGTGTCAGAGGACATCCGGTGGGGAGTGGGGAGGAGGGCGGAGGGGGAGAGGGGAGACAGAGGACATCCGGTGGGGAGTGGGGAGGAAGACGGAGGGGAAGGGGGGAGACAGAGGACATCCGGTGGGGAGTGGGGAGGAAGACGGAGGGGGAGTGGGGAGACAGAGGACATCCGGTGGGGAGTGGGGAGGAAGACGGAGGGGGAGTGGGGAGACAGAGGACATCCGGTGGGGAGTGGGGAGGATAACGGAGGGGGAGGGGGGAGACAGAGGACATCCGGTGGGGAGTGGGGAGGAGGGCGGACGGATATTTGGGGAAGATGTGACCTATTAACGCTGGCCTGGTAGGCGTACTCTTTGCAGACGGGGGGAATAGCGCCTAGGCAGTGGCTTTGTTAGTCCAGGTTCCGTGTTTTGAGCGGGGTGCAAAAACACATCAGGGTCATGGTTGACAGAATTGAGTTGCACGCTCCCCGCCCCCCTACAACCCCCATGACCCAGATATAACGCGGAGGTACCCCGCTACACTCCACCCCATCCCACTTCCCACTGCCCCGAGCCCCACCCTAATCACACCTTCGACTGCCCCCACCCACCCAACCCCACCCCACACAAGCCTATCTACACCCCCACCATAACGTAACGCCTACCCCAACCTACAGACCCCACCATAACCCCACCTATAGCCCCCCCCCCCCCATCACACACACAAGACTCCTCAGGCGAGGTCATCAATCTGATCTTGACAATCTCAAGGTCACGAAATAAATGACCACCACTGATGTATAGTAAGTAGCCGCACCGGTGTGGTGTTGTTATAGCGGTGGGGGGGGGGGGGGGGGTGCGTCGACCAGGGACTGAGCCCTGACCGACGCACGCACCCCCCCCCCACCCCAACTGTGTTAAATCGATGGTTCGCCTTAACAGGGCAGAACTACCGATCTTTGTAACAACTGCATGTCTTTGAAACTCTCCTCTGCTCACTCACGCTTGTTCCTTGTGGTGGGACCTTGTCGCGAGAAGTTACTAATCTGTTTTGATTGTTGCATGTAAGGCCCCCTTATAATGCACTCACTTTGTCAACACATTCAACACATTCGACAGCTGATACTTTAAAAGTTAAAAATTTCATTTGTTTATTCAATCAATAAGTAGCAGATTATTAATATTACTATTATCGTGAGATCTTCATATGTCCTTGATCCTGCAAAATCCGACTGCAGTCTCAACAAATATGTGGAGCAGTTGTTCACCCTCTGCCTTCGGGTCAGAATTGAGAAGTGAGTCAGAACGCGGTGGAGATTCCGTAAGGCATACACATAGCTAGGTCTGTAGCTGAATCCGGCAGATTGTTGTTTGTTACTATGCACGGTTGACATTTGTTACAAGGCCAATTCGCTGTGAAGAAAAAATTGTTTATACCACCCCAGGCCGCATCTCGGATTTGTCAAAAAAGCTTGGGGGAAAGTGGGGGGGGGGGGGGTCACTTTTAAAGGCATGATATCTGAAAAAAAACTGTGTGTATAAATGTATGTGTGTTGGGTTGAGGGGAGGGGGGGAGGGCAAATTGTTGCCATTTACTCTTCATCTCTAGAGCGGGTGGGAGGGGGGCTCTTGTCGCCTTACCGTTTATACGACATGCCTGCATCACACAAGCTGGACCGCTACACTTGCTCCTATATGAATAGATATATTATTATTCACCCAACCATGCAAGGGGGGTCGTGGGGGGAGGGATGGGGAGGGGCGCAACAAAACATGGGTGTTCGGTGATCCTGGCCTATACGGGGGAGGGGCAGTGAGGGGGTGGTTACTTGAGGCGAGGCGGCAAGGCTTAAGCGGTGGTGGTCAGCACCATTAGAATGCATTCTGGGGGGGGGGAGGGGGAGAAGGGGGAGGATCAGAAGAAAGAGGGAGTGGGGGGGAGGGGGAGAAGGGGGAGGATGAGAAGAAAGAGGGAGGGGGGGGAGGGGGAGGGGCATTGTGGGGGTGGTTACTTGTGGCGGGGCGGCGAGGCGAAGAGGTAGTGGGGTCAGTACCATAAGATACTAACCAGGGGAGGGGGAGGAGGGGGAGGAGGGGGAGGGAGGAAGGGGGAGGGGGAGAGGAGGGAGGGAGAGACGGGGGAGGGAGAGAGGGGCACACGGGAGCCATTGCCCTCGTTATGGAAGAGAGGAGGCCGATATCTAAATGGCATTCCATGTCGTGTCAAGGTCATTAACTGGCGAGCGAGCGGCGCAGTGGGACGAATGTCAGGCATAAGGGCCGCATGGCACAAGGGCC
Source organism: Arenicola marina (assembly GCA_964019135.1). Taxonomy (NCBI): domain Eukaryota; kingdom Metazoa; phylum Annelida; class Polychaeta; family Arenicolidae; genus Arenicola; species Arenicola marina. The sequence continues at coordinate 59,676,322 of OZ025250.1, forward strand.
GCGCGGATGTTAGGGGGTTGAGGAGGACGGGGGTGTGGTGGGGGGGGAGCGGGGTGGTGGTGTGTGTGTGCGGAGGGGGATGTGTGTGGACGCAGTGTGCCGTGGCCGTACCGTGGCGGCGGACGCAAGGTGTGAATTGCAACTTGTAGTCTCTTATCGGCTTCCGTGTCGGGGTCTTGGAGTGGGGCACAGTAGCGAGTCAATTAATTTGTAGCCTCTGTTATCTTCCTTTGATTTGGTATTCATTGCTCGATCACACTTTATATGATGCGCGGCTTCTGGTACTGGCATTAATTGCCGTCTTTGGTTGGCCTGGGCAAATGATAACTTGTGCATGTTCCGCGGGGTGCGCCACGCGTGAATTGCAACTTGTAGTCCAGCTTCCGTGTCGGGGTCAGCAGGGAGTCAGTGTTGGGGATCACAGGGTATTGTGTGAGAATGCTTCCGTTGATATGTTATTATATGGATGTGTTTTTATGTATGGCTGCATGACAGACGTCTTCTACGTTTTGACATGGCTTCTATTACTTTTCATTGGTCGTTCCATTTGTTTGGCTTACTTATCATTTACCTTAAAATGGGGCCGAAACGAAATTTTCATCATTCGACATTCGACGGTGTCATGGCCGACCTATGTCTTCGGTGTAATACGGCAGTACGCCCACTTCAAGAGGGGCTGCAGTGTGACATATGCGAACACTGGCAGCACCGTACATGTGATAGCGGTGTAACGCGCATTCAGTATCGTGCGGCAGTCCGTGTTGGCCACATCGAATGGACGTGCGTCGTCTGTGCCAACCTCCCTCCCGCCGCCGACCGACCTCAAGCTGCTGATTTTGCCGCCGATGTCCCTCGCCCGGCCGAACTTCTAGCCGCAGAACTCCCTGACGGTGCCGACTTTCGGGCCCCCGACCTCCCCGCCGACCTCCCTGCCGGACTTCCCGCCGACCTCCCTGCCGGACTTCCCGCCGACCCGCTTGTCGGCGATTTGGGGCCCTACGCAGTGCCTGAGAGATGGCAAGAAATTGACCAACCGGACCCACGCCCCCCTCCGGCAGTGCGTCCGGCAGAGAATGACGTTCTCACGTATCAGATTGTACCCGGTGGCACAGCAAAAGGCAAGGTAATATAACTTTGATAGTTCTACTTCGACAAAAATTTTCGTTTGTAGACAGATTATCAGATTTATGATTTGTTTGTAGACCATTATCAGATTTATGATTTGTTTGTAGACCATTATAACATATCATTTTGGTTGTATTATCTCAAATTTATTATATTTTAATGCTTGTTGCAGGACTTACTGGTGGACACCCTAGGGTATCAGTATACCCTAAAAGTGGACAAGCGGAGACCGGGCGAGACCTGGCGCTGTTCTATGCGGTCCGGTACCACCAAGTGCCGCGCCACTGTCGTGGGCGGAGGCGCTTATGTTCGCGGTGCACACGAACATGTGTGTGTGGCGGCACCAGGGCGGGCAATTGTGGCCGAGATACGGCGCGATGTGAAGTCCGAGGCATGCAAGAGACCCTTCGATTCCGCGGCGGAAATCGCACAGGAGGTATAAAATTAAAATTTATGTTTATATAATGTTGATACATATGATGATGATATTTTTACATTTAGTAAATGATACCTCTGTTGTTTTTCTAAATTAAATCAATCCTGTTGATATATATGACGTTTATATATATATATATATCATATAATTTTTATTTCATTGTCATTCATTTCAGGTGATCCAGGGACGACTTGAGGGACAAGACATAGCGTTGATGCCAGGTCTCCCTGGTAGCGTAAACGTGGCGTGGCAAGGCAACCGCAAGCGACAACGTACGCGGCCCCGTGTACATATGTATCTACCGTTTTGTTTTGTTTGAAGTAGTTGTCAGTAGTTGTCAATAAATATGTATTTACCGTATTGCGCCTTCGTGACTAATTGCTTAATCGCAATCAATCAGTCTGAATCTGATTAGCCGCTAATCCCCTGCCGCACCCGACTCTGCCTTATCTGCCCAGCCGCTAATCCCCTGCCACAACGCCCCCATACCCCCCCTACCCCCCCGCCCCCCCGCGCTCCTCCACTCCTTGTAGGGGGTGGGGAAATCGCGCGGCCCTCATGCCACGCGGCCTTTACGGCTGTACACCCCAGCCAGTGGGGGGGCATGGCCGTACGTAGGCTACTTTAGAAAGTCTTCTTTTGGCCTTATGTTATGATGTCAAGTTCATCCTTGGGTTTCTTCAGGTGCTAGACAGTGAAGTATTTATAAATAAATAGTTTTCATTCATAATCATAAGCAAATATTCGTGAATCTATACGTACACGGGCCGCACGCATCCGTTCGCCTTTCCGCAATATTTTTAAACTACGCCCATGCGCAGTACAATCTGCAACCGATATCTCCGCAAGGCGGCAGCGCAATCTGTCTCACTGAATGTGATATATGAATGGAGCTCGAGTTCGCGAGCTTTGGGACGCTGCACAGGTAGTTTACGTGTTGGAAGCGGGCGTCGCGTCAACTGATCTGAGCGCCTGTGGCACACTACAAATCTTACTGGTGTTTTACTTGTTACTGTCTGGTTCGGAAGAAATTGTACTGGGATGGAGTGATGCGAGCGTGCAGGGGGTGGGGGGAGAGGGGGTATGAAGCTGAATCACTTGCGGCAGTACAGTCATGCGTCAGAATAAAAGTGTTTTAGATCTATATGTATAACACAAACATAAAAAGCTTCAATATATTCACTATGTGCTCGCATTATAACGTTATCCGGCAGGCAGTCGTTGCGCTCGCAGTATAAACTCGTAAAAGGGTTATAGATACCTGGGGGACTGAAAAAAAATGGCACGCATGCCCAAAATATACCGTAAAAATTCCTCTTCGGATACCCATTGTACAAGCGATAAATATGCGTCAACGTCGTGAACTCTTCACGCGGCTTCACGTCTAGCAACATTTGGGGCGTAAAGCGTAAAACCACCGAGTACGTGACGTCGGTTTCTCGTCACGTGCTCGCTGTGAAAACGACTTAGGTTTCTTGAATCCTACAAGACCGCAGTATAGGCTTAATAATCCGCGAAATGCAATAGCTGCGCCATCTATTTGGCTCCAATCACTGAAAACGCATGATTACGCACCAACACAACGTGCGTCGATCTAATGATGGCGGATTATGGACGAATATCTGACGAGTTTGCGACGTCATATTTTTGACGTGGGAACGAACAACCCTTCCACGTCGTTTATTCGTCGATTTGACGTCTTATGACGTCTTGACGTAAATGCGACGAGCTTACGACGTCGGTGTGCCCACTGGGGGCCATTTGTCGGAAAAGAGTTTTGTGACTTCAGAGGTTGGCGAGTTCACGCGCGGCGCGTCGCTATTCACGCCGGTTAGCTCAGCCAGGATGATTATCAAGTGTAAACGATATCAAATCGATATATATATATATTTATTATGAAGTAAATATATATTATAATGTTTCTCCATAATATGATTCTCATCGATTTAAGCATTGTCCAACCTCAATGTTAGGTGCCAACGTAATGGGATTTCATTGTAAATATTAGGCGTGAGTTACACGTGGGCAATGTTGAAATAGTTGTTCGCTCCAGGATGGACAAAGTTCAACGTCTTTCTGTGTTATACACTATGATATTGTACATTGCACTACCGCTTTAAGCACCGTCCATGACTCCCAATAGCTTGTGGTCGAATCCCTTGGTGTCCGCTGGATCGATGGTGTAGTGGTCAGCACACTAGACCACATATCAATAGGTCCCGGGTTCGAATCCCCGCCCTGGCACATGTTGCATCCGTTCCCCTTGCCACGTCGCGTGATGCTCGTTGACCCCTTTAGCCCTTGTGTGCATAAAACCGGCCTAAAACGCCTGTTAATTTCTATCACAGTTCAGACGCAGGCCCAAGGAGTTTAACCCCTCTTGCGAAGCGTGAACCAATCAGAAAGCGAGGATGGGTAAGATCTGGTCACGTGGGAAGCTGGTGGCATTCCTGGTGTTCTTCCAGGCGCTGTTCATTGTGTTGTTCGGGGTGTTTGTGGTGTACGACCCGACGACCCACACCAAACCCAGCCAGCTGCTCAGGGACAGCATCCACCACTACGGCGGCGGCGACGACTTCGAAGTAGACTACTATTATCCGAGTAAGTCATTGTGTGTCATCTCCGACAGAACACGTGTCATTGTGTGTCATCTCAGACAGAACACGTGTCAGTGATAGAGGTATGTCAGACAAAACGCGGGTCAGTGCTAAACGCATATGTCAGACACAACCTGTGTCAGTGATAAACGTGTCTAGTGATTGCACACGATAAAGAAGACAAGTTTAGTACATTATTCCGTGCCGCTGGTAAACATTCTGCAATCCAATCTTAACATTCTTGCCTGTTAAAAGAAGACATTTCTTTTTTTTAATCATTGCATTCATTACATGAATGAAGTTCAGAGGTTAACGTTTGGAATATTGACACGTTATGCTCTTTGAACGTTATTATGTTTTTAAAAGCTGAACGCGAAGCATGTATGTCACTACTTCCGTCAAGTGTTCCAGGACGTCCACATTACAATTTACGTCATTCCTGCCATTCAGTTTTCAGGGACGTGCAAATTACAATATGCGTCACGCCTTCCATCCAGTGTTGCTGGACGTCCACATTACAATATATGTCATTCCTCCCATTTGGTATTCCAAGACGTCCACATTACAATATACGTCATTCCTTCCATCCAGTGTTCCAGGATGTGCACGTCATGATGTTCGTCGGTTTCGGGTTCCTCATGACGTTCCTGAAGAGGTACGGACTGAGCTCGGTGGGGTACAACTTCCTGATCGCCGCCTTCGTCATCCAGTGGGCGACCCTCGTCGGCGGCTTCTTCCACATGCACGGCGGCAAGATCGTCATCAGCATCGAGACGTGAGCGCCCTCTGTCCGCACAGCCTGCTAACCCAGACCCTAACCATAACCCTAACCCATGCATGGCGGCCAGATCGCCATCAGCATCGAGACGTGAGCGCCCTCTGTCCGCACAGCCTGCTAACACAGACCCTAACCATAACCCTAACCCATGCATGGCGGCCAGATCGTCATCAGCATCGAGACGTGAGCGCCCTCTGTCCGCACAGCCTGCTAACCCAGACCCTAACCATAACCCTAACCCATGCATGGCGGCCAGATCGTCATCAGCATCGAGACGTGAGCGCCCTCTGTCCGCATAGCCTGCTAACCCAGACCCTAACCATAACCCTAACCCATGCATGGCGGCCAGATCGCCATCAGCATCGAGACGTGAGCGCCCTCTGTCCGCACAGCCTGCTAACCCAGACCCTAACCATAACCCTAACCCATGCATGGCGGCCAGATCGCCATCAGCATCGAGACGTGAGCGCCCTCTGTCCGCACAGCCTGCTAACACAGAAACGCAACTCCACGGAACATGATTCGGGTAAATTAAGCCGCAAATCAATTCAGCAAGACCGGGTTCCGAACGATTTCTACGGAAGCCCGTTGGTGCCAAGGGGTACGAATACCACAAGACCGCGCACATGGCCCCCCACCTCTATCGCCAAACAACGCGTGTCGTGAACCATACGTGGTAACATTCGGTATAACGTGGTGGCTGTCAAATAAGATATTATTATACCTTGGCAACAATGGGCTTCCGTACAAATCAATGATGTCGTAACCTGATCGATTACATTAGAGCCATTCCCCTTATCGAGGAGGATGTGGGATCTACATACTCTATCTCTGTGTCCCTAATTCAATGGTTAACATATTGACAGCATCACTCAGTGCTCAGCCCTTCAGTGAAATAGGAAAACAAACATCGTATCCTAACTATATTTTTTTTCTTCGTGTACTGTATGATGTTTTGAGGTGTGCTGCGCGTATATTGTTTATTGTCTGTTCTGTGCCTTGATGAAGTCAAGAATTATATTTTTAGAAACACTGTCGTGAATTAAGTTAAAGAATTGTTGGTTCTGTTTCCTCAGCATCATCAGCTCTGATTTCGCGGCAGCCTGTGTGTTGATCTCGTTCGGCGCGCTGCTGGGGAAAGTCAGCATCCTGCAGCTCATCGTCATGGCCTTCATCGAGGTCACTATCTTCAGTCTCAACGAGTGGATCGGGCTCAACATCTTCAAGGCACGCCACCCAGGGTGTAACAGTGAAATGTGGTGTCCTATAAGGTACGCCGTAGTTTCATAACAGATTTACGCGTATTCGTAGGCCATAATATTCGCCATTGCTTCAATGCAGCGTTCCAGGACGTTCAGGACGAGGTTACCGGTTATCTTATGGCATGCAATATGTTATGTTAGCCGCGTGATGCTGATGGCTTGTATTTAGCACGGGGCTTGCGACCTTTACTACAGCTACAGCTATGGCTTGCGACCTTTACTACAGCTACAGCTATGGCTTGCGACCTTTACTACAGCTACAGCTATGGCTTGCGACCTTTACTACAGCTACAGCTATGGCTTGCGACCTTTACTACAGCTACAGCTATGGCTTGCGACCTTTACTACAGCTACAGCTATGGCTTGCGACCTTTACTACAGCTACAGCTATGGTTTGCGATCTTTACTACAGCTACAGCTATGGCTTGCGACCTTTACTACAGCTACAGCTATGGCTTGCGACCTTCACTACAGCTACAGCTATGGCTTGCGACCTTTACTACAGCTACAGCTATGGCTTGCGACCTTTACTACAGCTACAGCTATGGCTTGCGACCTTTACTACAGCTACAGCTATGGCTTGCGACCTTTACTACAGCTACAGCTATGGCTTGCGACCTTTACTACAGCTACAGCTATGGCTTGCGATCTTTACTACAGCTACAGCTATGGCTTGCGATCTTTACTACAGCTACAGCTATGGCTTGCGACCTTTACTACAGCTACAGCTATGGCTTGCGATCTTCACTACAGCTACAGCTATGGCTTGCGACCTTCACTACAGCTACAGCTATGGCTTGCGACCTTTACTACAGCTACAGCTATGGCTTGCGACCTTTACTACAGCTACAGCTATGGCTTGCGACCTTTACTACAGCTACAGCTATGGCTTGCGACCTTTACTACAGCTACGGCTATGGCTTGCGATCTTTACTACAGCTACAGCTATGGCTTGCGATCTTTACTACAGCTACAGCTATGGCTTGCGACCTTTACTACAGCTACAGCTATGGCTTGCGACCTTTACTACAGCTACAGCTATGGCTTGCGACCTTTACTACAGCTACAGCTATGGCTTGCGACCTTTACTACAGCTACAGCTATGGCTTGCGACCTTTACTACAGCTACAGCTATGGCTTGCGATCTTCACTACAGCTACAGCTATGGCTTGCGACCTTCACTACAGCTACAGCTATGGCTTGCGACCTTTACTACAGCTACAGCTATGGCTTGCGACCTTTACTACAGCTACAGCTATGGCTTGCGACCTTCACTACAGCTAGAGCTATGGCTTGCGACCTTTACTACAGCTACAGCTATGGCCTGCGACCTTTACTACAGCTACAGCTATGGCTTGCGACCTTTACTACAGCTACAGCTATGGCTTGCGACCTTTACTACAGCTACAGCTATGGCTTGCGATCTTTACTACAGCTACAGCTATGGCTTGCGACCTTTACTACAGCTACAGCTATGGCTTGCGACCTTTACTACAGGTACAGCTATGGCTTGCGACCTTTACTACAGCTACAGCTATGGCTTGCGACCTTTACTACAGCTACAGCTATGGCTTGCGACCTTTACTACAGCTACAGCTATGGCTTGCGATCTTTACTACAGCTACAGCTATGGCTTGCGACCTTTACTACAGCTACAGCTATGGCTTGCGATCTTTACTACAGCTACAGCTACGGCTTGCGACCTTTACTACAGCTACAGCTATGGCTTGCGATCTTTACTACAGCTACAGCTACGGCTTGCGACCTTTACTACAGCTACAGCTATGGCTTGCGACCTTTACTACAGCTACAGCTATGGCTTGCGACCTTTACTACAGCTACAGCTATGGCTTGCGACCTTCACTACAGCTACAGCTATGGCTTGCGACCTTCACTACAGCTACAGCTATGGCTTGCGACTTTTACTACAGCTACAGCTATGGCTTGCGACCTTTACTACAGTTACAGCTATGGCTTGCGACCTTTACTACAGCTACAGGTATGGCTTGCGACCTTTACTACAGCTACAGCTATGGCTTGCGACCTTTACTACAGCTACAGCTATGGTTTGCGACCTTTACTACAGCTACAGCTATGGCTTGCGACCTTTACTACAGCTACAGCTATGGCTTGCGACGTTTACTACAGCTATGGTCGCGCATAACTGGAAATACATTACGCAAATATTGCAAAAAACGCAATAGAAATAAAGCCATGATTTTAATACCCTTTTGAGCAATGTTTGCAGTCTGCCGTCTTAGTTACCACGTCTGTTTCCCTTTACCCCCCCCCCCCGCCCCCCCCCCCCCCCCAGGCCGTGGACGTCGGGGGGTCGATGTTTGTCCACGTGTTCGGAGCGTACTTCGGCATCGCGGTGGCCAAGATGGTGTACCGGGAGGACGTGCACGAGCAGCACAAGAAGGAGGGCTCCGTCTACCACTCCGATCTCTTCGCCATGATCGGTCAGTATCTGGGCGGGGGGTGGGGGTGCGCGGGGCGGTCATCGATCCAGGAGTCAAGCTTAAGAGGTCGGGAGGGGAGGTCGGTCAGTATCTGCTATAGGGCGGGGGGGGGGGGCGGTCATTGATCCAGGAGTCAGCCTTAAGAGGTCGGGAGGGGAGGTCGGTCAGTATCTGCTATAGGGCGGGGTTGGGGGTGGCGGGGGAGGGGGGGGGGCGGTCATTGATCCAGGGATCAAGCTTAAGAGGTTGGGAGGGGAGGTCGGTCAGTATCTGCTATAGGACGGGGGTGGGGACGCGGTCATTGATCCAGGAGTCAGGCTTAAGAGGTTGGGAGGGGAGGTCGGTCAGTATCTGCTATAGGGCGGGGGGGGGGCGCGGTCATTGATCCAGGAGTCAGGCTTAAGAGGTCAGGAAGGGAGGTCGGTCAGTATCTGCTATAGGGCGGGGGGGGGGCGCGGTCATTGATCCAGGAGTCAGGCTTAAGAGGTCGGGAAGGGAGGTCGGTCAGTATCTGCTATAGGGCGGGGGGAGGCGGGGGGGTCATTGATCCAGGAGTCAGGCTTAAGAGGTCGGGAGGGGAGGTCGGTCAGTATCTGCTATAGGGCGGGGGGGGGCGCGGTCATTGATCCAGGGATCAGGCTTAAGAGGTCGGGAGGGGAGGTCGGTCAGTATCTGCTATAGAGCGGGGGGGGGCGCGGTCATTGATCCAGGAGTCAGGCTTAAGAGGTCGGGAGGGGAGGTCGGTCAGTATCTGCTATAGGGCGGGGGGGGGGGCGGTCATTGATCCAGG